>QLOH01000499.1:0-600000 GCA_026901365.1 Sesbania bispinosa
TAGTTGATCATGTTTGGGGGTTAGGGAAGAAATTGGGAGTCTCATATACTGGACCTGAAGAAGGCATTATTATTTCACTAGTTGGAATGGAAATTCAAGATAGGAAAGCTATTGGAAGAAAGGTGGTGATGGATGTTTGAGTCTATTTTTACTGAGAAAAGGTGTGTGTAAATTTATGATGATATTTGCTTCTATTAATATAAGGGGAATTGGGGGAGATTAAAAAATGTAGAAATAAAAAATTTATTACTGGCCAATAAAGTATATTTTCTTTGTGTTCAAGAAACTAAGAAGGAAGTGATTGATGACAATATGTGTTTCTCTATGTGCGGGTGTGGAATATAATTGGTGTTTTTAACCATCATAAGGTCTGTCAGCTGGATTATTGTCTGTGTGGAGGAAGACCAAATTCACGGTGTATGAAACTTTTTATGATATTCACTTTTTAGGTGTTTGTGGGTGGTGGGGGGAGGAAAATATTTTTTGTTCAATTGTTAATGTTTATGCTCCTTGTGATATTTCTGGCAAAAAGAAGTTGTAGTTGCAATTAGTGGAGCTTATGAGAAGACGTGCGAGTGACTTGTGGTTCTTTGGAGGGGATTTTAATGTTGTAAAATTAGCAAATGAAAGGAAACGGGTATCTAATTTTTGGAGGGATGATATATGTTATTTTGTTGGTTTTATTGAAGAGGCTATACTAATTGATCTCCCTTTAATAGGGAGAAAGTATACTTGGTATAAATCTGATGGGCTTAGTATGAGCAAGCTGGATCGATTCTTGGTGTCACCTGCATGGCCGGTACAATAGAGTCACACTTCACAATGGGGATTGAAAAGAGGTATTTCAAATCATTGTGCAGTTTTGTAGAAAAATAAGGATATTAATTGGGGTCCTAAACCGTTTAAGGTACTTGATTATTGGAAATTCGATCCGGGCTATATGGACATGGTCAAACAGTGTTGGGGGAAATTAAAGTGGAAGGCAGAGTTGCTCATGTGCTAAAAGAAAATTTAAAGAAGATGAAGAAGGCATTGCAGGAATGGAATAAGGAATCATTTGGCCAGTTGGAGACTAAAATTCATAAAGCTAGAAACAATGCTCATTTGTTGGATCTTAAAGCTGAAGAGTCTAATCTAGAGGAGGGGGAAATTCAGGAAAGTAAGGAGTGGCGTGCTTAGATATTCAGAACCATCCTCAATTAAAGAGGAAGTTAGGAGTTTCTTTGAGGGGCATTTTCAAGAGCAAATTGGTAAAAGACCTTATCTTGAGGGAGTACAGTTTCAAATGTTATATGAAAGGGATGCAAATATGCTTATTCTTCCTTTCTTAGAGGAAAAGGTAAATAAAGTTGTGTGGGATTGTGAAGGTTCAAAAAGTCCTGATTGAAATGGCTTAAACTATAATTTTATCAAGGATTTTTTACGCGTCTTAAAAGCAGACTTTATGGCATTTTTACAGGAATTACATTCTAATGGAAAGTTGGTTAAAGGATCTAACAGTTCATTTATTGTTTTAGTTCTGAAAACTGAAAACCCTCAAAGAGTGGAGAAGTATAAACCAATTTCATTAATTGGGTGCATGTATAAAGTGGTGTCTAAGGTGCATGCAAATAGATTGCGTAAGGTAATAGCCACTTTGATATCAGATTTCCAGTCAGCTTTTGTAAGGGGAAGATATATTCTTGATAGTATTGTGGTGGCTAATGAAGTTATATAAGATATTAAGAGGGAAAAGAGGAGTTGTCTATTGTTTAAAGCTGATTTTGAGAAGGTTTACGATTCAGTTAACTGGGATTTCTTATTATATGTGATGGGATGTATAGGCTTTCCTAGTAGGTGGCGGGTGTAACATCCCAAATTTTAAAAATAAAATAAAGTAAAATAAAAGAAATAAATAATAGTAATATTAATATTTTTATGAATAATGTTATTTTAATAAAAAGAGGAATGAGTGGGTTGAGGGTAGGCCCAACCCAGTTAAGTAATTATTTAAGGAGGGGTTATCAATTCACCCAAATCCTTATTTTTCAAATCGTCAGAGAGCGAAACCATAAGTAGGGGAGAAACGACTTCGCAAGGGGAAGGTGCTGCAAAGTAATCATCAAGAGAGAGTCTACCATTTGCTGTTTGATCTTCACCTCTAAGGTACGGGGGGAAGGGTGCTGCTTGTATGTGTATGTGGGAGTGCTTGGGTAGTGAGGGCAACCATAAGACCCTCTAAGAATTCTAAATTTGAGAACCTATCTGTGAATCATGTGTTGTGTGTTTGGAATGTGTTTGATTTGATGTATGCACGTGATAATCTTGATGAATTGGGTGATGGTAGCGAAAATAGCGAAAAAGGGGTTAAATAAGGGTTTAGAAATGAGGAACCATAATTGATTAAATGTTAAATTTATTGTAATTCGTAGGAATGATTGAGGATTTTAGTGTTTTTAATCGGTGAAAACGAGTATAAACGAGTTAGAACTTAAAGAATTGAGTAGAGATTGAAGAAGGGGATTAAAAGGGGCAAAACGCAGGTGCAGTCGCATTCTGTGACACTTGCGCTCCATTTGCGCTGAGCGCAGGATGGAGCGTAGCCCTCTGGAACCTGCGCTGAGTGCAGGGTGGAGCGTAGCTCTCTGGAACCCGCGCTTCACTTGCGCTGAGCACAGAGTGAAGCGCAGAAACGCGGATTCAGCTTTTAAATATAATTTTAACAGATTCCTTCCAAATTTCGGATAGTTTTTCTTAAAACGTGAAATTGAATTGGATGCTTATTTAATATGAGAATTGTTTTGTGGAATTGATAGATTAATTGGATGTATAAAGTGTATTGATTGTGGCATGAGTATTGTGGCGTGAGTATCCTATGTGATGTTCTATATTTATAATATTGTGATGTGATGTGAAGTGATAGAGTAAAAGAGATTGTATGAGATATATGTGAATTGATGATGATGCATTGAGCATAGAAATTGTGTGAGAGATATGAGATATGATGTTTATTGCATTGAGCATAACATTTGACATATGAGATGTGACTGTATGAGACGACGTTGATGTATTGAGCACGAGCATAAGATGTATGAGATATATGAGTAGCCAAACGTGGCTTAATTACCCTAGCCCAAGAGAGGTGCAGCGAGCAGGGTTCGGTGAGGGGACATTCTATGCACGGACCCATCGAGGGGGTGCAACCTATCGGCCAAGAGAGGGCATTTAACGGTAGGGCCATCATTGCGGGGGCGGATGTCTCTGCACGAGCCCAAGAGAGGGGTGTTTAACTATGCAACCTAACGGCCAAGAGAGGGCATTTAACGGTAGGGTCATCATTGGTAACAACTAAGAGGATTGATGAGGTGCGCCCATTGTGCGGAGTTCCAAATCATGATCCTTAGGAAGAGTTATTGTGCATGAGCATAAAGTGAGCATTCATGGCATTTTATGATTGTGTTAGAATGTGAATTTATATTTATGAGAAATTAATGTGTAAAGTGTAAAGAGTGTGAGTTGATATGAATGATGATGATTATGTGATGATATTAATGATGATGATTATGTGTTGGGTGAGGACATGGTAGCCTTCTACATTGCATGTATGAGTATGCATTCTTTTCCTCACCGTACTCTCTGTGGTTATTTTATAAGTGATGAAGATGGCACGCAATGTGTCGAGTAATGAAAGGAAGAGGTCTTGCTCTGATAGGTGTGACATCGGGGATTAGTGTCTATGAACTTTATTTCTTTTATTTTGTTATTTAGAGATTTGGAAAATTATTTCTAAGGGCCTTATATAGCCAAGTTATATTATTGTTATGTTGGAAATTAAATGCTTTGAAAACTTTAGTTATATTCTTTTATGGAGACAATTTGGATTTGGAAAGAGCATTTATTAAAAGAGGATTTGTGAACCTTTTTACCTCGGCGTTGACTTTAATTTTCTCTATAATTCAATTTGATGATAATATTATTATTCGGGTAGAAGGGTGTCACAGCGGGGATGGATAGCTAAGTGTTTGAGAACTGCTAGAATTTCAATTTTTCTGAACGGTAGTCCTTCTGGTGATTTTGGGGTTGGCAGGGGTCTGAGGTAAGGCGATCCCCTAGCGCCTTTTTTGTTCCTTATTGTTGCTGAGGGGTTCCATGCATTGATGAGTAGAGCGGTTGATACTCAAGTTTTTACTAGATACATGGCTGGTAGAGAGTCAATTTTAGTTTCACATCTCCAATATGTTGACGATACTATTATTGTGGGTGAAGCTACTATAAATAATATTTGGTCAATTAAGGCCATATTTTAGCTTTTTGAGCTTGTGGCAGGTCTTAAAGTTAATTTCTTTAAGAGCAAGCTCTATGGTGTTAATATTGACAAAGAAAAGTTGGATAGAATGGCTCACTTTTTGAATTACAAAGTCGGATCCTTGCCATTTTGCTATTCGGGTCTTCTTATTGGTGCTAATCCAAGAAATATGAAAACACGGGATCCAGTGATACACGAGGTACAAAAAAGATTGTCTAAATGGAAAGCCGAAACTTTGTCCTTTGATGGTCGCAGTGTCCTTTTGAAATCAGTTCTACATTCAATCTTGATCTACTATCTTTCTTTCTTCAAGGCTCCGAGAGGTATTGTTTCTAAACTTGAATCCTTATTTAGGAATTTTTTGTGGGTTGGGGATGATAAACATTCTAAGATAACTTGGGTGGCTTGGGAGGATGTGTGTAAAGAAAAGAAACATGGGGGGTTGGGTATTAGAGATTTGAGAGCTTTTAATTTAGCACTATTAGGAAAGTGGAGATGGAGGCTTTTGGTGGAAAAGGATAGGTTTTGGAATAGGGAGTTAACATCTATATATGGTGAGTCATTGGTGCGGAAGAATAGTACTGAGATTAAGGGATCTAAACGGTGGGTTGATTTGTGAAACATTGAGAATATGCCAACTTTATCGTTGATTGGTTTTCTAGTAAATGTATTAAGGTAATAGGGAATGGGTGGAGTACTTATTTTGGTTGGAGCCATGGTGTGGTCCTGAAGCATTTTGTGAGAAGTATAGAAGATTGTTTACTATTGAAACAAATCAACAAATTACTGTTGTTGATATGCTTGTTAGGAGGGATGGAGGATTTGTGTGGAATTGGTGTTGGAGAAGAAGTTTGTTTCAATGGAAGGTTGAACAATTAACGCAATTGATGGCTGAATTATTTTCAACATGTTTACAGGAAGTAACTTTTGATAAATGGTGTTGGACAACTGCAAATGAAGAAATTTATTCTATAAAACGACTTACAAAATAATTATTAATGATGGCTTGTTTACAATATTTCCACAGCACAGGTTCTCTGGTCTACATTGCAACCAACTAAGGTTTCTACTTTTGCTTGGAAATCTATGCTAAATCGAATTCCGACAAAGGACAACCTAATTAAAAGGAGGATCTTATCAGCCAACGATGGAAGTTGTGTTTGGTGTGGTCATGAGCTGGAAATTGTTGATCATCTGTTACTTGATTGTTATTTCTCTTACAATATTTGGATGCTTTTGTTTTGACTGGTTTGATGATTCTATTGTTGTTCATATTCATGTTATATGAATTTTGTTTAGTTCGTGGGCCTGCCAAATTGCAATAGTAAGGACAGAATTAGATGGATAATTGTTTGGATGGCTACAGTTTGGTCCTTATGGCTTGCTAGAAATGAAGCTATGTTTTCTGCCAAAGTATTTTCTCATATCGATGTATTGGATCTGATTAAAGTTCGATCTTGTAGCTTGATTAAGGCTAAGGATCCATCATTTTCTTACCCATTTATGTCTTGGGCATCCTCACCTACTGCTTGTATTAATCTATTTTGCTAAACTCTCAGAATGATATCTCATCTAGATTGGTATTGTTGTCTGCTTGCTATTTCACTACTGTCTTTGGTTGTTGTTTCACTACTGTCTCTGTGTCTCTACTGCCAATGCTTATTTTTTGTTTGTTTGGTTGCTAGCTGAATGTGCAGAATGATAACTTATCCAAATTATTTTACCGTCCCTTCCATGTTCTTTTCATGCTGTGAGGTTTTTATTTTATATTTTTTAAATCTTGGGTTTGCTACACAATTTACTTTGGTACTTTGTGCCATGTGGTGCATTTTTTGGTGCGGGATTGCTTTCTTAAGCAATCGGTGAATTAATTTCAAGATCACATTTTGGTACTAAGCTTAGTCTCATGGCCTTTGGTGCTGGTTCAATGCATCCTTTTCATATCTTTCAAGTTCAACTTTTGGCATTTTGTGTTAGAACCACAGGAAACACTAGAAGGGGGGTTAAATAGTGTTTTAAACTTTTTGACAGTTTTTGGAAATCTTTAATTTAAAACATGAATATGGGCATAAAAAATAAGTCTTAAGGTCAGAGATGGTTGAAACATGTGGAAGATAAGAAAAACAATGTTTCTTCTAAAGCTTAAGATTGTTTTAAACAGAGACTCCTTAAAGTATCTTTTGAAGATTACTACAAAGGGTATTTTCAGCACAGTTTCTGAAATACTTCAGACGACTAGAGGTTGTCTGAAGTCTGTTCCTGATTTTTGAACTGATCTCTTTCAGACTTACTTCTGAGAATTTATTTCAGAAGTTCTTCAGGGAACATTCTTTGTAAAGCTTCAAATGATATAAGAGATATCTCATGTTTTGTTTATATGAAAGATCATTTTATTGAAATAGTTGTGTTAAGTTTATTATAGAAAATACTTTTCAAATTCCAACTTAAATATGCAACCTGGAAATAAAGAGATTAAACAAAAAGACTTAGGCATAGATATTTCAGACAGGCCTTTAAGTGACTGTCTGAAGTTTTCAGACGGCTTGTAAAAACTGATTTTAAAATATGTTTTGTGTCTTTATAAAACATCAGATTAATTATTCTGACCCCTTGATTTGTATAAAAAGAATTAATAAGAGATAAGGGTAAGAAAACTTAGTCAAGGAAATTTATCCTGGTTCACCCACAAACCTGTGAGCTACATCCAGTCCCAATGGCAAACAACCACTGGATTTCCACTTATATGAATATTCAGATTACAAGCTCGAATGTGAGTACAGTCTCTCCAGACACAGTGAGTACAGTTTCTCCAGACATCACGAGTACAGTCTCTCCAGACACAGCGAGTACAGTCTCTCCAGACACAATGAGTACAGTCTCTCCAGACACCATGAGTACAGTCTCTCCAGACACAACGAGTACAGTCTCTCCAGACACCATGAGTACAGTCTCTCCAGACACAACGAGTACAGTCTCTCCAGACACAATGAGTACAGTCTCTCCAGACACAACGAGTACAGTCTCTCCAGACACCACAAGTATTCTTTTCTATCAAGCCTCTCCAGGCTCTACCACAAGTATTCTTTTCTATCAAGCCTCTCCAGGCTCTACCATGAGTATTCTTTCTTCCACCAAGCCTCTCCAGGCTCTCAGACACATAAAGTGTTTTTAAATTAAACTAAGTTTAAGTTTCCACGAAACATAAACTTAATCTTTTCCTGTACTAGAGGTTAACTGAGTACTACTCAGGATATCATGGATAAATCTAAGTACAAGGGTAAGACAGTGATACAAGTATATAAGGTTAAGTACAATCCCTATCTCTGATATGAGGAATAACATCCTCTGAGAATTGGCTAGGTAGATACTGACTTTAAGCTCCAGCCTTGTTCTCCAGCCATTGGTTTCCATGGGTTACATTCTCACCCGTATCATTGGAAAAACCAAGGCATACTTACAGCTTCAAACCATTCTTGGTTCATATGAGATTAAGCACAGCCTGGTAGGTTGTTCAATTGAACAACTGCTATTTTGACTAGCATAGTTGATTCAAGTAAGTGTGGTCAACACTGATAGGATATTCTGATGCATCTTGATCAACTGATTGAACCAAGTGAATGAGTTCAACATCTTCAAATTCTTTCTTGAGGCTATTTATAACATTGTTCTGTTGGAATATAGTCGTTTGAAGATGATTCATAATACCGTTGAGATGTTGATGATGTGGCTCAAATAGCCGTTACTTAATGGTGTCTCAAACGGTTGCTTCTTCTTCAGCAGATATAAGTTTAGACAGTCCTGTTCTGACACTTCTGTAGATGAGCTCTTTTAGAGAGATTTTCTTGATATTATTTTGCATGTTCTCTCTCTTGATGACCTTTTACTTTTCTTCAGCTGACTTCTGATTTTCTCTGTTTTTCTTAGGAGTGTATATGAGGAGGTATCCGTTGGATTTGTCCTCTTGCTTATTTTGTATATGCTCCTCTTTTGTTTGCTTCCTGACACCATTTCTTCTTTCTTCTTTAAGTGAGGTGTCTTGTTCAATGGTTGTTTCTTGCAGATGATAAAATATGTTTGAATTGAAATATTTCATTCAAACATTTCTCTTTGTTGCTTCTGCTTAGTCTCCTGACCTTTTCTTGTGCTTTCTTTTGGATTGGTAATGATGATATTTTCGTTGTGATACCACCCTTTAGAGAAAGCATTGAATGCTATTCAATTCATCGTGACACACGCTTCTGGGTGTCTTCACAATTCTGACAGAGTACAACGTTGGTGCTGCTATAAGGCTGCCATCGTTGTTGCTGCAATTTCTGCGTTGCAGAGATTTCCTCAGTGGTGTATGAAATTCAAAATCACCAGGAAAGGTCTCTGTGTTCCTTGCCATAAACGTGTTTGAAAAGGTACGTGCAGCAGAGGTTCAGAAAAGTCTTCACAAACTTCAGCAGAGGGTGCCACGTCATAAGTGAGACTTCAGACAACACTGATACTTCAGACGGGTTGAACTACTTCAGACAGCTCCAACTCTTCAGACGAGTTCTGCTTCTTCAGACAACTTCGTTTCTTCAGAAAGCTTCCTTGCTTTAGACAGCTTCTTTTCTTCAGACTGCTTTATGTTGTCTTCATATGGTCTTCACGTCTTCAGACAGTTTGCACACTTCAGACGAGTTGCATTCTTCAGACAACTTCTTTATAATTGATCATGCATTTGTTCTTCTGATCCTAATCTTCTGGGTCTGATTACTATTTCATCCTGAAACACAATCAACAAACCAATACCTTTCTCAGTAGAATCTGTTTATATAATCTTATTTGTTAATCATTAAAACTAAAGGATATTAAGTCTTTGAGTCAAGTTTGAATGCTCAAACTGATTAATAGACTTCACATTTTGGACTACTTGGAATTTAGGTTTTTTTGGCATTTATCTTATTGTTACAGTTGTACTACTCGTTGATTATTAGTTGTTTGGTGGAGGTGAATTTTTTATTCTTTGGCTTTTGGACAGCTTGCAAACGTTTTTGACAGTTTGCCACATTTTCTTGATTTTGATTCATTTGGTTTGGCAATCTGATATAGGTGCAGGATTTTATTTTTAGTTTTGGGTGTTGAAAGCGATTGTAAAAGTGGTTATGATTTTACTACTAGGTACTATAATCTATGTATAATTTAGTTTTCATACCCGAGAAAACATTTTGTATTATTTTCGGGTTGGACTACCCCTTGTACTCGACAACATGAGAAAAAATATGGAAGCTATTTTTAGCAGCCAAACCACATAAGGGGCAAGACAAATCATTTGTCAATCCCAATACCATTCTCCTTTGTAAATTTACTCTTGTTGGTAACTTGTCACTTATAACTCTCCATACACAAAAAAATCACCTCTAGAGGAACAAATTTGGATTATAAAAATAATGTAACTTATCGGCTAGAGGAAAACATCGGGGCCAATTTGAATGGCATCTTGCTTTTTGGAGTGACAATAAGGATGATCTGGAATGAAAGAAACGATGCAGTTTTTAACAAGCAACACAAAACTCCCCAAGCTATCTTGTATAGAGTTACTCATCTATTACAAGACTTCAAGGGTGTTGGGTCTATTATTTCTTATATAGAGGGGAGTAGAGTTGATGGCTTCATGTTAAACCATGCTTTCCAATCACCTTTGGGATTCATATGTTCAATCTCCCTCTTGATTGTATTTCTATTTTATTAGAGGAACTCATAGGTGTCTCCTTCCTTGATTAGGAGGATTCCTCTTTAGTGCCCTGAGCTTTAACTCTCCCTTGTGTGTGTGTGTGTGTGTATATATATATATATAGAGAGAGAGAGAGGATCAAATTATACACGTGTAAATTACACCAATTACACCATTTATAATTTTAGATCGAATGTGGATTTTATTAATCCAATCGTTGAATTATATTTATTCATCATATTGATTATTTGTGCCAAATTTCATAAAATTTGAACACTAATAAATTGATAATTACTCCCCACGTCGCACTTTACTTGTCTTTTTAGAAAAAAAAATTGGCCCATTTTACTTGTCATTCTACAATTTCAAAGAGCATTTAATACTTTTTACCAAATATATACTTTATAAATAATAAATGAGATAAATTTTAATAATAAATGATAAATGGTACAATAGAAAATTGGTTAACATATTTGGTAAAATTTAGATAATTAATTACTATGTAAAAACCTTTAAAATGCAAGTAAAATCGGACGAAGGGAGTAACCAAATTGTTGCTTTTTAAATATATTTTAAATGTATATATGGCGTTGATGTTAAGGAATCTCAATGACATATCAAATCATTTTGAATTTATGTAAAGATTTATATGTACGATCTATATGATAGTAGCTTTCAATCCAACGGTGGATTATTGAATACAATGATCTATTAACAAGTCATTCAACGGTGTAAGATTTGATGTAACTTACACCGGTGTAATTTGATCCCTCCCCATATATACACACACACTACAATATTTTTTTATTTTAAACAACAATAGAAAACTGTGGCCAAAAGTGCTAAAATCATGTCCTAAATTTTAGGTCACGGTTTGACAACGGTTTTATAAGCATGGTTCTTACGGTCGTTTCCTATTATAATAGGTCACAGTTTTTCACTTTTGGCAACAGAAACTTAAAAACTTTTGCCTAAACATAAGGGAATAGGCCATAATTTCCAGAATGAAAAATAAAAATTCTTAATATGACCAATGTATGATTTGAACACAAGTCCTCGTGTTTAAACACCAAGTTCTATTCACTAACTCAACAATATTTATTTTATATATATATATATTGTAATTTTTAATATTTATATATGAATCACATTTAAAAATAAACTTATAAAATCTCTTAGATGAAAATCAAATATATAATTTTTTATGTTAAGGTCATTCATTTTGAAAAAAAAATAGAAAAAAAAACCTTGAAAACTCAAACATAAACCCAATATAGTATAAATAATGGTTTTTTTATTGTTTGTTGTTAAAAAATTGTTGTTTATTTCATGTTTTGAAAATAAATTTACAATCATCGACTAAGAAAAAGTCTCCACAATTGTAAAAATGTTACACATTCCATGTTTTGACAATGATTTTACAATCGTTGACTAAAAAATCTCTAAAATTAAAAAATGTTGTCTATTTTATGTTTTGGTGACGGTTTTATACTTGTCAGCTAGAAAAAATCACCACAATTTAAAACACATTGTCTATTCTTAATATTGACAATTGTTTTACAACTGTTGACTAAGAAAGATCACAAAAATTAAAAAATCGCAGCCTATTTCATGTTTAAGCCACGATATTTTGACCATTGCTAAAAAAAGTGTTACCTAAAATATGGCTACATCTTAAAAATGCTGATTTTTTATGTTACAACAACGGTTTTCAAAAAAATATATGTATATACATATCAACCCCACCTGAGTCATGAAGTAGCAGATTTTATTGAAAAAGAATCTAAAATATTATAAATCCATCTAAATGTGTCAAAAAATGTCTGAGAAATTATTGGATTAATAAAAAAAAAGCTACACAAAGTATTGTATATTTTATTTATGATTTTGATAAGATCATTATATAGAACCGAGAATAAAAGTATAAAAAAATATAATGCTTCTATTAAAAAAAGAAAATATATATTATATTGTGAATGTAAAAAATAATAAATATTATATTTGAAAGTCGGCTGGCCTCGATCCAAAGCCCAATACCCAAACAAAGGATTATAATATCAAAAGAATTTAATATTATACAACAAAATGTGTGTATTCAATTTTTGTATTAGACAAATATTAATCGGTGTTCTAAAGACATTATAAGATGCTATGAATTTTTTAAATATTATAATTTTTTATTAAAATTCTTCATTTCATCATCATCTTTAGTACACAAGTTAGTAAGATATTAATACTAAGATATTTTTGTTTTATGATAAATACATACATTTTTAATATTTTTTAATTAGTTACTTGATTAAGTGAAATTTTATTTTAATAAAAATTTTTAATTTATAAAAATATAAATTAGTCTAATTAAAAATAATTTCAGTAATGATATAAAAATATCTTATTATATTTAATATTGATTAAAGAAATTAAAGTATTGATTGAAGAAATTAAAAAAAAAACTTTTTTATTAAATAATTAATTAAGAAAACACTAATATTCATTTGATTAAAATCATGATGTCTCATAACCCTAGAACTTGGAAAGAATCTCGCTTTATGAAGAAAAAAACAATGATGTGATTTCATTGCACTTAAAAAAGTAAACTAAAATTTAATATATTAGAGTATATAAATTTTTATCAGATAGAATAATTTTCTATATTTTTTCTATTTTCCTTATGTTTATAAATACACAAGTACTCCTTCAAAAAAATGCACATGTACACATGAGATACTTATCATTTTTTATTTAATTTTAAATATAATAATATAAATTTAGATCTTTACTATATAACTTATTTTTCATTAAATTTATCATTAGATTGATTTTTGTCAAATGATATTTTCTTGTTATCTAACAAATAAATTAAATTTTTTCATGAGAACAAACTTTCTTCATGCTAAGGTGGGTCATAACCAAGCTACATATGGAGAAGCATCTTCAACACACAATGGGTACTTTGAAGAGGAGCTTTCTGGTCAGTTGGTGATGAGAAATCTATTAACATGTGGTTAGATGGTTGGCTCCCATTGCAACCGGGACACCACATCTAGTCCCCGAGACAACTTGAGAGTGACTTGGTGGATATACTCATTAACCCTAGGGGTGTTTATTGGTTCAGATCGATCCGATGAATCCGATGAACAAACCGAACCATTCAAATTGGTTCGGATTTTTTTCTCATTCGGGTCCGAACCGAACCAATTAGAACCGAGGACTATTGGTTTGGGTAACGGGTTGGGAAATCCAAACTCGTTACCCGAACCGAACCGAACCGAACCAAACCCATATGTAGGGGTGTTCGCGGATTGGATTGGATTGGTTTTGAGGAAAAAATCATTCAATCCAATAATTTCGGTTTTCTTATTTAATCATCCAATCGGTTTTGATTTTTTTCCAAATCCAATCCAATCCAATCCAATTTTAATCGGTTTGGATTAGATTGGATTTCGGTTTCTCAAATAAACTATAAAATGAAGTTATGAAAGCAAAATTATGATAAAAACATGCAATTATCTTATCTTATTCTATAAAATACAAATTACTCAATAGCTTCCAATCCCGTTATTGAATGTTGTTTGTTAAATATAGTTACACAATAATAATTTTTTTACATCATCACAAAAAAATAATATCAATAATGATAATATATAAATATGTTCATAAAACTTTGGATCGGTTTGGATTGGATTGGTTCTCATAGGCAGATCCGAAATCCAATCTAATTAAAAATTTCGGTTTTTTGCGGTTTGCGATTTTTTCGGTTTGCGGTTATTTCAGTTTGCGGTTTTTTGGATCGGTTGTTGCGGTTCCAATTGGATTGGATTGAATTTGAACACCCCTACCCATATGTATAAAAAAAAATGCGTTTTTTTACGGTTAGTGTTTATGATTTTCATGATATCAAGATATTTAAGGACTAATTTTCCTATGATCTTTAATTAGTAATTTGGTCAATGTGTTAATGTGTTATGCACTTATACTGGTTTGTAATTTTCATGTTTGAATGTTATTAGTAATTTGGTTATGTTACCACTGATACTTGGTTGAAACTTGAATGGTTGGTGCAAATTTGAAGCAATAAAATAGTCTTGTGCCTTTTTTATATCAGGTTATATGTATTATTTTAGGCAAAATCATGCATTTTTCTTTTTTCCCGAACTGGTAAAAAAATGACATTTTTTGAGTTTCTGATCCGATTGAACCGAACCAACCCATATTTAATTGGTTCTGTTTGGTTCGGGTCAATGCAGAAAAAATAACGAAATCCGAACCGAACCGAACCGAACAGAATACTTTTGTTTGGTTCGGATTCGTTTTTCCTCTGAAACCGAACCAAACCGACCCGTGAACACCCCTAATTAACCCGGAGACAAAAGAATGGAGACAAGAGCTCATCCGTTTCAATTTCCTAGATTATGAAGCTGAGCATTCTCTCAATTATGTTACCACGTTTTTCCAGGGAAGATAAGCTCTGTTGGAATGGCACAAAAAATGGAATTTATTTTGTTCGGTCAGGCTACCACTTCATAGTTAACCAGATTGAAGCGGAAAGTACTTCAACTATTGAAATCTCTGCCGAAGAACAGTCTTGCTGGCAAAACTTGTGGAAAATTAATGTTGCACCTAGACAAAAACATCTCCCGTGGCGAATCAAAAAAGGTTACCTTCCAGCTCGGACTCAGCTAGTGGAACGAGGGATGCATATTGCATATCGATCCCTGCTGCCCAAGATGTATGGTCTAGGACGAGTCAATTGAGCATGTTTTCTTTGGGTGCAATTGGATCCAAAGGCTGTGAAGAGCATCTCCCTGGGAGCAAAAGTAAAATTGTTGACTGTCATCAATGCATCTAAATGGATTGATGAAACATTGTAGGCGCTGGAGGGAGAGGAGGAAACTGTTTTTGCATCGATCCTTTATGAAATTTGGCGTAGCCGTAACTTGCTGGTATTTGAAGGTAAAGAAACTCCCATAACTGCAATGTTGTCCTTGACTAATAAGCAGTCATCTCAATTTGTGGAAGCTCTAAGAAGGTCAAGCCATGAAACTCAGGTTCATCGCCCAGTGCGTTAGGATACGTGGCAACCTCCTCCCGTTGGATTTTTCAAACTCAATACCGATGTTGCGATAATAAATGAAAATGTTGGGGGGCGGCGACAGTGATTCGAGATCATGAAGGAGTGGTATTAGGCTCTGCAACATGGATTATCCAAGGATATGAAGCTAGCATTGCTGAAGCATTGGGATTAAGAAAAGGCCTTCAGTTTGCATTAGAAATGAGTTTCCTTGATTTAGTGGCAGAGTCAGATTGCCAAGTCCTCATCCAATCCATTAATGGACCACCAGAGGGTCTTTCTATATGATTTTAATGTTTTTACAATTAATATTAATTTTTTTAAAACAAATGATGAATCAATTTATTAGTTATATTTTCACATTGCTAATATTACTCTTTAACCATTTCCTAAATATAGTTAAAAACTTGAAAAATAAAACATTGCAATTTGAACCGTATGTTGGCATATTTTTAGATTAAAAAATCAATTTTTAAAATTGAATATATATATTATCAAATCAGTGTTATTAAAACCGGACCAGAAACCGGGTCCATGGCCGATCCGGTCACGGTTTTGGACTAGGGATGGCAATGGGTACCCTCTGGGCAGGGTACCACAATGTCCGTCCCCGTACCCGCGTTTTTAAAAAAAGTCCGTACCCGCGCCCGTACCTGTCTGGGCAGTAACTTTAGTGTCCGTCTCCATAACCGTGGGGCACCTATATGCCCGTACCCGCACTTTTATTAAATAAAAATTTAACAACTTACTAAAAAAAATTAATTTAAGAATATCTCAATTGAAAAAGTTACTCAAAGATCGTCCAAACATAATTTTTAAATATTGGTGATACAACAATTTAATTACATTGAAACACAATATGTTAATGTTCTAAAACACAACAAATGATCTAAAGTTCAAATTTTATATTAAATATTACAATATACTTTCACGTCACACTATTTTATAAACTCGGATATCATGTGTTAGAATTCTTCAAGATCGTAAAAAAATGGTTATTAATACTAATTAGTCATATATTATAAAGTAAAAAAAACACAAATAGATAGTTATAAAAATATATATTTAATTTGCAATATTATATATATCAATTTTAAAAATATGTATAAATAAATTGAATATTTTAATAGAATTAATGTATCCCTATATATAATTATATATGGTTTTTTTAAATAATTATATATATATATATGAGTGCGGGTATGGGGCGGGCTGGGTATCAAAGTGCCCTACCCGCGCCCGCGCCCATACCCACTTTGCAGGTTTTTACCTTATCCATTGCGGGTAATTTTTACGGTACCCATAGGGCTTGGGCTTAATTGCCATCCCTATTTTGGATCGTTTATGTTGTTAAACCGGCTCTTCCATGGTTGAACCGGTCAAACCCGATAAGAACTGGCTCGGGCGGGTCGCACACATGAGACCTGACGACGCCGCATGAGGCGCACTGTGAGGACCATATTGCAAATTCTACATAAGGCGCACTGTGAGGACCATATTGCAAATTCTAAAAATATTTTTTTGCTAAATGCCCCTAAATCAAGGGGTACACGGTGAGGGTACCTATTAGAATTCACCAAAAATTATGAGCGAAAGAAGTCAGACTACCAGACTTTGGAATCGACCGCGGAATCAATTGATGATGAGGGTGAGCGAACTGACCACCAAGCCAACGATGCTGTTTGTGATAAATATGCCTATTTTTATATATATAGTGATGTTCTAAAACAATGGATTTATATCATGTTTTTTTTTTATTTCAATTGATATTATATAACATAATATATTTATAAACTTATAAATTGTATATTCATTATTATGCTATAATATATCATTATATTTCTCAATTATTATTATAAATATATTTAATTTTATTAGTATGTTTGTTTATTATTCAATATAATATTATTACTATTATTTTAATGCATTTATACTATTATTTTTTAATAAATCTCATATTTTGAATATAAATTTATATATTTTAATATATACCGGTTCAACCAGTGACTCACCGGTCCGACCATTGACCCTGTGACCCAGTACCCCGACCAAGTCAATGACCGGTCTGGTTTTTATAACATTGGATAAAATATGTTTTCAATCATTATAAAATATCCTTGTAAAATATTTTTTTATTAAAACCATTCCTCCAAAAATAATGTTTTGAAGATCGTTCCTATTGTTACCGAGTCACTATTAACGGTTGATATGGCAACCAGAGATCCTAGTTAGTCATCCAAGGTCATTTTCATCTTAGCACCACTCAAAAGTTTCTTAAACCAATATTTTATAATTTTCACACCTTCCTGAACTACTATATATTGTTTTTATTACTTTAAGCAATTCAATCACTTGTTATCTCTAACCCAACAACTCTAAAAGTTTCCTATTTGGACTCCATGACCTACCTATTAACCAATCTCGCAACATACAAACAAATTATTTTTTTAAAAAATGTTAAGTATTGATGCTTGTACAAACACCTGGTGCTAAAATAAGATCCTAAAATTGGGTGCTCCATCATTCTTGAATGTTAAGCATCGGGTGCTTGCAACTAAGAACCTCTCCAAGCATGCATCCCCGATGGAGATGCTCTAAGTGGCCATCTTGGTCAGTCACTCCTCTTTTTCATTCTCCTCCTCCTCTCCTTCCCTTTCCCTTATCGATCCCCCTCTACCACTCCTTCCTCCCTCCTCCCCCTCCTTTTCTACACTCATCCCCGCTCCTCCTCCTCCTCCTCAACCTAAAAGTACCCAAAACACCAAAAATCAGTCACAAAAACCTAAAAGACTCTGATTGAGACTAGAAAAGTGTGACCATGACAGCTAAGGGTGATGCGTTTTGATAAGGAAAACGGCATAAGGACAAGGAGGATTGCACACAATTTTGGGTGCAGCAGGAATAACTACAGTCTATACATGTTCTTAGGGGTGAAGACAAGTGGTATTATGCACAATGGTTCTTAAGAAGACTTCCTGGTTCAAATGAAGTTCATGCCAAATGGGTGATGGTCTTGATGAGTATTTTTGGTTGAGAAAATGACTATGAATTATGGTTAATTAAAGGATAATGTTTCTATGTTCCATACAAGGTAGAGGTGATTTTTGGTCGCTCATGGATATTTCAGACAAGGGTGAAGGCAGTGGTCGTAATGAGATTTGTGGGATTCTTGGGTCAAATATAAATTCCTTGTATGTGTTGTGATGGACAAGTTTGAAGAAGGTGATGTTGGATTTAATGGCCAATGGTGTTTTTAGGGTGGAATGGTGATTTTGAGGTTAGGGTGAAGTATATGGTGGAAGGTGGCTGAGAAAGGGGAAGGGAGAGGGGGAATGGAGGATGGGGTGGCTAGGGATGGGAGGGGAACAAAATGGGGGAGGAAGGGATGGATGAGGGGGATGGAGTGGGGAAGGAAATGAGAAGAAAGGAGAAGAGGGATGAAGACGAGGGAAAAGTTACTGACTATGATTCAGTTAACCACGTCAACATTAAATGGTGACTCAATAGTGGTAAGGATGACAATGAAAAAAAAATGGATGGATGACTTAAATAAAAATAATTACAATGATCTAAACCAAATTTTGCTCATTTTACTTTTACATGGACTAAAATAGAAAACTTTATGTTAGGAAGAAAATGAGTGCTAGTTGATTTGCTTTCTATTTTATTTCCGGTAAGTATATTTCTATTATTGCATTTCTTATTTTTCAAGTTTTTCAAAGGAATTGTGAAAAAAGAAACGTGATTAAAATAAGGTATTTGTTAATCAAAATATATCGATTGAAATTTTGAAGAAGATAAACACCCCTAAATGAAGTTCTTTTTTCCTTTTTGAATTAACATGGAATAGTGCATTTTTATTTTTGTTATAGCTTTGTTCATTAACAAGATATTTGATTCGCAGATCTCACAAATATCTTAGTCAGCATAAGCATTGAATTGGTTGAAACAACTCAGTATCTTTAGCCGCTTATGGTCGGAACAACACATGAATGCAACACTAAACTCTCATTGTCCTTGTGAATACCCAATTTTATCCGGATTAACTTTTACTATTTCTTAATTAATTTCAAATTTAAAAATAAAAAATAATAAAGTTGTAATTTTAAAAATAAAAAAATAATAAATCTAAAATTGTTTTAGTTAAAATAAAAAAAATAAAAATCAGAAAAATAAAAATAATGATTCTAAATATTCAAAAAATATAAAAAATAGAAAATTAGAAAATAATTATAAAAATCCGAAAATAAAAAAAATAATAAAAGAGAAAAAGGAAAAAAAGAAAAAAAGAAGTAGATAACAATAAGTGGGAGGTTAGAGAAAATATTGGAGGTTAGAGAAAATATTGGGGATAGTGGAGGTGATTTGCTATGGATTAGGAGAGAAAGAGGGAAGTGGTTAATTTCATGAGTTGGTTTCAGATAGTTCAGTATAAAAAGTAAGAGACTCGACTCAGAAGAGGGGGACGGACTCTGAAATAGACTCAGTCACTGACTCAAAGAAAATACTCGTGGTAGCAGAGAAAGAAGAACAAAAATAGAGAGCAAAAGAAAGGCAAACACTTGAGAGAGAGCATTGCAACTAGAAGCAGTAAAAAAAATTTAATCTTACTTCAGTTCTGAGTTTTGTGAAGAGGAGAGGAGAAAAGAAAAGAAAAGAAAGAGGCGCACAAGAAGCAGAGACAGAGGAAGACAATTGATCCAATTTCAGGTTTTTCTTTCTCTTTATTTTGTCCACTGTGTTTTCATAGTTTCATTTGTGTGATTCTTGAACATTGATAGCTTCATTTGTGTGATTCTTGAACATTGATGAGTGTTTGAATTCATTGAATAAAAATGGCACATAAATGAAATATTCAATTGTGAGAAAATAATAGAGAAATTAGCAAGGTATTAACATGAATTAAAATACAGTCACAGTATAGGAAAAATAGAATGTAGCCAAAACCAGAGATCAGTCCACAGTCCAATTTACAGTGTCTGAATCAAGATTTAGAAAAAAACAGCTTGAGAATTCCCAGTCCAATTTACAAAATAAAAACAGAGTCCATTCACAGTCCAATTATCCAGGAAAAGAGAGTGAAATGGGGAGATAAAGGAAATTTAACAAAAACAGAGAATACCAAAATTGAATCAGATCACCACTACCCTCTCTGTGCAACCAACCTCGCGTCTCATCTCCCCACCGGAGCGCCACCGCGTGCAGCCGCGCCTCCGCCGTCACCGATGCCCTCCATCTACGCACAGTGGCCATCACCGCCGCGTTTGCCTACACCACTGCCGTACCTCTATCCCGCAGCTGCGTCAGTTCGTCGTCGCTAGCGACGAGGCCGTCCGGAAGCCTCCTCCTTCCCCGTAGCTGCGCCGTCTCCATCCTCACCGAGCAGAGCCGCGCGCAACCGTGGAGATCCCGTGGTCAGCCACCTCCCTGCCGTGAGGACCGTCGCGCGTAACCCCTGGGTATCGCCGCGCCGTCCAAATCTGCAGCCAGTGAAGCAGATGCGCCTCTCCCTCTCTCCTCTTCCCTTTCTTTCTCCATTCCCCTTTTGCCTTCTTCTCTTCCTTTCTTTCTTTCTCCCATGGCCGCCTCTCCCCCTCCCTCTCTTTTCTCTTCTTAGGGTTTTCTAAATGAAATGAAAAAAACAATGTGTGTGTGTGTGAAAAGGGGACGTGAAGAGTCTCTGACTCAGATCCCCTTTCTTTCTTTTTCTTTTTTTTAATTTTAATTTACTTTATTTCTAAAATGCTTAGTAAATATTTGTGATGTATCTCATTATTCTTATTTATTTCATGTGAACGGGTATGCTTGTTTCTGATTAAAAGATGAGATTTCATAGGTTTAATTTTTAAAATCTAAAATTAAAATTGGGAATTTTAAAATAAGAATGCAATAATTTGGTGATATTATCGAATAGCATTTCTATCGTTAGTATTATCCAAATTATATAGGACTATGGAGTATAGCCATTTGCTAACAAGACAATCCTAGCATATTGTAAATTATTTCTAAAAAATAAAAAAAGTAATTTAATAAAAATAAAATGTTAACGAGTAGCATTTCTACCGTTAACCGGACTATGGGTATAACCATTTGTTAACAAAATAGTCCACATACTTATAAATAGTAAAAAATATATTTTTCAAAATAAACAAACTAGTATTTCTAGCAATAACGTTATATCTAAAAAATAAAAAGAATTTAAAATAAAAACTCAATTGATAATAAATTTTGCTTCAAAAATAAAAAATCATTCAATGATCAAGTGATGTTAAATGAATAGCAATTCTATCATTTAATATTATTTGAATCAGGAGGGTTCATTGTATAGCCATTTGCTAACAGAAACCCTTCAAGAGTGCATTCTTTTTTAAAAAAATCAATTCTTTCAAAAATAAAACAAATATAAAATTCTTTTCAAAATCCAAACTCTCAATCAATCAAACAAATCAATCTTTCAGAACTACGTGGCTTTGATTTCCCCATTGCAGCTGGGGATACGTAGGAGCGGGAACCGGCCCCGTCAAGCCCAAATAAATATTTTTCTAAATTTTCCCATAATCTAAAAAATAAAAAATGTAAATAAATTTGTAAATAAATAAAAACAAAAAGATTTCTTTTAAAAGGGGTAAAATAAATATTTTTCAAAAGTTAATAAATCTGCACAATTAATTAGAGGTAACCGTCTTAGGACGGATGTCGTAGGGTGCTAATACCTTCCCTACACATAATCGACTCCCGAATCCAAATCTGGTATCAAAGACCATTTTTTTTAAAAAAGGGTTTTTCCGATATTTTCCCTCAAAAAAAAATATTGGTGGCGACTCCATTGAAAACGATTTTTCAATACCTTTTTGTTTCGTCGTCCCGTCGTGACCCCGGTTTCGACATGTGGCGACTCCACTGGGGATTTGTTGAGAGTCAAGCCTAACATGATTAATTGTGCAAATTTGTTAACTTTTGTCTTTATTTTTTTTCCCTCTTGTTTTTTCTTCTTTATTTTCATTTTGCTTTTTTATTGTGAATATTTTTATTCATGTTTTGTAAATATTTTCTTGTACATTATCTTGTATGTCTATAATATATTCTGCTTCAACCTTAGGGTAGAAGACTTTATCTCTGTATATACTTGTGTTTTGTTTGATTTATTTCAGATGGAGGGTAGTCTTTAGTACTACAGGTGGGTATGCTCCTCACACACACTTCACGGTTACTTACCTCACACACATTTTGGGCTCTATACCCGAGCCTGTGCGAACCAAGGATTAGGAGATGTTTTAACAATTGTCAATTGAGGGGCCTTTTGCTCACTTGGCAATGGTTGATTCATCACTCAGATTGTTACTGGTTTCATCGGTTAGCCATAATTGAGATGGGTTCCTCCATACTTGTGGCTAATTTATGGACCGGGTCCTTTTCTATGTGATTAGGGCAATCTGAGAACCGTTACCCATAGAAGTCTAGACCCTTCCTTGAAAATTGTGCACATTAAATGAGCTTAGTGGCCACCAAAGTTAGAGTCATGACCTTAGGGATACCTTGCCATAGGGTTTTACCTAATTTAGGACACATGGGGAGCGTACTTCTTCCTTTCTCCTTCACCTTTAATGAACACTTAGCAATAAGCATCATGCATGCATAAAAATAAATAATAAAAATAAAAATGAAAAAAATCATCTTGCACCTTAAGCATCATCTTGCACCACATACTTTCAATAAAAAAAAAAATCTTAAGCATCATCTTGCATCACATCCTTTTAATAAAAATAAAATGAAAAATAAAAAAAAATCTTATCTTATGTTTTTAATAAAATCATGCATCGCATCCTAGGCCATAACACCATGCATTTTCTTTATCATTTTTTCTCTTTTTCTAATTAATGTTCTTTCTTTTACTCTTTTTAAGACTTGAATCTTGTGGTGGGAAATTTCAATAGAGCTCAATGGAAGAGGTTCAAATTAACACTAGCCAAGCAACAGAGTGTAATGCAACAGAAACAAGAAGGAACATCAGAATTGTAGTGGTTGGAAATGAGTTTGAGAAGATTGATGAGCTTAGCAGATTGATGAGCAAAGAAGATAGGGATGCCTTACACAGAAGATACGGGCGGATTTTAGACCTTTTGGCCATCAGGGTAAAAACAAAGTCATTGAGTGCCTTGGCGCAATTTTGGAATACTGATCCCAGATGCTTCGAGCTACCAAACCTCGATATGGTACCAACTATTGAAGAGTATGGCTTGATGGTAAGGTTGCCGGTCAAGGAAAAAGAAGTGGTATACCAATATAAAGGGCGATACGTTGATGAAAAGAAGATAGCCAAACTCATAGGCTTGCTCCCCAACCAGCTGAAGTTTGAAAAGAGGGGATCAATACTGGGGCTAAGGAGAACCTTTTTGGAAGACCGTCTAAAAGTATTAGCTGAGCAAGGGCACTGGAAACATTTCAAGATAACGTTGGCATTGACCATCTATGGATTGATTCTCTTTCCCTTTACATCGGATATGGTAGATCAGGCCGCCATGGATGTTTTCTTTCAGTTTGAAGAGAATGGAGCCAACCCCGTCCCGGCTATCCTCGCCGATACTTTTCTTTCTATGATGGTATGCCATCAAAAGAAAGGAGGGTCTTTGAGATGTTGTTCCCACATGTTATATGTTTAGATCATGACTCATCTATATGCACGACATATGATGGGCCCATCCCCTGATCCTCTGAGGGATTTTGACAGTGTTCCAACGAAGGATTTTGATGCAAGAGGGTGGAATGAAGAATTCTCTCATACTAAAGACAACCAGATCACATGGGTGTGTCCGTGGTATCACTTTGAAGGTGTCATATTCAGTTGCGGGAATTTCCCAAACATTCCATTGATGGGACCCAGGGGTTGTGTGGCCTACACGCCATCTATTGTTCTCAGACAACTCAAATGCACACAAATCAAGCCTGTAGAAGAGTCTTTGGGAGGTGCGAGCTTCCTATATGGTACAGATGATGTCGGCTTGCTAATTGAAGAGATAAAATCTGCTTGGGGAGATATCAAATGGAAAGGGGAGAAAGAATTAGGGAAAACCCGTGTAATTGCTTCTCCAGAATACAAAGAGTGGAGGAAGGCAAGAGGAGTCCCACCACCAACCCCAATGGAAGCTGTACACAACGAGGCCTCACCTGCAACACTTAGTCAAATCATCACAACCATGACCTCTGAGGCAGAAAGGATGAAGGCACAAATGACATTCATGGAAGAAAAAGCAGATGCTGCAGACCTGCGAATAACAATCCTAGAGGCACAATGTCGAAAGAAAGACAAAGAGATAAAAGATTTGCAGAATGATTGTGAAAAGGCTTGTGCAGATGCAGATCAGGCAAGAAATGCAAAAAGGCCAAGAAAGGGAAAAGAAGATAACACCTCAGCTGAAATGAAGAAGATGCAAGATCATTTAGAGCTAATGGAAAAGGAGGTGGCCAAATATCTAGAAGAAAAAGAGGAATTAGAAAAGAAAAACGCAGAGAAAGAGAAAGAGCTACAGAAAGCTTATCTCGAAGCAAAAAGCAATGAAAATCTAGCCAGAGACTACTCCAATGCACTGATGAGGGCGGGACGGAAATTAGATCATGCTAAGAAGCTGAAGGTAGAGCAAGACCAATTGCAATCTCAAGTGGAGAAACTAAAGCGGGTGGAAGAAGAGAAGAATGAATGGGAGCTACTAGCCGGATACCAGTAAAACAGGAAAAAGGAATGGATAAGAACATGTGAAGACATGGCTGACTGCGTACATACTCAAGCAACAAATCTGGAAAACCATGTTCATGATGCGGTTGAAGAGGTCAACTCAAATCCAGAAATCAAACTGCCTTGGAAGACTTTCAGAGTCATGAAGTTTTGTCAAGATGTAGTTAGGAGTTTGGTCCGCCAGTGACTTGTGATGTAATTAATTATGTTTCTCTGGATTAGTGGTTGTTTCTGCTTGTTATTGAATAAAGTAAAGAACCCTATTTTGTTCTACTACATTGTGAAGCGATTCAATTAAACTGTTGCACGTTGCATTACTGGTGTTAAAGACATCTTTAAATGAGGGGCATATACCCCCATTCGTTGATTGTCAACCATTTTTAATCTAAGAGGGATATACCTCTAGCTTTAAAATTGGGGGAACCTCTCGACCATTGAGCACTCAAAAATTTCTCCACAACCGATAACAAAGTTTTGTAAAAAATTTGTATTCTAAAAAGGTTTTGTTTACAGGAAAATTATTAACCAACCAAGCAAGGTGTATCCCCGGCATCCCTACAGGACCCGGTATCAAGTCAGGATGATGGAAGATCTCACAGATCTCACACTGGAAAATGAAGAGTTGAAAAGGAGATCAAGCAAATGAGGGCGGAAATGGACAAAATGAGTGAGTCCATGCGGATAATGGAAAAGCAGAACGCAGAAGGGACCTCTACAGTGAAGCAAATGACTCAGATGTTCAAAGCAATGCAAAAGAGTGCAGAAAAAAGGTCTATGGTGGATACTACTGAAACAGCAGCTACACCTGATTATCCACCTGGTTTTACCCGAGGGTTGATGCCTGTAACAGTGCACTTGAATAAGCCCGTACAACAAGTAGATCCTCCAGAAGTCCAATGGCCTCTGTATGGCCTTCCCCCCAACTATACACCACCAATTTTCAATAACGCATCAGATCAAACTGCTAAACCACAAGGATCAGATGCGAAGGTAGAGGATTCTCAAATCACCCCACCACAGGGTTCGGCAACAAATGTTGTGGGAGTTACAACTACACCCAGTGCACAACAAGTCTTTAATTCTGTGACTCCAAGTTCTCAAGAGAAGGGTTCAGCTGCAGCAGTCCTTGGAGTTACACCTGCACAGAATGTACAATGGTTTCCATGGCAGCAAGCCACCAATTTTGGCATGCCGAATCAGTCTATGGTCTTTGGTGCTGCTACGGGTGAAGACAAAAGTATAGAGGAAACACAATTGCGGTTGTTGGAAGAAAGGCTAAAGGTGGTGGAAGGCAATAATTATGACATCGGAGATGCAGCAGATCTATGCTTAGTACCAGATGTGGTCATCCCACCAAAATTCAAAATGCCAGACTTTGACAAATACAAGGGCACCACCTGCCCAAAAAGTCATTTGACCATGTATTGCAGAAAGATGGCCTCTTATGCTCATGATGATAAGCTGTTCATCCATTGTTTCCAAGATAGCTTGACTGGAGCTGCATTGAGTTGGTATGTGCACCTGGAGCGAGCTCGTGTTCGGTGTTGGAAAGACTTGGCTGATGCTTTCCTAAGCAATATAGATACAATATGGAAGTGGCGCCGGACAGATTGCAGCTACAAGCAAAGTCCAAGAAGAATGATGAGACCTTCAAGGAATACGCCCAGAGGTGGCGTGAATTGGCAGCACAAGTGCAACCCCCTTTGTCTGATAAGGAAGTGGTGACTTTGTTCATCGATACTCTACGAGCTCCTTACTATGATAGGATGATTGGAAACATGACATCGAGCTTCTCAGACCTTGTGATTATAGGAGAAAGGGTAGAAAATGGTTTGAAGAGTGGGAAGATCGCCAGTGATACCCCTACAATGAATAATTCAAAGAAACCTGCATCTGGGCCACAAAGAAAAAGAGAGGGGGAGACAATGCTGTAACCTACCAACCCTTTGGTGGGCCTAATTATAGACCCCCTCACTTTCAACAACCTTTCATGCCCCTTTACCTTACCCACAGGTCACAACCATCGCACAATCTCCCATTCGTCCATTTACACCTGTTACCCCTCAAGCCCCTATAAGACCTCCCCAGCAAGGCCGACCATGGAACCCAAGCCCTAATCTTAACCAACCAAGGCCAGAAAATAACCAAGACAGAAGACAAGTCCAGTTTGATCCCATCCCCATGGCTTATACAGAATTACTTCCTATCTTGATCCAAAACTCATTGGTGGTGCCTTACCCGATGAAACCTATGGAGCCTCCGTTTCCTAGGGGATATGACCCTAATGCTAAATGTGACTATCATAAGGGAGCCATTGGCCACTCCACGGAAAATTGCAGGGCGCTAAAGTTCAAAGTGCAAGAATTGGTTAATGCTGGATGGCTAAACTTCAAGGAAGATAATCCTAGTGTGGGCAAGAATCCGCTGCCAAGACATGGGGGGCCATCGGTGAGTGCAGTTGAAGAGGAAGAACAATGTATGAGGAGGAGAGTGGAAGAGGTGAAAACCCCGTTAAGGGTTATTTTCAAGGAGTTGTGCAAAGCAGGTTGGGTTAATGGGAACATCGCTGGTGATGGCATGTGTGGACTGCACTCCGATACAAATCACACCATAGAAGACTGCGAAGAGTTCAAACGAATGCTACAGGACATGATGGACAGAAAGTTGGTGCAAATAGGCTGTGGTGGAAATATAGTTGATGTATCTGTAATCAACTATTCAGCCTCAACTTCCCCAAAACCCTTGGTCGTCCACTATACCAGGGATGCAGCAGTTAGAACCACCAATAGACCAATACCCATCACTATCCAAGTACCTACATCATTTCCCTACAAGGATAATAAGGTCGTACCATGGAGATATGATGTGGAAGTTCTCGTTGGAGACCGACAGGTAGGGGAAACTAATGTGGACACCCCCAATGTGACAAATATTGCAGGAGTAGGCGGAATGACTCGGAGTGGCCGTACACCTGACGAGTTCAGAACCACTCAATCAAGTGAGGTCATAAAGGAGAAAGAGAAAGGAAAGGAGATGACCAGTCAGAAGGAAATCACTGAGGAAACAAGGAAGGAAGTGTCGAAGCAGACTGTCTCCGATGAAGAAGCTTGTGAGTTCTTGAAACTTATCAAGCAAAGTGAATACAGGGTGATCAACCAATTAAATCGAACGCCCGCCAGGATATCCTTGTTGTCTCTGATGATGCATTCGGAACCACATAGGAAGATCTTGTTGAATATACTGAAAGAAGCTCATGTGGTCCACAACATTTCTACCGAACAACTTGGGGGTATTATTGGTAACATTACCGCCAATAATCATCTCACATTTACAGAGGAGGAAATGCCAGCAGGTGGGGCAGATCATAATAAAGCCCTTCATATCTCAGTGAAGTATATGGACTGCATCTTGGTGAGGGTTTTGGTTGATAATGGGTCTTCGTTGAATGTGATGCCAAAGGAAACACTTGCAAAGCTACCTTCTAATGGGTCGCAAATGAAACCAAGTTCCATGGTGGTTAGAGCTTTCGATGGTTCCCGGAGAGAAGTGATAGGGGAAATCAGTCTACCTCTCCAAATCGGCCCTGTAACCTTTGACGTAGTATTTCAAGTAATGGACATCGCACCAGCTTATAGTTGCCTCTTGGGAAGACCTTGGATCCACAGTGCAAAAGCCGTAACCTCCACCTTGCACCAGAAATTGAAGTTTATTGTTGATAACAAGTTGATTATCATTTCTGCTGAGGATGATTTGCTTATCAGCAAACCTTCCTCCACTCCCTACATCGAAGCTGCTGAAGAGGCTCTTAAGACTTCATTCCAAGCTCTCGAGATTGCCCATGCAACCTATGAGAAGCCTATTTTCGAATCCCAACCATCAGATGCTTTAATGATGGTTGCGAGAGTCATGTTGGAGAACGGGTATCAGTACGGAAGAGGGCTAGGAAGGTACGGGCAGGGGGTGAGCCGGCTGCCCGTTTTTATGGGAAAGCAAGACAAATTTGGCTTGGGTTACAAACCCTCAAATGCTGATGTGAAGAGGCTTGTGAAGAAAAGGAGGAAAAGAGGTTGGCCAGGCTAGGGGGAGTGAGCCCAGAACTGGAGGGGTCCCTATCTGCGACATTAGAGAAAGCTTTATAAGTGCTGGATTTGAACACTCAAACCTGATAGCCACTGCAGAAGGGCATACTCAAGGAGATGTGAACAACAATTGGGTTCGTGTGGATCCACCAGATGCAAAGCTCCTAACTGGGAAATTGTTGAGCTACCTGTGATTTTTAACTTCAAGTAATTTTTGTAATGCTGATCTTATGGCTCTGCCCAAGGCCTTAGGATTTCTTTTCAATAAGGGCTGACATTTGTTCCTTTTTCATTTATAATGAATAAAATGCATTTTGAATTTTTCCAGTAAATATCTCTTTCCTCTTTATTTTTCTTCAAGCCCTTGTCTTTTGAATTATTGTTCATTTTATTGCTTTTCTTGCCCAAACAAAAAAAATATATGCAGATCTGAAAGTAACATGCTTGAAAGTGATAATGCTTTGTACCACATCAGTTAATTTTGATGATCCCATTAATCAAGCAGATGAGGAAAATGATAGTGATTCAGAATTTGACCCTAAGTTGCAAAGGCTGGTTGAACAAGAAACCGAGCAAATCCAACCTCATGAAGAACCAACTGAAGTAATAAATTTGGGGACGGAGGAGGAGAAAAAGGAAGTTTAAAATTGGCACTTTCATGAAAAGTGAGAAACGCCTCAAGTTGATAAAGTTGTTACATGATTATCATGACATATTTGCATGGTCATACCAAAACATGCCAGGTCTGGACACAATCCATAGTGGAGCATAGGACTGCCACTGAAGCCTGAATACCCCCCAGTCAAACAGAAGTTTAAGGCGTTTGAGACCCGAAATGTCCCTAAAGATCAGAGAAGAAGTCAAGAAGCAGCTCGCCGCAGGCTTCCTTGTTGTTGCAAATTACCCGGAATGGGTTGCCAATATAGTGCCAGTACCCAAGAATGATGGAAGGGTTCGAATGTGTGTGGATTACCGAGATCTAAACAGAGCCAGCCCTAAAGATGATTTTCCATTGCCTCATATTGATGTTTTGATAGACAATATAGCCAAACATTCTTTCTTTTTCTTTCATGGATGGATTCTCAGGATACAACCAAATCAGAATGGCTGAAGAGGATCGTGAGAAAACTACATTTATCACTCCATGGGGCACCTTCTGCTACAAGGTCATGCCTTTCGGGTTGAAAAATGTTGGGGCAACATATCAGAGAGCGATGGTAACTTTGTTCCATGATATGATGCACAAAGAGATTGAAGTTTATGTAGATGACATGATTACAAAGTCAAAGAATGAAGAAGATCATGTAATTCATTTGCAGAAGTTATTTGAGCGGCTCAGAAAGTTTAAACTCAGACTAAATCCAGCTAAATGCACATTTGGAGTGAAATCTGGCAAGTTGTTGGGATTCATGGTCAGCGAAAAAGGAATCGAAGTAGACCCTAGTAAAGTGCGAGCAATTCTTGAAATGCCACCACCATGTACAGAGAAGGAGGTTCGAGGATTCCTGGGGAAGATTAAACTACATCTCTAGATTCATATCCCAGTTGACTGCTACTTGCGAGCCAATCTTCAAATTGCTACGCAAAAATCAACCCATGAGGTGGAATGAAGATTGTCAGGAAGCTTTTGAGAAAGTCAAACAATATCTGCAAAGTCCCCAATTCTAGTACCACCAGTGTCTGGAAAACCACTCATTATGTATTTGACGGTACTTGATGAGTCCATGGGATGCGTGTTAGGTCAACATGATGATTCTGGAAGGAAAGAACATGCTATTTACTATCTGAGTAAGAAATTCACTGACTATGAAACAAGATATTCTTTGTTGGAGCGAACCTGTTGTGCATTGGCCTGGGCAGCCCGTCGTCTAAGGCAGTACATGCTAAGTCACACAACTTGGTTGGTATCTAAAATGGATCCGATTAAGTACATCTTTGAAAAGCCTGCACTCACTGGGAGGATCGCTCGATGGCAAGTTCTGTTGTCAGAATATGATATCGTATATGTGACTCAGAAAGCAATCAAAGGCAGTGCTCTTGCCGATTACCTAGCACACCAGCCAGTGGATGATTATCAGTCAATGCAGTGTGAATTCCCTGATGAAGACATAATGGCGTTGTTTAAAGAGCCATCGGAATAAAGCAAGTGGACCATGATGTTTGATGGTGCCTCTAATTTACTGGGGCATGGAATTGGGGCAATCCTAATTTCCCCTGAAAAACAATACGTCCCTATCACAGCTAGGTTGTGTTTTGACTGCACGAACAATGTGGCAGAATATGAAGCATGCACCCTTGGAATTCAAGCAGCAATTGAGTCAAAGGTCAAGAATCTTGTAGTATATGGTGACTCAGCCTTGGTGATTCACCAGCTCAGGGGCGAATGGGTAACTCGAGATGCCAAATTAATTCCTTACCATGCTCACATCAAGGAATTAACGAAGCAATTCGATGAGATCACCTTTGATCACATACCCCGAGAAGACAATCAGCTAGCAGATGCATTGGCTACACTGTCGTCAATGTTCGCATTGAATAATGAAGAAGACATGCCGCTCATAAAAATTCAGTATCGTGAACAACCAGCATACTGTTATTCTGTAGAAGAAGAATCAGATGGAAAACCTTGGTATCATGACATCAAGGAATATATCAAAGATAGGGAATACCCCTCAGGTGCTTCAGAGAATGACAAGAGGACGCTGAGGAGATTGGCAATGAGCTTCTTTCTAAATGGGGACGTGCTATATAAGAAGAACCATGACATGGTACTTCTTAGGTGTGTAAATGCAGCTGAAGCGAAGAAAATCATCAGTGAAGTGAATGAAGGATCTTTTGGGACCCATACAAATGGGCATGCTATGGCAAAGAAAATCTTGAGGGCTGGTTATTATTGGCTGACCATGGAGAATGACTGCTTCAATCATGTGAAGAAATGCCACAAGTGTCAAACATATGCTGATAACATCAATGCTCCACCTACATCCTTGAATGTCTTGTCATCACCCTGGCCATTCTCAATGTGGGGAATGGATGTCATTGGCCCAATTGAACCAAAGGCATCGAATGGACATCGCTTCATCCTAGTTGCGATTGACTACTTCACCAAATGGGTTGAAGCCACCTCATATGCCCATGTGACTCGCAGTGTGGTAGTAAAGTTTATCAAAAGGGAGCTGATATGTCGCTATGGTCTACCCAATAAACTCATCACAGACAATGCGACAAATTTGAACAACAAGATGATGACAGAATTGTGTGAAGACTTCAAGATTCAGCATCATAATTCCTCCTCATACCGCCCGAAGATGAACGGGGCAGTTGAAGCAGCAAACAAGAACATAAAAAAGATCATTCAAAAAATGGTTGTGACATACAGGGACTGGCATGAAATGCTTCCATTCGCTTTGCACGGATACCGTACTTCTTTTCGTACTTCAACCGGGGCAACACCTTTTTCATTGGTGTATGGAATGGAAGCAGTCCTCCCTATTGAAGTTGAGATCCCTTCCTTAAGAGTATTGATGGAAACTGAGTTGGAAGAAGCAGAATGGGTAAAAGCTCGTTTTGATCAATTGAACCTCATTGAAGAGAAAAGACTGAATGCAATATGTCATGGTTAGTTATACCAGAAAAGGTTAAAAAGAGCATTTGAAAAGAAAGTGCGCCTGCGAGAATTTCAAGAAGGTGATTTGGTGCTAAAAAAGATCCTACCAGCCCAAAAGGATCACCTCGGTAAATGGTCGCCCAACTACGAAGGTCCCTATGTGGTAAAGAAGGCTTTCTCTGGAGGAGCCCTAATCCTCACAAGTATGGATGGCAAAGAGCTTCAATACCCTGTGAATTCCGATGCTGTAAAGAAGTATTATGCTTAAAAGAAGAAGAAGAAGAAGAAGAAGAAGAAGAAGAAGAAGAGGAGAGAGAAAAGGAGAAAGAAAAGCTCGCTAGGTTGAAAATCCGAAGGCAAAAGTTAGAGCAACCCGTTGAGTTGAAAACTCGCAATAGCAGCTCAGGCAAAAGTTAGGGTCATGTGAAGGAGGTATTGAATTCATCAACCGGGGTAGATGATATGTGGAGGCCAGTCTCTGGGGCAAATGATGTGTTATCAAGTAACTTGCCAGAATAACAAACCGGGGCAATCACAGATCAGGGTCTAAACTGGGGCAAATTCCTTCTTCTCAGAAGCTTATTAGTGGGGAGTCAAAGTTCACAATGGGTGATACTTGCATTATCATCGAAAAGCGTGATTTAAGTTGTCCAATACCTTCACCAATCTAACCCTTTTTCCTTTGTTGAGTTTGTGTACATAACACTTTCGTCCTTAAACAATAACCATTCTTGTAAATATTATCTCTTTCTTAAATAAATATTTCCCTTTCATTTACTGGTCAATTTCTCTTGCATTTTATAATCATAAATTGAAAAGGAATTAGTGTTAACATACAAATTTCAAAGCATTACAATCACTTTAATGGTTAAGGATCACAATGAACTTAACAAATTCCTCAGTGAAGATTTAAGGATGGAACCGTTTGCCTCATAGCAGCAGCTTCATAATAGTTCTCACTCACATCCAGATACTTGATCATCCAAAAAGGAAAAGCAAGTCATAAATGGATCACTCATCTGCCTGACTCAGGATGCCTGATGTTGTAGGGACGGGGATACCCAAATGAAAAAAAAAAGAGAAAAAGAAAAGAAAAAGAAAAAAGAAAAAATCATCGCTCAGGTAATCTTGCATCATAACATTTTATATCATTCATGCATTACATGACATTGCATGTCTTGGACTTTTTAAGTCCGCAACTCTTTCAGTCAAAAGTTCGAGACCAACTTCGGCACCTATTTCAGTCAAAGTCCGAGACCAACTTCGGCACCCATTTTTCAAAAGTCCGAGACCAACTTCGGCACCTATTTCAGTCAAAAAGTCCGAGACCAACTTCGGCACCCATTTTTCAAAAGTCCGGAGACCAACTTCAGCACCTATTTCAGTCAAAAGTCCGAGACCAACTTCGGCACCCATTTCAGTCAAAAGTCCGAGACCAACTTCGGCACCCATTTCAGTCAAAAGTCCGAGACCAACTTCGGCACCTATTTCAGTCAAAAGTCTGAGACCAACTTCGGTACCCATTTCAGTCAAAAGTCCGAGACCAACTTCGGCACCCATTTCAGTCAAAAGTCCGAGACCAACTTCGGCACCCATTTCAGTCAAAAGTCCGAGACCAACTTCGGCACCTATTTCAGTCAAAAGTCCGAGACCAACTTCGGCACCTATTTCAGTCAAAAGTCCGAGACCAACTTCGGCACCCATTTTCAAAAGTCCGAGACCAACTTCGGCACCTATTTCAGTCAAAAGTCCGAGACCAACTTCGGCACCCATTTCAGTCAAAAGTCCGAGACCAACTTCGGCACCTATTTCTGTCAAAAGTCCGAGACCAACTTCGGCACCCATCTCAGTCAAAAGCCCGAGACCAATTTCGGCACCTATTTCAGTCAAAAGTCCGAGACAAAACTTCGACACCCATTTTTCAAAAGTCTGAGACCAACTTCGGCACCTATTTCAGTCAAAAGTCCGAGACCAACTTCGGCACCCATTTCAGTCAAAAGTCCGAGACCAACTTCGGCACCTATTTCTGTCAAAAGTCTGAGACCAACTTCGGCACCCATCTCAGTCAAAAGCCCGAGACCAACTTCGGCACCCATTTCAGTCCAAAGCCCAGGATCTACTCTGGCACCCAAAGTCCGAGACCAACTTCGGCACCCATTTCACTCAAAAGCCCGAGACCAACTTCGGCACCCATTTCAGTCAAAAGTCCGAGACCAACTTCGGCACCCATTTCACTCAAAAGTCCGAGACCAACTTCGGCACCCATTTCAGTTCAAAAGCCCAGGACCAACTCTGGCACCCAAAGCCCAGGACCTACTCTGGCATTCATTTCAGTCAAAAGCCCAGGACCTACTCTGGCACCCATTTCAGTCAAAAGCCCAACACTTACTCTGGCACCCTTTTCACTCAAAAGCCTGGGACCAACTCCGACACCCCCCTTTTACTTTTCCGTCTCAAAGCCCGATATCGGTCTGGCACCATTTTTACTTTTCAGTCTCAAAGCACGGTATTGGCCCAACACACAGGACAAGAATTCAATGTCAGTTTGTAATCATGTCCTATCATCATCACTTTGGATATTTCAGTCCACGGTGTTAATTTTTCTTTTTCTTCATTAAGGTCCTTACGCCTTGTGTTAGCCTTCGGATAAAATCGATTCACTTCTTTACTTATTTCTTATCATAATAATCTAAAAACTTAGTATTTAGATTATTTAATAATAAATATGTAAAGAGGGGCAAACTGTGAATACCCAATTTTATCCGGACTAACTTTTACCATTTCTTAATTAATTTCAAATTCAAAAATAAAAAATAATAAAGTTGTAATTTCAAAAATAAAAAAATAATAAATCTAAAATTGTTTTAGTTAAAATAAAAAAAATAAAAATCAGAAAAATAAAAATAATGATTCTAAATATTCAAAAAAATATAAAAATAGAAAATTAGAAAATAATTATAAAAATCCAAAAATAAAAAAATAATAAAAGAGAAAAAGGAAAAAAAAAGAAAAAAAAGAAGTAGATAACAATAAGTGGGAGGTTAGAGAAAATATTGGAGGTTAGAGAAAATATTGGGGATAGTGGAGGTGATTTGCTATGGATTAGGAGAGAAAGAGGGAAGTGGTTAATTTCATGAGTTGGTTTCAGATAGTTCAGTATAAAAAGTAAGAGACTCGACTCAGAAGAGGGGGACGGACTCTGAAATAGACTCAGTCACTGACTCAAAGAAAATACTCGTGGTAGCAGAGAAAGAAGAACAAAAATAGAGAGCAAAAGAAAGGCAAACACTTGAGAGAGAGCATTGCAACTAGAAGCAGTAAAAAAAATTTAATCTTACTTCAGTTCTGAGTTTTGTGAAGAGGAGAGGAGAAAAGAAAAGAAAAGAAAGAGGCGCACAAGAAGCAGAGACAGAGGAAGACAATTGATCCAATTTCAGGTTTTTCTTTCTCTTTATTTTGTCCACTGTGTTTTCATAGTTTCATTTGTGTGATTCTTGAACATTGATAGCTTCATTTGTGTGATTCTTGAACATTGATGAGTGTTTGAATTCATTGAATAAAAATGGCACATAAATGAAATATTCAATTGTGAGAAAATAATAGAGAAATTAGCAAGGTATTAACATGAATTAAAATACAGTCACAGTATAGGAAAAATAGAATGTAGCCAAAACCAGAGATCAGTCCACAGTCCAATTTACAGTGTCTGAATCAAGATTTAGAAAAAAACAGCTTGAGAATTCCCAGTCCAATTTACAAAATAAAAACAGAGTCCATTCACAGTCCAATTATCCAGGAAAAGAGAGTGAAATGGGGAGATAAAGGAAATTTAACAAAAACAGAGAATACCAAAATTGAATCAGATCACCACTACCCTCTCTGTGCAACCAACCTCGCGTCTCATCTCCCCACCGGAGCGCCACCGCGTGCAGCCGCGCCTCCGCCGTCACCGATGCCCTCCATCTACGCACAGTGGCCATCACCCGCCGCGTTTGCCTACACCACTGCCGTACCTCTATCCCGCAGCTGCGTCAGTTCGTCGTCGCTAGCGACGAGGCCGTCCGGAAGCCTCCTCCTTCCCCGTAGCTGCGCCGTCTCCATCCTCACCGAGCAGAGCCGCGCGCAACCGTGGAGATCCCGTGGTCAGCCACCTCCCTGCCGTGAGGACCGTCGCGCGTAACCCCTGGGTATCGCCGCGCCGTCCAAATCTGCAGCCAGTGAAGCAGATGCGCCTCTCCCTCTCTCCTCTTCCCTTTCTTTCTCCATTCCCCTTTTGCCTTCTTCTCTTCCTTTCTTTCTTTCTCCCATGGCCGCCTCTCCCCCTCCCTCTCTTTTCTCTTCTTAGGGTTTTCTAAATGAAATGAAAAAAACAATGTGTGTGTGTGTGAAAAGGGGACGTGAAGAGTCTCTGACTCAGATCCCCTTTCTTTCTTTTTCTTTTTTTTAATTTTAATTTACTTTATTTCTAAAATGCTTAGTAAATATTTGTGATGTATCTCATTATTCTTATTTATTTCATGTGAACGGGTATGCTTGTTTCTGATTAAAAGATGAGATTTCATAGGTTTAATTTTTAAAATCTAAAATTAAAATTGGGAATTTTAAAATAAGAATGCAATAATTTGGTGATATTATCGAATAGCATTTCTATCGTTAGTATTATCCAAATTATATAGGACTATGGAGTATAGCCATTTGCTAACAAGACAATCCTAGCATATTGTAAATTATTTCTAAAAAATAAAAAAAAGTAATTTTAATAAAAATAAAATGTTAACGAGTAGCATTTCTACCGTTAACCGGACTATGGGTATAACCATTTGTTAACAAAATAGTCCACATACTTATAAATAGTAAAAAATATATTTTTCAAAATAAACAAACTAGTATTTCTAGCAATAACGTTATATCTAAAAAATAAAAAGAATTTAAAATAAAAACTCAATTGATAATAAATTTTGCTTCAAAAATAAAAAATCATTCAATGATCAAGTGATGTTAAATGAATAGCAATTCTATCATTTAATATTATTTGAATCAGGAGGGTTCATTGTATAGCCATTTGCTAACAGAAACCCTTCAAGAGTGCATTCTTTTTTAAAAAAATCAATTCTTTCAAAAATAAAACAAATATAAAATTCTTTTCAAAATCCAAACTCTCAATCAATCAAACAAATCAATCTTTCAGAACTACGTGGCTTTGATTTCCCCATTGCAGCTGGGGATACGTAGGAGCGGGAACCGGCCCCGTCAAGCCCAAATAAATATTTTTCTAAATTTTCCCATAATCTAAAAAATAAATTTGTAAATAAATTTGTAAATAAATAAAAACAAAAAGATTTCTTTTAAAAGGGGTAAAATAAATATTTTTCAAAAGTTAATAAATCTGCACAATTAATTAGAGGTAACCGTCTTAGGACGGATGTCGTAGGGTGCTAATACCTTCCCTACACATAATCGACTCCCGAATCCAAATCTGGTATCAAAGACCATTTTTTTTAAAAAAGGGTTTTTCCGATATTTTCCCTCAAAAATAAATATTGGTGGCGACTCCATTGAAAAACGATTTTTTAATACCTTTTTGTTTCGTCGTCCCGTCGTGACCCCAGTTTCGACTGTCCTACTTGTCTAATTTATGTAGATCAAACTTTCACCAAACTACTTGTCTCTTTTCAAATCAGATACAAATTGAATTATATTTCTTTTCTGCCTTGCATTTCTATCCCAAAGCCAACATTTGTTACCCATAAGAAGAAATAAGAGCAAGTTTTGGAGGGTTTTTCCTTTGAACTTGCAATATCAGTTTATATATTTAAGAGGGTTAAATATGTTTTTAGTCCCTCAAAATATAGTGAAATTTGGTTTTGGTCTCCCATTTAGTTTTTCATTGGTTTTGGTCCTCCATTTTTTAAAATCACATGATTTTAGTTCTCATTGTTAGTTATATTCCACTAAGTGATGACATAATAATATTTCTTGTAGATTTTTCTATGGATTTTCCTTCTAATTTTCCTACAGATATCAAAATTGAAAGAAAATTTGTATAATTTTTTTTGGAAATTTACTAGACATAAATTTTCTAGGGAAAAGTCGCAAGAAATTTGCTGTAAATTTTACCCAGAAAAAGTCATAGTGAAGCTGTGAAAGTGACATAACAGAGTACGGTTAATAATGAGGACTAAAAGCATGTGATTTTGAAAAATGGAGGACCAAAACCAATGAAAAGATAAATGAGGGACCAAAACCAAATTTGATCATATTTTGAGGGACCAAAAACATATTTAACCCTATTTAAGATTGACTAACTCAACTAGCCATATTTTGTTATCGAGCACTGATATATATACATAAAACAATGCTCCCACGTTTCTACACTGTGGGAGCACTGTTCATCTTTCTTTTTTTTTTCCTTTTCAATTTTTTTGTTTCTTTTTCATTTTTTAAATAGTTTTTTATTTTTTTAATTTATTAATATATTTATTATTTATTTATTTATTTTAATAAATAATAATATAGATAAAAAATACAATAAATGTGTGTTTTTTGAAGGGTTAACATGAATTTTTTATCATCATTATTCTATTTTGATGTTATTAACCAAATATACTACTTCATTCACCGTTTTTGTGCACACCATTAACCGCACAAAATCAATTAACCAAATATCTCACTTTGTTAACCATCAATGTATACGTCATTAACCTCATTTAAAAATATGTTCACCAGAATTAACCCAATGTTAACAGGAGTTGCAATTAACCTCACAAATTTAATTAACCAAAAATTCCACTCTGTTAATCGCCAATGTATACACCATTAACCTCATTTTTAAATATGTTCACAGTTTCTAGACACATAATTAACCTCGTGTTGACGGGAGTTCCAGTTAACCTCATAAAATCAATTAACCAAAAATCATATATTGTTAACCACAAATGGATACACCATTAATCTCATTTTTAAATATGTTCACCGTTTCTGGTTACATAATTAACCTCGTGTTAACAGGGGTTGCAATTCACCTCACAAAATCAATTAACTAAAAATACTTTTCTATTAATCACAAACGGAAACACCATTAACCTCATTTTTCAATATGTTCACCGTTTTGGGACACATAATTAACCTCGTGTTAATTAAAATAAATTTTATGTGATCATTTAATTGTATTTCTTGATCTATATTTTTATTTAATGAGATAAATAAATAAAAATAAATATAATAATAAAATAAAAATATAAAAACTATTTAAAAAAAACAAAAGGTAAAAAAGGGCAGTTTAAAAAAAGGTTAAAAAAAAGGTCAAAGAAAAAATAAAGTGGCGAGGGCAAAAAAAATATTAGGGTGTGGTAGAATTGTGGGACGTACTCTTTATTTACGTCGCGCATTATCCTTTGTTTTCTCATATATTGTTTATCTATATTAATATTGATTTTTTTGTCAATAGTTGCTACTTGTCATTAAAGAGCAACTTTATGATGAAAAAGCATTTTGTTGATTGTTTTGTTCAAATTACAATTTACTATATTCCACCTTTTTCAAGACTTAACTTTGAAGTAATGGATAAGTCCTACTATGTGCGTTGTACATATTGTTAATTTAGCGTTGAAACATAATTGACTCACAATTCCAACAATACAAATATTGAAAAATCTAAACTTAAATTTGATTTTCCCATTTCAAAAAGATGAATTTGATTTTTCCACTACAAAATTTTACTAGGTCATGAAACTCGTGATTTGGCTTAAGCATTCATAGAATTGACTACACTCCAATTCTTTCAATAAATCGTCAAAAGATTATACAAGACCATTAACAAATAAAAACCTCAAGAACATGTTAGAAAATGAGCAAAGCGAATTTTTCAAGCAAAAGGGGAAAAAGTAGGGAAGAAAAATAAACAAAGACTAAGAAAAAGTAAAGCCTCATAAAAACAAGTGTGCATATCCGGAATACAAGAAGTCTGATAACCTAGTAAATTTTATACAGTCAAGACTTCCCTGTACAAGATTCAAACTAGATCATAAATTAAATATTATATATCTCTCTGCCACAATGGCATCAGGCATCATTTACCAACAGAACCTGAGCCTCAGCCTCAGCTAACCTGATTCTAGTTATATCCCTCACTCACACTAAGTAACAAATGTACAGTTTCAAGTACAACTAACTATTTATTGCTTCCAATCAGCTACTGTCTATTTGAATACAGACAGTGCCATGAGCAGTACCACATGAAAAAAGAAAGTAAAAAAAGGCAGGTGCTTGTATTATCCTCAGTTAGCTGTACATAACTTCATTTCCTATACCATCTGTGCAGGATTTAGAGTCAGAACATTAATCCTCCTCTCTGCATATACCATCAAATAAAATAAATTTTATTAGTTAAATACACATAATGAAATTTATAAAGAAACATTAAAACTATACACAAAATGTCAATAGCTTCCTCTTCCTGTCATAAAACTGTTAAGTCAATTGCACCATCCAATTAAAACAAATATTTAGACTTAGGTAAACCTGAGAGTCCACTTTGCACATCCTTAAGCATGGAATAAAAAGTGAAAATTATTTATCATGCATGATAGTAATGAGAATGGCTCATCATTGCAAAACATTACAAAAGATCATTCCACATCATATGCTTGTTGAGAATAAGAAATTGACATAAGCAAATTATCAAATTTCATGGTTGAATGGAACAGAAACATTTTCATAAAACAAAACTTCTGACGAACACACATGCAAGTTTTTTGAAAAATGTCACGTGAGACCATAGATGAATTTCAAGGGAACTCCAATGCTAAATTAAAAAAGAATATACAATAGTTTTAGAGGGGAGACCAAAATAAGTACATAAGAATTTCATGAATACAAAAGAAACATATGTCGTGACAATTGTAAAAATAGAAAAGAAAATATGAGCCAAAATGAAAAGTAAATTTATGAGATTGAAAGTACCTCCAGCAGCAACCAATTTCTCTACACGTGCAACAATGTGCTTCCCATAGGTATACTTCTTCAAGGCATTCAGGTGAACCTTTATTCGATTAAGGATTAGCTCAAGTTGCTGATCATCACAGGTTTCCAACACTTTCTGTACAACGTAGTTTGCAAACTGATCCTTCATCATAACCTAAGACCACCAAAAGTACAGGCAAACTATAAGAAAAGCAGAAAAGGTGATAGGATGACACGAGGTCAAGTAATAATAAAACAAGAAGAAAGTACCAAACTTAAACCAGATCTCATTTTATGGAAACATGAGCTAATTCTGCCAATACCCTTCCTTGAGAAAAATATTTTTCTATTTTTCTGTCAAGACCTTGAGGTTTTCCTACACCCTTTGGTTGTTGGATTATGAGTGTTTTTGGTAACCCATAAGATGACACAAAGTCAAGTAGTAATCATAAAACAAGAAGAAAGTACCAAACTTAAACCAGATTTCATTTTATGGAAATACGAGCTAATTCTGCCCATACCCTTGTTTAAGATAAATATTTTTCTATTTTTATGTCAAGACCTTGAGGTTTTCCTACACCCTTTGGTTGTCGGATTAAGAGTGTGTTTGGTAAGGCCATTTCAGCTAGTTGAAAACTGAAATTAGTAGCTGAAATCATTTCAGCTGTGTTTGGTAAGGTAGCTTTTTTGGGTAGCCACAGTTTTTCTTGAAAAGCTACTAAAGGTAGTTTTTTCAAAAAAGCTCCCATTTTCAGCTACTAACTAAAAATTTATTACAAATTTATCTCTTAACCACACCCACTCATCATTATTTAATAATAATTAATTATGTCCTTGTATGTCATTTTACCATTTTCAGCTAGTTTTACCAAACACCTTCAATCAAATTAGCTACTCTTTCAGCTTTCAGCTAGCTTTTTAATTAATTTTACCAAACACACTCTAATCCCTACTAAGGCATCATATGTTTGCTAGACTTGTCAGACTTGGAGCTCTACTACATGAACTTGGCCACAGGATTCCCTTAACAAAAATCTGATGAACTTATTCTAACAATATCAATATCAAGAGCCTTATACAGGTAGAGCACTCTTTCCACGCCTGACTCAGTAATCCTGGAATATATATTCGTCCCTGCTGATATTTTTGTATATAGCCCATATATACCTTTAATGGCAAACAAACTAATATAGAGTAATGCTTGAGTCAAAACCATAAACTATAAAAAAAAAAAAAAAAAAAAGTAGGCCCTGCAAGCCCCTGGATACCTAATTTTATTTTCAATAAATTACCTTCACAGCTAGTTTATTTTTGGTATGAGTATTTTATTGTATATTAGCATTACTCTTTTTCTATATAGAGAAGTAGGAAACGAATTATAATATAAACCAGATAAAATTATCAAGGAAGGGCATGTTAAGGGAAAAAAAGCCATTATATCATGACACATGCCCCTCTTGACCGGTTGGCCCCACCCTCCATCCACCCTGTATGCCTGCTGTATTGGACAAAAAAAGTAGATCCCTCAAACAGCAAGGAATTTTGGTTAGAGAAACCGGAGGGGTAGGGCTATGAAGAAACTCAGCTTATGCAACAATCTTCCATGAGGCAGAAAATACAGAAGGGAGGCTTCCTTTAGACAGATATATGATCTTACATGAAGATTTTTTTTTCGGTACATACATGAAGAAAAATTTCGTATAACATATACTCTACTGACCAGAAGAACAAGACAAAAGCCAACAAAAACCAGAACTCATCAAATAAATGTGTTGCTTCAGCATTCCAAACTAATGTTACATGCAATTTATGTCTTAAAATCCCAAGCTTCAGCCAGAAAAAGGAAACTTTTTATTTGATAAAATGATAACATGGACAAAGAATAGAAAAGAGGGATAAAAATATATGACACGGAACTATTGGCAGGAGATAAAAACAAAATGGCTAAAAGGAGCATAGTGCAACAAAACAAGAATCCAGTGATGGGGGTCATGCACAAACCTGTAGGGGCTCATTTTCATCAGTGGAACCAAGCATCTCATTCACAAGGAGTTGACGCTCTGTAGATGTTCCAAAACTTAGACACTTCTCTATAACATTAGAAGCAAATTTCTGCTGGCTCATCTGCACTATTTGCCCAGTTAATTCCTTTATTATAGCTGAACGTTCATGTGGCTTGCCATGCTCCAGCACATGCTGGAATTTTTAAAAACAATCAAAGACAAAGGCAAATGAGCAAAATCTAAAGAGGCAATAGAAAAATCATCCTAAATAAATTCAAAGAAGGAAACAAAATTATGAATCAATTCCAAAGAAGCATACTGCTAACTCAAAAAAACAGAAGTGCGGCTAAGAAAAATAAGAAAAACATAGGATGTGCCAGCAGTTAAACTTAAAAGAAAATTAACACGCAGGTGCATTTGCCATCCATTTTATATAATATTAAGCTATCCAAATCATAAAAATCACCTAATTAGAGCCACCAGACTTCCAGTATAGACAGAGTCTTGCTATTATTTAGTTTTTACCCAAAGGGATTTCATTTTATATTCAATTATTCATATATTTGACTTACGATATCAAATTGGTCATTATTCAGGATAATACTTTAGCACAAGAACATGTGACTGCCACAAACATGTAGAAAACAAAATAACAAGTTGTAATCAATGGGATAGAAGCAAAAAGGGAAAAAATGAGATACAACAAACCTGTACAACATAATTCCCATATTGGTCTTGTGCTAACATACAGACAGACTGCAAAATCTCATCCATCATAATCTGCTGTGTTTTGGGATCATGACAGTACTCCAAGACTCTCTGCTTATTGAAACAAACTTAGTTAGAATTATAATGTCTACCCTGAAAGCTATCAATCCAGCAAGAATCTGTTTACACAAATAAAAGCAATAGATGTATTTATGACCTGTATAACCCGGCAACCATATGGATGAGTTGACAATGTCACAATTTGGTCATAAAACGTCGAAACAATAAAATGGATTGCATCTTCAGGGACACATTCAATACACTTCTGGATGACATGGTTACCATTTTGATCACGTACGCAACGCATAATATGACCATCCAGCTCTGCAACCATTTTAATCTGTTGATCTACGTTAACAACTTCTATAGCCTGTACAATTTAGAAGAAAAAAACACAAGATTAGTAACTGTTAACTTCACCATCAACCCAGACAAACCACCGCAGCACTTATCACTCACAGCATAATAATATGTCTAATCTCAAACACAACAAATAACTGCATGTAAGCAAATGGAACCTCACAATAGTTATATATTTGTCTCATTTAAAACTTCAAAAACTCAAAAATACTTTTAGGAACCATACCTTCTTTGACATTGAAAGAAAAATAAAAGAATCAGGTTGTGCCCAAACACCCACTCCCACTCCATTGTGTTAAAACTTAAAATCTATCTGACGAGTCACAAGTTATACAATAACAACCAAACCTTTTTCCCACTAGATGGGGCCGGCTACATGAATCAATCAATGTAATAATGCCCTTTTATGAATTAAGTTCAAAGATAGACCATTTAATTCTAAATCTCTCTTAAATCTTTAATTATTTGACCTAGAGACCATTTAATGCCTTCTATCGCAAATCATTCGCAAAGCATTCCTCCATTTCATCCACGCTTCTTGGATCCTATGGTTGCCATCAACCTTTTATCTCCCTATCACTTTGTATGTCGGACTAAAGGAACTTCAAATGTGAGACTCGTGGTATTGTATATTCTCCAATTTTCACCTCTAAACTACAATTTATGTGTCTCATTAAAATTTTATTCCATATATACTTTGTTTTACTTCTACTTAGGCAGAAGCTATGTACTTCAAAGGCTTGTCTCTATATCTCTAACTTTCCATTCATTTCTTCCATTAGCTTTCCAACTAAAGATTATATACTTTCCCCAAAAAGTATGCACCATGGCACCATCTCTTGGATATGTTCAATAAGCACGTCTAGAACTAAGATAAAGAGATAATGGCTTAAACCCTTGATGCAAACCTATAGTTATAGGAAAATCTTATGTATGTGTTCTCACACAAGCTGTGGCCCCTTGTACACATTTTTTATTGTTCGAATGTAAGCAATCCAAATCCTTTTCTTCTCTAGAGTCTTCCACAAAACCTTTCTAGTTACTCTATCATATGCCTTCTCCTAATCAATGAAAACCATGTGTAGGTCCTTTCAATTCCCCCTCAAAGGAATACTATCAAGACATTCTTTTTCATGCACTCTTTGTGATTGCTTCATTTTTATAAAAAGTCAAAACACTTACTAAATGTAATCAATTTCAAGGCAAGTATATTGACTTTTTAAAAAATGAACCAATCACAAAGATTATGTCAAAAGGAGTGAGTGACTAGCATTTCTCTCTCTTATATCACTCCATCAATCTTTGTAACAAGTATACAGCTTTCATGATTGATCTTAGTATAAAACCAAATTGAGTCACGAGTTATACTAAATAAGTTAATTGTTGACATCATGTAGGAAGTTCTAGGAACAGTTTGTAGACTGTAGGGATGACATGTTCCTCGAGTATGTTTGGTAAAACTAGCTAAACTAGCTGGTAGCTAATAAGCAAGCTACTAGTTGATAAGCTAGTTTCTTGAATAAAAGTGTTCGGTAAAATTAGCTGATAAGCTAGGTAATAAATGTAAAATGACTTAAAAAGACGTAAAAAAAAAGACAAATAGGAAAGTGTATAAAAATATGAGGGATAAAAATGGAAAAAAAATAAATAAGCTACAAGCTATAAGCAAACTAAAGTAGCATGTAGCTTATAAACTAGAAGCTCCTAAAATAAGCTAGTTGTTTGTCAAACACTTTTATGTTGATCAAACTAGCTTATAAGCTAGTCAAATAAGCTAGTAGCTAGCTTATTGATCGTACCAAACACACTCCTAACCTTTCCACATAAACTAAAATTTTAAACCATTCCTCTCTAGAGCAAATTTTGACATGACATACCATAGTAGTCAATCCTAGATAGGTGGGGCACCCAGCCCCAAAAGTGTTGTGGCATAACACAAAATAACTACTAAAGGTAGCAAATACTTTACAGATAAATGTTAAAAATCCAAAAAGTACTAAAAATTAAGACATATCTTTAATACTCAATTAATAATCCTAAATTCCCAATAGTTTTAAAATGTTGTACTATAGAGTAATGAACAATTATTAAAGCCTCAATACTCAAAGTTAAAAAGAAAAAAAATCACCATTCATAGTAGTCATTATGAACAATTTAAAGTGCTAATAACAAGTCTTGAAAGCACAATAAATATATAAAAGAAAAAAGTGACTAATAAAGAGCGACAACAACACCAATTACCAAAAGAATAGGACAGTTTTGTCTTTTTGTCTGAAAAGTAAAAAAGATTTTAAAATAAGGAATTGCTTATGAGTTCCCTTTAAGTGTTAAGGAAAAAGTGTAGGCTTGATCAGAAAAGCTCTGGGCTGCCAGGATTTGGCCAAACAAGAGGGCATGAGCAAACCAGAGTGCAGAAGATCTTGCCCCTGTTCAACATAGCATCCATGCAGCCGCTATTTGATTGAAATCCCAACCACTATTGCTGCAATGGCAAAATGTAATGCTATGCCTTACCTGAAGTGGCCAGAGGCCACCACAGTGTGATTGACTATACTGTTAATAAACTACAATCCATCACATAGAACTGTAGAATATAGTAAAACAGATAAATAAGCAAGGTTTATAATTATTAGCAATCATAACGTAGATAAGTTGATGATCAGACCTTTTGGATAACGCGGCAGCCATACATTTGAAGACTTAGGGTCAGGACATGACCGGTAAGCTGGTCAGCCAGTTCTCTTATTTGTGCTGCTGATCCATGCTCAAAAAACTAAACATGAAACAGAATAGGTTAGGCATGTGTAAAACAAGTTTGAAAATTGTTTGCATTATATGATGAATTCACTACCCACTTGAACATACCAATCACAGAACTATTATACAAGTTCAAAGGGAAGAACAAAGTTACCTTCTGAATCACATAATTACCAAAGACATCGGTCATTAGAGACAGTGCATGTGGCATGATTTCATGGAAAACCATGTTTTTCTCTTCCATTGAGGCTGTCTCAAGTTTCTGTTGGATAAAACGGCTTCCATATTGGTCAGCACTGTTTAAGAATAAACAAACGTGAGTTAGCTAAATGTTTAGAAAAATAAAATAGAAAAAAATAGTATGACCAGCATTATGCACCTGAACTCAACAACATGGCCAGCAATTTCTGAAAGTTCAAAACATTTGGTTTTATTGCTTTTGAATTCATCAAGCAAGGAAGATTGAAAATTCGCATCCATACTACCAACAGTGTCTGAATGCCAAGCTCCCATGAAACCCCCAGCCACATTCCTCATACCAGACAAACGCATATTCCGCTCATTTTGGCTCATAGGACTACCTGGTGCATAGACGGTGTTTGGGAAAAGAGAACCAGCCAGTGGGCTTCCTGGATATGACATGGCCGGACCATATGATGGATTTCCATAAGAATTATGGTTCAAGCTAGCTGATTTACCTAGGTAGGGGACAGAAAAGTGTGACTTTTGGGGTGCGAGTAAAGACTCTACATAAGCTTTTTGGAGGCCAGCTAAATCAGTGAATGAATTATTTGTGCTATTTAGTGCCGATTCATTAAGGGCTGCAATCTGTGCAGCAGCAACATCCCCTGATCTCAAATACTGAAGATACAAAGGATCCATCAAGGGCAGTTGATGAGTGCTACCTGCAGCATGATTTCCCAGCCTGTTTGCATTCTGTAACTCTGTCACAGCCAACAAAGATCCTAAAGTTGCACCTCTTCCCAAGCCTCTAGCGTCCATGGCATTCAATCCTAGTGCAGCCGAAGCAGCAGCTTGTTCAAAAATAGGGGGAAAATTGCCATTCCCAAGTTGGTTTGCCATCATGGATGGTGATGAAGGATTAACAGCATACCCGGTCATGCCATAGTTAGGGTACAGGATATTCATATCATCAACATTCTGATAGTGAGCAGGTGAACTACCTCTGCTATTAAAAGTTGGTGTAGAGGGTCCTTTTAAGTGTGAGTTAACCGAAATTCCACTGGCCTTATGAGGTTCTAGCTGTTCATTTGCATATAATGAAGAGTTATTCATATCCAATCCAAAACCGCTGCTTTTACTCACTTTCAAATAAGGTTGGGTAGCAGAATGACGCTGAAAAGGCAAAGAGTCAGGCTTGTCTAAGTATGGTTTCTGTTTAACATTATGATTATAATCGGACTCATTGTGCCTTGGTGACAAGGGATGTTTCTCATTATCTATTGCATCATTTTGGGACAGATTCATGCTAGCTAAAGCAGATACCAGATCTGCAGGCTCATTTAAATTAGAAGAGACAGCATTAAATGAGTTTTGACCATTGGAACTTCTTTTATCTGCAGAGCTGGACCTCCCATTTCCAATGGGTGGAAGGCAAGGACTAGCAGCTCTAGGAAGAAGTTGAGAGTCAGGGGTGCTGCTCCTTGATAGAGAGCCTCCTAAAGCAGGGGTGCTGCTCCTTGATAGAGAGCCTCCTAAAGCAGAAGCATAAGTTTGAGACGCTGAACCAACGACATTTTGGGATCCAGATATGCCCTGCGTATTTCCGCCAGATCGCAAAGCATCCAATTCTCGATGCAGATAATCAAAATGGGTTTCTGAATTTTCTGCAATGTCATCAAACACATTATTGCTAGGCAGATGATGAGGGTGCTTGGAGGCAGATGCCGCACTATTCATCTCATCCTGCTTAAAAAATATGACAAAGAAAACTGTCGGAAACAGCATAACTGAATAAAATGACAATATAAGAAGCAACATTACATAAGCACATAATTTATCAAAAATAAATATTACAGCTCATGGCCACTATCAATATAATATCATCATCTTACTGTAAAAATAACATGTGAATAAGAAATTTCAAACAGATAGAAATGCGTCTCCAAATTTAATCTGCTTGATTTGAGCTCCAATTAGAAAATGAAACTGGTCAACCAAAAGGAATTTTTTTTAACAAAAGCTAAACAAAGGCATAATAACTTCAAAAAGTGGTAGTAATCAGAAAACCACATTAATCAATTTATCATCTATGAATCCCATTGTTGTATTCTAGGAAGGATACCAGCATGACACTAAAACAAAGTGGATTAACGTGTTACACATTGTTTTCCATATTAGTACCAAACTATCAATCTTCAAAAAGAAAGAAAATAAAACTACAAATACATAAATATGGAAGAAATTTTAAAATATTAATAGAACACACAAACACATACACAAAGAACTCCAACAACAAACACCATGTTAGAGAAACTGGCTTGATTCTCACCTGAAACAACTCTGCAATGCTCCTCTGCCTACTCCCAAGCCCCAATGCTGGCAAGCCAATCAAGCCATCATCGCCGCCCCACTCGGCGGTGTTCTTCCGCTGTCTCACAGCACTCTCCTCCTTCCCATCAACACCATCATCACACCCTCTTCCACCATTCACCCTCCTACGATCCCCGATCCCGCCGACCTTCGCACCACCTTTAAACCGCTGTGCGAACCGCCAGTCCTCCTTGGAAACCAACGGCGGCGGCAACCGCGGGTTCAGGTTCGCATTCGAATAGTAATAATTCGCATACGCCGGATCAGCACGAAGCTCCTCCTCACTCCCAAAACCCCTTCCGCCGCCAAAACTCCCCGCCGGAGAACCACTGAACAACCCTCCAAACGCCGTCAACGAACCTTCAACCGTAGGAGGAGCCGACCCACTTCGCAACCTGGCGAGTTCTCTCTCTCTTTCCTCTTGCTGTTGTATCCTCAGAACCCCCAAATCTTCACCGTGATCAGGGTTCTTCACCATCGATCGAATCGCCACATCAGACATCATCTTCATGTAACTATCACTCAACTCAGTGAAAGATAAAAAAAGAAAGAAAAACAAAGAAACAAACCCAGAGAGGAAAAAAAAAAAAAAACTTCACGAAATATACACGCTAACACTGCCACAAAGACTCAAACTTTGCGTTTTAAATGACACCCCTGGAAAAAATCGAATTATTTTTGACCCAGCTTGGAATCAAAAGCTTAAGTTGGAAAAAGTTGTGGTTTTTATTACTGGGTATGGTGATTGCTTTGATGGGTGAGAATTAAAATGAGGATCAGGGTTCAAAGTGAAAGAGAAGAACATGGAGGATCGACCTAAGTTGGACTGTGAAGATGTCGAGAGAGTTGGGAGTGATAAGCACGAGTGCCTTGGGGATTTGTTATTACACACTATGCTCTTTTAGGGTTTTTTGCAATGTCTGTTGATTAAGACGGTGGCTTTTGTGTTTGGATGGGAAAAAGATAACAATAATAAATCAAATTAAAATCTCATTCAATATTCGGCATTAAAATAGTTTGAAACACGTTGCTTTTCTACATTTATCGTTGTGGAGTTCAAATAGCTTAAGTTGTTTTGTGGGGTTTAGTGCAGGAAATTAATGTTAATGTTGTTATTACTTTGGATGAATGAACGGGGGAGGTATTAAAAAAAAAAAACTAAAATTAATTGCATGGTCTTTTTTTTTTATTTTGCTTAATTTGGAATGATTTAGTTGCAGAGGATTGCTCATGCATGGAATGTAACTTGTATGGAGAACTTTCCTAATTCATGGGAGGAAAATATTATGATACATGAATACTCCATTAAAATACAAATATTTGAAGTGAAAAATATTTATTTATTTTTATTAGTAAATATCCGTTGACTTTAGGTGTCAAACTTTAAGAGTTATACCACTTAATAACTTTTTGTAAAATGAGAATTTGACCAATCCAACCGTTGAATCAAATTATATTACCTTCATGATCATGTGGATCAAATTTCAGAAAATTTAGATATTCGTAAATATATTATATAATAGTGGACTTTTACTTATATTTTGAAATATATACTTCGATTTGTAGTTATAAGCAGTGTGATCCCTCCTTTTATATATATATATATAGAGAGAGAGAGAGAGAGAGTTAGGATCCATTGACACGAGGAGTCAAGCTTTAAGAGTTACACCTCTTAATAACTTTTTGTAAAATGTGAATTTGACTAATCTAACTGTTGAATTGAAAGTTCTTATAAAGTAGATCAAGCTTGTAAAATTTCATAAAAATCTAAAACTAATTTATTTTAATGTACAATATGTTTTTAAAATATAAGTAAAAGTCCACTATTAGATAACATACCTACGAATGTCCATATTATCTGAAATTTGATATACATAATCATGAAGGCAATATAATGTGATTCAACGGTTGGATTGGTCAAATTCACATTTTACAAAAAGTTATTAAAAGGTGTAACTCTTAAAGTTTGACACTCGGTGTCAACGAATCCTGACTCATATATATATATATATATATGGGGCATATCTAATGCAAATGGAAATTTTATATGAGAGTGAGGGGGTGTAATGTTAGCCATTGGATTCAAATGGAGGGTGGAGATTAGAACAGACATTAAAACTAATCACGTGCCTCTTCATCTATAGCTTTAATCCCAGAAATTCCCAATTCCTTCTTATTCAGTATTCACCAGACAACGACGAGAGCCACCTCCATTCCCTTTAGATCGGCGCATCAACCACCGCCAACGGCCTCATAGCACCAGTCGCACCTCCCTGAATCGAGGAAAGCTGCCCCTATCTCACTTACTATCGATAGAAATGTTATTTGTCTCAATTTGAATTGGTTGTCTTATGCAAAGTGGGGAAGACGGTCGCAGTTCACTGGTTCATGGAGAACATATGGGATGCAGCTCCAACCGAATCAAATGGTAATTGTATTTGACCACCGTCAAAGTCCTCATATATTAGTTCCTATCATTATTTATTTGTTACTTCATTAAAAAAATATTTTTTTTCTTTCAATTCACATAGGAAAAAAAATTAGAACAAAAAAATAGTGCATGAATTAAGGAAAAGCTTTTCGTTGACATGTGCTAGTTTTAGAAGTACTCCAGTTATTAGCTCTAAGGATTTTGATTGCAAAAGCATGATAAAACTACCTTAATTTATTGGATGAATCGAGGAAGTGTTGTAGAGTTGTGTAGTGGCAGTGAGAACGAGAATGAAAATACGAAAAAAAAAAGTGAGCACGGAGCAGAGTTGCATGTTTTCAAAGAAAGAAGGTTTAAGATAATGTAAAAACATAAGAAAGAAACATGATTAGTTTTAGTGACTATTCTAATCTCCACCCTCCATTTTAATATAATGGCTAACCTTAAACCCCCTCCCCACTCTCATGTAAAATTTTCTTTCTCACTAGATATGTCCCCTTTATAAATACACACACGGAAACCTAGGTTAATTTCCTTTTTCCTTGTTGTGCGAGTCTGCGAGACACCCCCTCCTATTCGAGTGCGGCATTGCATGCCAAAGTCGAAAGTGTGGTGCTGCACAAGGTCAGTGAATGGCCAAAAAGAAAATATTAATAGAGAATGAGTGTTTCCTCTACTTGTAGAAAAATATACCAACCAAAGAAATTTTATGTAGAAGGAGTGAAGGGTTACCTTGGAGGGAATCTCTAGGTCAATATCTGATCAAGGTCACACTCTAGATGAGTGTAATCCACTCACGATCGATCATCTTGTTTGAAATCTCTTTTCATAATCCCTACCCCTTTCACCCTTCTCTCGTTTATGATTATGATTGATTATATTCTTGTGTGTAAATTTCTGAATTTGTGATTGATTGTAATATCATAGCCTTAGGGTTTTGTTAAAGTGTTGTGAGTTGTATATTTTTTGTTCTTATGGTTATGCATTAGAATTTATGATCTAGACTATATATGAGTTGAGGCTTTAATATGATGTTCATGTTATATACTCATCATTGATGATGATGATGATGATGATAATAATAATTATGATTGCCTTTGGCCGCACGGGTCTTGGACCAAAAGGTTAAAAGTAATGTAATACATTCATGCTTTGTGTTCAATAAGATATGATTGTTAAATTGTGAGGTCTATATGACCGCAAAGGAGACGTTCCTTGTTTGGATAATGAGCTCGAGAGTATAAATAGGTATTTTGTATTGTTGGGTAAAGCATTAGGGATTAATTTATGCATTGATGGATGACATGTGTTAAGGTGATTCGTACATATTTTGTATTGTTGCATTATCATGTGTGTGCTTATAACCTACACTTGCATGTATGATTATTGCTCACTAAGACTTCATTCTCACACAAATTCTCTTTATGATTATATATGCAGGATACCTAGGATTAATTCAAGGTTGAGAGAGACTTTCTAGGCCAAGGATGAATTCCAATAGCTATTACTGCCTTTAGGTTCCAATTATTAAGATATTATGAGACTTATATTATTGATTAATTTCAGTTCAATCTATTACGTGGTTATTAGTCTTTCGCAGTTTAGTTATTATAAATTTTAATGGATAGCGTAATTAGCTTATTTGACCTATGTAAACGTTGGTTATGTAAGCTCTTTTTTTTTTCTAATTTGATTTTTGGATGTTATGAATCTTTGAGGTTATAAATCATCATTTATTAGAATCGATATTGTAATTTACTTTGTATTTCCAATATTAAAAAGATGTGCCTCCAACGGACATATTTCTCTAATTAAGAAATTAGGATGTTACAGTTAGTTAGACAAAGTTCCATCTCTATGTTTTTAAATGTACATTGTTGTTAGTATTTATGAGTTATTTCTATATAAGAAGAAAGAAATATAATGGATGGTCTAGAAAGTAACAAAATAAAGACTAATAAACAACACTTTTAGAATTAACATAAAGAATTATTATTTCCTCATGAGGGTGGAAATTGTTTTATCAACTTTGTCGTTTCCTACATTCACCGTTTTATTTAAAACTTCGCCAATATTCATGGCGTGCAATGTTTTGAGTTTGTTTCTTCTTTGTTAATGAACATAGAGTTGAAATTATAAATCTAGTATACATTATTCCACGTAAGAGTTTAGAGTGAAATATATCTTCTAGAGAGTGATTTGAGTTCTTTTAGGGAGTAAGACATAATAAATTATCTTTCTCTATTTTGTTATTACATTGTCTATTTATTTAGTTAACGATTTTAACTTTCATATATGAGAAGGAATCCGTTGACACCAGGTGTAAGTCTTTGGACTTACACCATATCTCATACGTTAAAATAAATTGACCTAATGACTTAAAATAATTTCCCAAAATAACTAATTCAAACTAGTAACACATCACGTGACTCCTCAGAACATTTTTAACCTTCTTTGCTTAACAATCCCAATTCCCAAATTCTCATCAGATTTAATAGCTTATAGAGGCCTTTCTCAAATCCCAATTCCTAAATCCCAGTTCACCGATGGGCACTGTGCGCTTTTCTTTTTCGCGGGTCGTTCACTGATGGTGTAACGTCTTAATTCTGTGAACCTAGAAATAGTGCCCGTTGGAGACACATTGCCAAGTTTGAGAAATTATTTCGCGTCATTATTGATATCGACATACAAACAATCACATAAACATGTTTAAGTAATCCAATTACATATGCGGAAGACAATTATACAAACTCAAGTATATAAATAAAATGCCACTCAGTGGCTACAGTCCAACGTACATCAGTCCTAATACCAAACAACTATAATAGACCTAACTAATCTGGATTGAGAAACTACTAGGGAAGCATCTCTCCTCTTAGACCTCAAGTCTTTTCCTTCGTGACCAGCTAGGCATCCTGCTAATCTAGATTGTTTCCACAAAACGTGTGGTGAGACTTACGTCCCAGTAAATGTGATCGTGCATGTAGTGTGGGGAAAACAGGCAAATGTAAATGCAACATAGATACATATTTGACCTTACATCACAATCTGTCAGGCAATGCACATTATAGTGAAAACAATAATAAGACACACACGAAGCAATCAATGCAGGGTTAGTCTGAAATGTTTTACCCAACACCCAAGAGTTCTTTTCATTGTCATCTGATTGAGCGCTCGACCATGTGACCAAGGACCGTTGTCGAGGGCCACCCTGATTAAGTTTTATTAACAATTATACATGTAGTTCATTTTTAGTTGAGGAACCCCATCTACCCCTTGGCCGTATCTTGTACCTGATTGGTCCGAAGACCCCTGATTGCTCTCTTGGCCCAAGGCCCATGAAAACATGATTACTTGATTAGGTTTTCAAAGCATGAAAGCATGATTCATGACATGTAAACATGTTATATGCATGCTAAAAGAAAGTTCCATGACATTCATATTTCATAATCATCTCTTATCATGAAAACCCTAACCTCCACAATCTAGAGTTAAATCACAAAACAAGCAATCAAAGCCAAAACACACATAAATCCTAGATCAAGCCAAAACACACATGATGGAAAGTGAATGGGTGGATCACACTCACCTCAAGGCAAGAAATGGAGAAGATTAGGGTTGAAGATGATGACCCAAGCTCCTTGATTGGTGTGGGGGCTTCAATCCAAGCTCCTCTCCTTCGATCCCCTCTCTCTAGTTCCTCTCGCTGGAAGCAGAGAAAATGGAAAAGAATGAGGGTAAAGCCCTCATGGATCTGTTTTTTAAAATCGGATCTGAGTGTTATCGCTCAAGCGAGCGTTGCGAAACTAATCCTTGCTGGAAACGCGTTATTGCTCAAGAGAGAGTCTTTTCGCTTGAGCGAGCCCCTTCTCGCCCAAGCGAAAATCGTCCAGAGAGCACCATTTCCTCTCATGTTTCTCGCTTGAGCGATATGCATTCTCGCTCAAGCGAAAGATGCCGAAACCAAACTCTTAATTTTTGCTGCTAAGCTCACTCAAGCGAGAATTCTAAAACTCAACTTCTTAATTTTAACTCCTCTTTAATCCCAACTCAACCTCTCCCACTCAATCCTAGTTCCTTTCCCTAAAAACCTTCTCCTAACTCAGTTTCCCTCATCCAAAACTCTCATCACTCTAATTTTATCATGCCAATTCCTGACACCTATTTCCTTATCATTAACACACACCCAAAGGCTAAGGTAGGGGGTAATACGCTCCCCTCTGGTCTTTTCCGACAGTATAACGTTCTAACTTAGTCCATCTCTATCTAACCTCCTATTCTCATTCCCATGTCTTGGTAATTCCCTCCACCTCAGAGTGTGATTTCTCCTAAGCTCAATGTACACTTGTTTGACTTAACACTTGGCCATTCCTCCCAAAATCTCTTAAAACTCGAACCCCTCAAATTAGTTACCTAATTCTTATCTAATTTCACATTCAAAACCTCAAATTTCTCCTTCTACCTCTAACTTCCCTCTCTTGGCCGAATCCATAGCCTAAGGCTTTCGCTATACTCTCTAGGCCCTAATTTTTTTTTGGGATGCTACAGATGGCCACCTCACGCCTTTTTCCAGCAATCCATATCGCCTCTCTCTCGCTCCATTCTAGAACATTTACAAGTGTCCTCATCGAACCAGAATTAGACCCCTCCACCGACGATGCACACTTTGTCCCTGATAGTCACACTTTGTTGATGGCGAAAAAAATAGAGAGTGCGGCTTGAAGCAGCCCAAAAACTTGGAAAGTGGAGCTTCAAACCTGTTCATGGCCAAAAGTAGCACCATGAATTGAAGGTTTCTCTTGCGATGGGTATGGGGTTGATTGGCTTGGTCTCAAATTGAAGGCTATGAGATTGGTTGAGTTTGGTTGCATTCCAAGTTGTTTTAAAAATTGAAGGTTGATTTAGTTTGGTTGCATTAAAAAATTCCAAGTTTACTTATTGAATTAACATCCTCCTGCATCAATTCAATTTTGTTCCTTTGTTTAGAAAGTTTGCAAATGAAACGTGAACCATAAAGCAACAATCCATGCCTCTGGTTGCAGTTTGTTTAGACCAATAGTTTGATTTTTTTAGCTTTTTTCGTTGAGTGACTAAAAATGTTTGGTTAACAAGTGTTGCATGTATCAGATAGATTATTTTTCTTGACTTTAAAGTTTAATGGATACCTTTTGGTTTTTCTTTATATTTGTATACTGGACAGATTTCTTGATTGAAAGTGTTTGGCTAGCAAGTTGTTTTTTAATAAGCAAAAACTCAACAAGAAATAAGCCCCATAAAACCATACCAATGCAACAACCGTCTAATTACATGACCGTGTAGGCAATAAAAATGAAGCATAAGACCCACCAAAGGCAATATGATACCACAATGCAAATTCTAATTGTTTTGACTTTTGACAAAAGAATATAGTAACAAGGAAAATGGATTGGATTATGGTTCAACGCAATCTCAAAAGTTTCACATGAAAGTTGCCAACTTAGCCTCAATTCGGTTGCTAGAAATAGCAAAAACATTGACTTGGAAAATTTAAACAAATTAAAACCATAGAAATAAAGGAATGAATGCCATTTATGTTAATAGGGAATACTTCCATATGCCTTTTGTGGTGCAAATTCTAATTATTTTGACAAAAGAATAATAATTAGTAAAGTATTAGCAAAGCGGTACTGGTAAATTAATAGTGACTCCATTTTCAAAATTCAGTTGTTTTCATTATGGGATGGTCAACTGTGAGTCTAGTAGCAACCATTAATCCAATGGCCTCATCAACTCGGTGAGCAAGCTCTCAGTACTTGTCATGTGAAAATGGATTTAATTTACCTCGAGTAACAAATATATCCAATATTAAAATATAGTGGAAATCTAACAAGATTGACAATTTAAAGGCTTTATAACTATCGAATTGGGGAAACGACATCTTGAAGAAATGACGAAGATAAAAAGTAGAAAAAGATTAAAAAAATATGTTCACATGGCTGACAATCTAATTTTTTTAAGCTTTTAGACGCAATAATATGAGTCACCAGATCAATTTATTTTAATAGATGAGATTTGGTATAAGTCTTTGATGGTGTCAACGAATTCCTTCTCTTTATTTATTTATATATTTATATATATATATATTAATTAGAAAAAGCATCAACACTCAATTTTAAATAGGTAATTATTTTTCAAAAAATATTACATCGGCAATTTTAATCGAATAGTTTTGGTGAATGCATGAGTGACTTTTATGTTAAAACTAGAGATAATTTTATGGAAATTATACAAAATTAATTAAAATTGAAATGTTTTAATTTTATATATATTGAGAAAGTTGATTAAATACTTTTTTGCACGTTACATTTTTAGTGTAATTTTTATATTTCAACTCAATAATAAGAAGGATTTTCAAACTAGTTTTACAAACATATTTTAATTGGTTTTACCTCAACATAAGGTAGAAAAAAATAGAACAAGTAATATATATTAATTGAAAAATAGTAAAAAATAAAACGTAAAATATGCACTTTTTAATATAGTTTAATTTTTATTTTTAGTGATTATATTTTAATATTTAGTTTTGTGCATTTTTTACATATATATTTTATTGCAAAAAATTAAAAACGATCAATAAAATTATGAAACACTGAATATGAATATTTAAGAGTATACATTTTGTATTTAGAGAAATTGTGTAACTGAACAATCAAGATTAAATTTTTCATTAATAGATATAACGTAATTGTGATAGTAATTAATATGAAGGCTCAAGTAAATTTTACAATTCTACACTTCTGCTTCTACCATTTTCTTGCTTTTTCCTTTTTTTATCACAATTTTTTTTTATTATTATTATATTAAAACAGTTTTTCTCATTGTCTATTTCTATTCATTCTCATTTAATAAAATAATTTTTCTTATGAACAACGAACAAGTATCTTCTACAGGAAGCAGACCTGCTTCTACTATTTTTTTTTGTTTCTTTTTTTTTTAATCACACTTATAATTTTACTTTTTTATTATTATTATATTAAAATAGTTTCTTTCATTATCCATTCCCGTTTATTTAATTTATTACATAAATATGCATATTAAGAAATATGATAAATGTGTTGATTTACATTGAATTTAATATTTTTTTTCAATATATTATTTATCTCTCTATTTTATACATTAATATTTTCATTTATTATCTCTCTTATCTATTCTATTTATATATTTACTTTATATTAGGGTTTAGGGTTTAAGAATTTAAATAATATAAAATTAATTGAATTTTTTTTAATATGATTATAAGACATTATACACATAATTTTATACTAAAAATTATAATACTTATTTTATATTTTCAAAATAAAAATATAATCGTAAGTCTTGTGACCTATAGATATTAAATTAAATTTATAGTATATAATAAGATTAAATGATTCATTTAACTTAAAATTGATTAATATAATTAATTAAAAGTATTTTAAATTTAAAATTTAATTTAGTGTAATAAATATTTCTTTTAATTTTTAGTAAATTATGTAATAGATTTAATATTTAATAACACTAATTATATAATACCTATGTATTCTAAGAGATGTTTAGTATTTCATATGTTATATTTCATCAATAACACATTAATAGCAAAGTTAAAGTTAATTTTATAATATATATAGATATAGATAGATAGATATAGATAAGGATGGTAATTAATAGGCACTCGTTATATAGTGTCTATGTCTACATTTGTGTTTCTAAAAAATATCCGTACTTACACTCATAGTCATGCGGATAACAATTTCAATACTCATCCCATTATATGTTGGACACCTATATATACCAAAATTCACTACCATTATCCACATTTTAATTTAGTATAAAATTAGTAAATAAAATATAATATTATTAAAAAATTACTCAAAAATCATCTAAATATAGTTATAAAATATGAACATAATCATTTTACCAAATTAAAATATAACATATAGTAAGATTTTAAAAAAAAAATATATATATATATATAACATGTAATGTAATATTTAAATATTAATTAAATTTTATACTAAATTAAACTTCCATCATAAAAAAAGTTGGACATAATGTGACATATATTGTAACATTCTAAATATATAATACTAATAGGTTGTCATTTAGTCTACAAAATCTACCAAAAATATGATAAACATTAATTAAATATAACATATATATATATATCGGATATATAATTAATAACAATATGTATAATAAATAATGTATATATATATATAATATTTTAATTAAATTATTTTATATATGCGTGTGCGTACACGCCAATTAATATGAGACAACATGGACGCTATAATGGGGCCGTTTGTTTAAAATTATTTCTTAAAAGAATCACTTTTTTTAAAGAATCACTAATAAGAACTTTTAAGATGTTTGTCTAAACTTTTTCAAGAAGCAGAATCAGAAAATAATCAGTTTTATGTTTTTTTAAAAAGCAACCCAGAGTTGTTTCTTGAAAAAAGCAGTTAAAAATACTCCCCCCATTTCATATTGATAGTCGTTTTAGGAAAATAATTTTTTTTCATAATATGAGTCGTTCTCTAGTTTCTATGTGAGTATTAATGTTAGTTTTCCATTTTTACCCTCCCACTTTTATGGGAAAAGAAACTTAAAAAACTGTGCACCACATTACTCATTAATATATTTAGGTAAAATGAAAAAAATGTGTAGTAAATTAATAAGAGTAATTTAGTAAGATTACTATGTCTTTTAAGTCATTTATTATTGTTCTTAATTTGTGTATAGAAATCTTAAACGACTGTCAAAATGGAATGGAGGGAGTAGAAGAGAGAGAAAACCTTTTAACAATGTGAAAACATTAATTAACAATGTGAAAGCATTTATTAAAAGGATCCGTTTGGTTTACAGTTGAGTAGAATTGATTCTAGAAATGAATGGTTGAGATGGATGATGTACGCTTTACGAAGTACGTTGGATGGAAGTGATTTAAAATCAATTCTGCAGAATTGATTCTGACTGTTGCAAAATCTAAAACAAACGGGCACTAAATGCTCTGTCACGTGCACTTTTATTGGAAAACAAGTATAAACACTCACAACATAACACACATATAATTCAAAATCCTAAGATATAAAAGGTCTTATGTTTTGTTGTATTACAATTCAACTGTTTCATGTCCTAGTGTCCTTAATGGCTCATTGGCTTTGCACTATCGGGTAACCCTCTTGCTTGAACATTTTAGGATACATGGACATTAAAAAAAAAAAAAAAAAAACTATATTTAATAACATATGATAGGAGTTATAGGGTTGCCAGATCCCCATCCCTTGGGTATCTCTTCCAAACTCCATGATGGTGCTTGTGTAAATGGTACTGTGTCATGCCTACATTAGATCCATGGGAGGAGTTCTCTCTATATTAACTCTCCAGTTGGAGAAAAAGAGATTATATGTGTTGTATCTTTTTCTCTCCAACTAAATAGTTCCAGTTAATGGAGATAATTTTCTCCTTGATCCACGCAGTGGATGTACAATAACACTTAATTTTTTTTCAATGTTTGAAAATAAAACAGTATCACGTGTCAACTTAATTATCTCTTCTTGCTAAACCTTATTAAAAAATTGGCAATAGCGATGTGTCTGAACCACATTCCTCTACACGACTACACCTACCGTACAGTGACAAAATTTATTTATTTGTTTTATTTTACAATGATTTCAAATTAAGATACCTGCCATAATTTTGTTTATAGGGAAAAAAAAAAAGAACTTGAAAGTGCAGAACGTGAAACATTTTGCCCTCAGCATATAATTTTCCTTTCATTGAAATGTTTTCTGTGCCAATCTGACTCTATCTCGCTACACCTTTCTCTTTTTCTTGGTAGGGAGCATGTGACTCATAGTAATTTGAGAGGACAGGAATTTAATGTTCAAATAAATTTGGGACCATTAAATTATCATAAACGAAAGGGAGTATACCAGTAAAGAGGGTTTAATGGCTAGCTAGCATATTGAAACTTTACAATGTGCTGCCTCGGGAAAGTTCGGTGCTCCTGATTAAGTAGAGGTTCGGCCCGCCCGAACATGCAATATGGGAGGGCTTGGACACTTAAATTAGAGGCCCGAATTTTTGCTGGGTTTTTTAGCCGGAAATGAAAAGGCCCGGTCTTAAGCGGGTTCGGGCCGGGCTACCCGGCCGGGCTAACGGGCGGCCCTTTTTTTTTAAAAAAAAAATGTTTTGCTTTTGAGTTATGCTTAAGTTCGCTGGCATGGCCCATTTTTTATTTTTCTTCCATCTAAAAATGTTTGAAATTCTGAAAATTGAAATTTCTACTGTGAAGTCAATGGATATGGTGAGCAATTATGATTTTCTTTTGATAGATAACTAATTAATTAAAGCAATTATGATCGAGTATATCATTATATTAGTGCATATATATACTTCCTCAAATCCAAGTTTGTCAAATATGTATTTTATAATCCTATTTTGAAGAACAATTTTGGAACAGGTGCAGTATAGGTTTATTTAATTTAATTTAATTACATATCAATTGAGTACTATTATAAAATGGAAAAATCTTGGAACAATTTAGAATCAATTTTGAAGAACAATTTTTGGAACAGGTGCAGTATAGGTTTATTTAATTTAATTTAATTACATATCAATTGACTAGTATTATAAAATGAAAAAATCTTGGAACAATTTCGATTCATCGAATGCAAATTCATTTTGCTTTTCCCCTTTTAAATGATTTTTATAACTAAATTGTAATTTTTTTTAGTTTTGTAAAAGTATAATTGTTTACAATTTTTAATGAGCAACATTTTTGAATAAGTTAATTTTTTTTAACCGGGCCGGCCCGCACAAGCCCGCTACCCGCATAGGGCCGGACTAGGACACTAAGTTCACATGACCGAATTTTAGCCGGGTATTTTAGCCCTGCCCGCACAAGCCCGCTACCCGATGCGGGCCGGGCCGGGTAGCCCATTTTGACACCTCTATAATTAAGCCACATTCATGAATGATGAAATGGAGTTATCTGTCCTGATGAAAATGTTTCTAAAGTTTCAACAGCCAATTAGGTTTACCTTAAGTACATACTCCATCCTTTTCTCTCTTTTTATTCATCACAATTTATTTTTCTTTTTATTCATCACAATTTTATATGACCACAAGAATTAAAAAAGTTAATATTATTGTTTCTATGGAAATTAGTATTATTTAATTTTATTATATCCTTTATCTTTCTCATCAATTAATTTCTTTTTTTTTCATAAAGTTATCTTAACCTTTTAAAGTAATAAATAAATAGGAATATATTTTTTTTAAAAAAAATTGTGATATATAGAAAAGGAACGGAGTGATACTAATTAATTAGTGTCTCTAAAGAATTAAAAATTTTCATTTTTATTAAGAGTGTAATTTTTAAATTGAGAAAAAAAATCCATTTTTAACGCTGATTATTTTTTAGAATCAATACTTTAGTTTCTAAAAAATGCAATTTAAAAAAAAACTAAAAGATGAGTTTTGTTTATCAATTTACTAAAAAAGGAATAAATTGGTGGACAAAAGTTATCCTTTTGGATTTTTTTTTTGCTGATTTCCACTTTTAAGAATTAAGGTGATTCATCCCAAATTTTTCAATGACAAAAAAAATGATGTTTTTAAGATTAACAATATGTTAAAAATTTTAACCTTTAATTTTTTGATTCCTTAATCAAGGCCTAGCTAGTTAGACCTTTACTATTAGACTTACAGTGTGTTTGGTACATGATGTGTCTAATTCCTCTTAAACAAAATCTCATATTTATTGCATCTATATGAAAAAATCACGCTAATAAAATTAATCCATCATTTATAATATAAATGTTCTTTATTTAAACAAGATTGCCTCAATACATGATATTATGATCTATACCAAAATATTTAGTACTACCTTCGTAACATTAAATATTATATTTTTCAATAAAAGTTTTTCATTTTTTTTTAATGGCACTGGTTAGCATGCATTTGTTACTATTTTATTATAACTAACGCATATTTTAGTTTGTTGTATAAGCAAAAAATCAATTAAGGAGAGTATTTTGGTCCTTTAATTAAAATTAAAGATCCGGTCTAAATTGTCTACTAAATTAATTATTTTTTTATAAAAAATATCCTTATTTACTCAATAGTTTTTGTAATCAAATAAATAATAAATGTAGAAAAATAATAACGTTGGCTCTTTCTCTTAGAAATATATTAATAAATTATGTGAAAAGAGAATATAAATTAATCTGAATAGTTATACGGGTAATTCTGTAAAAATAATACTCCCTCCGTCTCTAATTATAAGACATTTTCTAGAAAAATTGGTTGTCCCTTAATATAAGACCTTTGCAGATTTTTAGATGAGTTAATCATATTTTCATATTTGTCCTTCATTAATGTTTAACTCTTTTTAATTTCCCATATATTGATCAATGTGAATAATTAATGAAATTTTACCCATATGTTCAACTAAACCAATGAAAATCGACTTTTGTAGTCTTCCACTATGTGAGAATTAATGTCCCTAAAACATAGTGACCTTAAAATAGGGGCATATTTGGAATGATGTAATATTTTTTTAAAAGACCAATGTATTAACCAAATTTTATTAAACCGTGTGAAGTGTAACATCCTGATTTAGTGAACTTAGAAATAATGCCCGTTGGAAACATATACCTAACTTTATCGAATTATTTTCGCGACATTATCTGTAACATCCCAAAAATTTTAAAATGATTTCATAATTCAAATAGGAACGTTAGAAAGGTATTTTTATAAAAATGAACTAGAAAAAAAGGGTAAAAGTAATGAAAGAGGCTTGGGATGGAAACTTGGAGTTTCCATTCTGCAGTAATATCGCTCAAGCGAGAGTAGCTTCGCTTAAGTGAGAAGGTAGCTCGCTCAAGCGAGAGTACTCTCGTTTGACTCGCTTGAGCGAATCTATAAGTAAAACAGGGGATTCGAGTTTCTCATTTTTTCGCTCAAGCAAGGAGTCTCTCACTTGAGCAAAATTGGGGGGAATTTCCAGGGTTGCTCTCTAGACAATCCTCGCTCAAGCGAAATTCAGCTCGCTTGAGCGAAATTGCCCCAAATTTAGAGGTTTCTCTCTGACTTTGCCTCGCTCAAGCGAGAATATCCTCGCTTGAATGAGAATGTGAAAACATAAAGCACTCAGTGTTCTCGCTCAAGCGAGAAAGCCTCGCTTGAGCGAGAATGCGCGAATCTGGTTTTTTAAAACAGAATTTCTTGGGCTTGGCCCATATTAATACTTCATTTATCACACTTAGAGAGATTATTCTAGAGAGAAGGAGGGCGCCCAACTTGGAGAAAAAGAAGAGAAGGAGATTTTGCTCATCCTCACCCCTACCACCTCACCTATTCCTCATCTTTATTTACTTCCAAGTGAGTATAACTCACACACTTCACCCCTATCTTGTATGAGAATTTTCCTATGAACCCTGCTCTCCACTATTCCTTTTTCTTTGCTTGTGAATAAGTTAGTTGGCATGATTATTGTGAAGTGTTTGTTGTGTGCCCTAGTTATTCCCTCTATCTAGGCTTTTATGTTGAAAATGATATTCTAAGTTAGGGATTGATATTATGGGGGTTTGAGGGACTATGGGAGCTTCAATGTCATGTGGGTTCACACAATGCAATGTACTTTCATTATTTACGTTAGTTTCAAGCAAAACCCTTCATGCATCATGTTATCAAGTAATTTAAGAATCAAGGTTTCATGTTATGCTTCGGTTACCACGGGACTAGGATCATCATGTTAAAGGATTAAGATTTGGCTTCGACCGTCAGGTAACGACAACGACTTTATGTCCCCAAGGGAGATATCCCTTGTAGTTTGAGCTCATGTCTAGCTGCAGGAAAGTGATAAGACCCCTACTGCTGGGTTAGCAGTCCATGTCAAGTTAAACTTCAAGTCAATGTTCATGTTATTCAATCACATTGTTATGTAACATGTTTGTATTGTTGCACTTAATCTGCTTGTATTCCTACACCTATATGTTTAGTTTTGCTCACTGAGGCATTAGTCTCATCACATGTTTATAGGTTTACATTTTAGATCTCCAGGATCCTGCCTAGGCTATCCAATGAGGGCCCATGAGCTATTCGAGCTTGATGATACATTTGGCTTATGAAGCTTTATTCATTTAATTTCTATTTTGATAAGCATGGTTATGTATATTCTTTTGATGGATATTTAGTACATGTGTTGCCCTTGTTGGGAGTTTCTTTTGTTCAGATACATGTATTGTAATATCCATGTCGTTGTGATGTTTTTGACCACTCAAATTATGTTTTAATTAAATGTTGGATTAGTTAAACCAATCTTATCATGTTTATCGATATTGTTAATGTCATGAAAAATAATTCCCTAAATTTGAAACATATGTCTCCAATGGGCATAAATCCTAAGTTTCCGGAATTAGGATGTTACATTATCAATATCAATTACAATTTTCAATTAAACGCTTAGGTATACCAATGAAATACATAAACATAATATTGGATATTACAATACATGTGTTCTTACAAAATAGAATTTAGCCAACAAGGGTGGTACATGTACGATAATATCCCCAAAGTGAATACATTAACAACAATACTGAAAGGGCCATAAGGCACCCAAAATAATACATGACATTAACACATCACCACAATATACATATACATCAAGTGTGGTATAAGCAAAATAATGAGATTGTTGGGAATCCACCAATCAACTCTCAGTCCTCCGGTCAAACACCTAGTTGAGAAGCTTGCACATCTAAAATAAGCCACAAACGTGTGGTGAGACTAAAGTCCCAATGAATTTGATCAAGCAAGAAGTGTAGGTGTTCATACAAATGACAATGCACGACGGAATAAAGAAATATCATTAATAATACTCAATGAACTCAATATAACAAACAACCTATGGTGTTTTACCCAGCACCCTTGGGGTCTTATCACTTAACCTCTGGCTAAGGGTGTTCATATCCAATCCAATCTAATACAAACCTCATAAACCGAACTGAAAAATCAAAAACCAAATCAAGCTGAAATCCAAAAAACCCGAAAACCGCAAAAAACCAATTTTTTTACTAGATTGGATTGGTTTTCGGATCCTATGTTGAAAACCGATCCAATCCAATACAAACCGAACTTATATATACATATATTATTACTTATAAAATAATCATATATTTATACTTGTATACACACATACACACACACATATATATATTTATGAAATTACTTATACTAATATATTTTTTATGATTTTATTATCTAATATCATGTTAATATTTCTATAAATATATCAATTTAAAACTAGTTTGAAATTTGTTTTCATGTCTTGTGTCCTTCTTTTTAATATAATTTTAATTTATTTTAATAAGCATAAGTACTAATAAAAAATATTTACTATTATTTCATCATTTTATCACTTTTATCTAATATTTATTGTCTCTTTAAAAAACCAAAAAGCGATCCAATCCAATCCATTTTAAATTGGATCAGATTTGAAAAAATATCAAAACTGATCAGATGATGAAATGATAAAACCACAATGGTTGGATCGGATGATTTTTGTCTCAAAACCGATCCAAACCGAACCGTGAACACCCCTACCCCTGGCTAGACCTGAGCTCAGTATCCGTACAAGGAACGTCTTCCTTGCGATCCATCTAGACCCACCGTTTCCTCGTGTCTTAATTATCAATAAATATTCATTTTACTCTTACATAGTTCCTCTAGGTCAAAGACCCATAATTATCCTCCCATACAAATGTTGTTAAGACAAACTCACTCCTATGGTTTTTAATGTAGTCAAACCATCAAGTTAAAATGATTACAAAAGCAAAGACCGAGTTGCATCTTGTTATTACTGACTGTTTGCTCAAGTGTTGGCAGAATTCTAGACTTTAAAATTTGCAGGATTGATTTTGATAAGATGAAGCGAAAAACACAAGAAAGCTCAGAGTCATTCTTTGAAGCATGAAGCATAAAAAAAATCAGAATCAAATCTTGCCAAAAGAAAGACTAAGATAAGAGATGTTGAGCAAAGAAGAGATCCAAGGTCAGACTCAGACTCAGATGCACAACTCAGATGCAGACTTGAGACTCAGACGCAGGCTTACACAGAAGAACTAAGACTCAGATGAGAGCCTAAGACTGAGACCAGGACTTAGATGCAAGAACTGCCAAAGACTGAGACTCAGACTCAGCTTGAGAATGTAAGGCATAAAGAGTCAACAGAAGTCAAGACAAGGACACTGCACATGCTGACACAAGGCAGTACGCACAATGCGTTTGGCAAGAGACCTTTTCCCTCTACTCAACGGCTATTAACGACCATATAACGACTAGTTTTATTTGAAATAAAAGCCAGAGATCAACAGTGAGGAATAGAGAGACTACATTGCAACATTGAATAATTTCTGCATCTCAAATCGCATCTCAAGTTAATCTCATCTCAGACCTAGTCTTAACTTGAGAATATCTTGGAGTCTCACTTATTCTCTTTCAAGCTCTTAGTTTTCTATCCTTGTGAAAGAGAATACACCTAGTTGCACCTACTATTTATCCATTCTTTGTATGCTGTAAGCTAGTCTATCGTCATTCTTTCAATCCTTGTAACCAGTCTTAGCTAAGATAGGAGAAAGCCTAGTCTCAGTGTGAGTGTGTGAAGCCTGAAGAGGCCAGTGAAGAATACTTGTTCCACAGCCAAGGTAGGAGAGCCTAAGCTTGGTGTGAAGGTAAGCCTGAAGAGGCAGTAAGAATACTTGTATTTGACAAGGTTGCCAATAGTGGAAATCTCACAAGTTGTGAGGACTGGACACAGCCCAAGGTGTGGGTGAACCAGGATAAATAGGTGTGCATCTTTCTCCCTTATCTCTTTATTTACATTGCACAATTTATACCTGAGAAGTTCAAGCTTACAATAATTTAAATCTGGATAAAAAGAACTAAGTCTTAACTACTGAGATTCACATTCACAAAGTTAAATAATCATTCTAAGTTAAGACTGCATCTCATCTAACATATATGAGCTTCCAAGTTATTAAACTTGAGAACACGTCTCAGCTTGTGTTTAAGTGCTTTCAAAAACAAAATTTTTAAAGTCTCTATTCAACCCCCCTTCTAGAGACAACCAGCCAACTTCAAATGTATGTAATAATTTCATAATGTAAAAGTAACTTAAAGTCATGTATGATTCCTCAATAATTTTATCACATGATTATTAAAGATAGACATGGGTCATGGTATAATATAGCATTTTCCACAAAACCCTAACAATCCCAAACCCTAGCATATAATCAATCCATTCAATCCTCAACAACCAATCATAATCATAAGTAGGAAAACACAAGCATATATAAAGAAGTAGGAGTATAGAGGAGGGATCTTTCAAGCTTAGCACACAAATGGAAGTGAGTGGGTGAACCACACTCACCTCTAGAGTAGGGAAAAAGGAGGCATTGAAGGTTAGGAGTGGAGTTCCTTGAGCTTCCTTGGGCTAGAGAATCCTTCCAAAGTTTCCTCTCTTTGCTTCTCTCTCTTCTAGGGCACAAGAAGTGGGAGGAAAGATTTTAGAGATATTTTATTTTGGGTCGAAATGACCCTCACGGCGTTTTAAAAAAAAAATTCTACGCGTTCTCGCTCAAGCGAGACTTTTCTCGCTTGAGTGATGATAAATGCCAATTATATAATTTATTCTTGTATTTTTACTGCACTTATCAACGGTAAAATAGTAATTTATGCCCCAAAATAATCCCTTTTTAATAATAATTGTGTTTATTTAATTTGAATTTGAATTTGATGCTATTTTAATATAAAATCTGTTGATTTTGCAAATTTATGAGAGAGATTTGAATGAGAAAAGAAGATAGCATTATTTGAGGATAGGATCTGCAAATTTGAAGTTTGAATGAGAGCAAATAAAGATAAGATCAACAACTATTTAAACAAGAATTCTGCGGATAACTTCCCCAATTTAAATTCAAAGACAAGATAAACACATAATCAATTCAAAAAGAGGGAAACAAGGAAAGTCAAGCAAATAAGGATAAGATCAGGAAGAAATCAAGCTGTTAAAAGAGGAAACAGAAGAAACTGTTACGCGCTCCATGCTCCACCTGCATTAAGCGCGGGGTGGAGCGCATCATTCTGTAATCCACGCTTCACGGATTTGTTTTCAGATCTGTTTTCAAAACAGATTCCTTCCAGATTTAAGATAGCCTTCCTTGGTCTATAAATAGGACCTTTTGTAAAGATCAAAGGGAGTTAGCAGAGTTAGGGTTTAGGGCTCAAAGCTCCAGAGGAGACCTCGAAGGGCTGCCGAGATAGTAACGCTAGGATTGAAGAAAAGTGTGACAGTTTCTTCATTGGTCTGTATGGCTACCATGCGTAGCTAAACTCTCCAATAGGGTTGAATGTAGTTGATTCAATCCCCAAGTGTATGTGAATTCTCTTTATTATTTATGAATCCCTATTCTATGATATCGGTACTTTTATACTTTACTTAATGCGTAGCTTCCGCCTGTGTGCCGGAGTTATAGGTTGTTTTTGTAAAATACATTGGTAAATGGTTTTGTAAATTCAATAGCGAGTTTGGGGGAGCTTAGGAATAGGAAACTTGAATTTTGATTGGTAAAAGTACTCATAGTAGTTACTATAGGAATATAGTGAGAATTGATGATTAAAGAAGAAGTGTGATAGTCTCTTCATAGTAGTCACTATAGGAATATAGGGCGAATTGATAATGTTAACGAACGGAAAAGTAGAGCAATCAAGCCGGGGTAATTTGTCGCCTGGGAGAACCAACATGGATTATCTTCGAGTGTTTTACTGCTGGTGACTCGGGGTAAAACAATATAGTTTGGCTAAGGTATCATAGAAATATATTCTTAATTAATATTGGAATTCACATATGTAAGGGGTGCGATGATACGAAATTCAATCCTGATCCAAGTAACACTATCTTACTCTATCTCTACTATCTCATTTATTTTATGCAATTTACTTTCTGCACAACAATCATAAAAAATAGTTTCTTACTTGATAGTCTGATCACTAATAAATACGAAGTGAACCGTTCCCTGTGGATACGATAACTCATACTTACTATTATACTGTTGGAATTTTGGTACGCTTGCCTAAATCCCATCAAGTATTTTTTGGCGCCGTTGCCGGGGAACGATGTATCAATTCATATAGACTTGGGAGGTCTAACTATCAAGTTGTATATACTCTATCTTAGGACTCTAGATTTTTTTATTTTATTTTTTAGGAATTTTTAGGAATTTTTCTTTTTGTTTTTATTTTTATTCTTGTTATTATAAAAATTCTCTTCCACACTTACCTTTTTTCAAGTTTTCTTGTTTATGCTTTTGAGAGGCCAGGTGTCCCCAAATCAGCTACAATTTTATCCAGAAATAGAAAGGACATCAAGGAAGAACAGAAGTAGAAACGGGAGAAGGAGAAAAAGGAGACTTGAGGAAGAACCCAAAAACATGGAAGAGGAACAACAAAATCCAAGGAGAAGACTCCTAGGAGATTATGTCATGCACCAAGGACCTCGCCATTATTCAAGCATTGTCCTACCTGTAACAGCGAAGTCCTTGGAGTTGAAAGTTGCCCACCTCAATCTTATTAATGCCCATCAATTCGCAGGATTGGATCATGAGGATCCACATACACATCTTTCAAATTTTTACGAATTAATTGGCACTATGGGTTTTGAGGAAGGTGATTTAGAGTCTGTATACTTACGCTTGTTTCCTTTCTCATTGATAGGTAAAGCTAAGGAGTGGTTGAAGTCGCATCCAAACCAATGTCTGAACAACTAGAGAGTGGTTGAAGACAAATTCTTGAAGAGATTCTTTCCACCAAGCAGATACATACAAGCCAAATCAGACATATCCACATTCAGGCAGGGAACAGATGAACCACTATGTGAAGCCTGGGAGAGATAAAAATCCTTGCTGCGCAAATGTCCTAATCATGGCTATGATGACATTGCTCAACTCAACATTTTCTGCAATGGACTCAAGCCAGATTCCAAATCTTTCATAGATGCTGCAGCAGGAGGAACTATCTTATCAGTGGATGCAGAGCGAGCAATCACAATCATTGACAACTTTGCTCAGAATGATCAACAAGCTCAGTTTGGACGACAACCAGCTCAATTACAAAAGAAAGGAGTGTTGGAACTCAATAGTAATGATGCTCTTCTAGCAGAGAACAAGCTTATCAAAAGACAGTTAGAAGCACTCACCAAACAGTTAGAAGCACTCCCTCAACAGTTGAAAGCTGTCCAATCCCAATCCACTCAGTCTCAACCTTTGATATGTGACTTTTGCGGAGGCGACCATCCCAATGGTCATTGCTCTTACCAAGAAAATCAAGTCGAACAAGTCAACTTCATGGGTAACCAGGGGAGGCAAGGAAATTTCTCCAACAATAACAATCGGTACTCACAAGGATGGAGAAATAACCAAAACAACTCTGGATGGGGGCAGAATTGAGGGAACAAACAGACACCATACCAGCAGCAACAACCAACTACACATGACAGATTAAACAAGTTAGAAGAAAAGATCGATGCTTTCATACAAGGCTTTGATGGATTTAGAAAGAACACAGAAGCATCAATCAAATCATTAGAAAGTTAAGTGGGCCAATTAGCAACAGAGATGGCAGAACACAAGAATGGCCACTTTACAGCAAACACTCAGACCAATCCAAAGGAGCACTGCAATTTGGTTGCTACTGATGGCAACCTTACAGAAGAAAGTGATATAGAAGAAAACATCACCTTTGAAGAGGAAGTGCCCAAGGAAGAGATTGTCTAGAAGAGTGTTCAACAAGAGGAAAAGCTAGAGGCAGTGCAAGAAGAAGAAGAACTAGAAGAGGTCTACACCACAGGTAGGTCACTTGACCCAGGTAAGTTCAATGTACCACTTTCTATTGGTAATCAACCAGCTACACATGCTTTATTGGATCTTGGGGCGAGCATCAATTTGATGCCGCTATCGTATTTTAACAAGATGGGAATTTTGAAGGTTAAGCCTGCCAACATGAAGTTACTGCTTGCAAACAAATTCACTCAAAGCCCATATGGGATAATTGAAGACTTACCAATCAAAGTGGACAAGTTTGTATATGTTGTTGATTTCTACATTGCAGAGATGGAAGGGGAGGATACTGATGTCCCCTTAATTTTAGGAAGACCCTTCATGAAAGCTGCCAAGGCAATAGTGGATGTTGATCGGGGAAAATATCAATTAAGCTCTAAAGATGAGAGCATTGTTTTTCACATTGATGGAGGAATCCCCAAAGTGCAGAACACTCTAGAAAAAGTAAGAATAGATCCTACTGATGGGATCTATCAATTTCAATCAAAGATGCCAAAGGTAAGAAAGAAAGAAGCTCCTCCAGATACTATCGAGCAAAAGAAGAAAAAGGTTTTTGGATTTCTGAGGAAACCAAGGATGAGAGTTAAGCAGCCAGAGTCTATCATGGAGTTCAGATTTAAGAAGAGGAAAAGGTCAACATCAGACACAGAGGAAGATAGTGATGGGAGTGATAACAAATTGAAGAATTGGCATGGAGGATGGGAACTTAAAGGAAGAACTGGAACAGAGTCAACCATCATCCTCCAATTGAGGCCACCATAAGTGAACCAGGCGTCGAGCTATAAGACGTTAAACAAGCGCTTCCTGGGAGGCAACCTAACATTTTTTGTTTTAATTTTTCTTTGATTTTTTGTTTTTGATTTTGTGTGTTAGAGTCTATACCTGTGCATAATAAGAAGTTGTTAAGTAAAGGATTAAATTTAATAAGGAATGGATGAAAAACATTTAAAGTTAGGAAGCAGCAGAAAATAGAAAGAGAAATTTCAATTCTGTTTCTCGCGCTTCAATTGCGCTTAGCGCAAGTGAAGCGCAGATTGTGCTAATAGTTTATGTTTTCTACGCTTCATCTGCGCTTAGCGCAGGTGAAGCGCAGAATTACCAATTAGTCTCTGTTTTCTGCGCTTCACCTACGCTGCAGCGTAGGTGAAGCGAATGCGCTGCACTTCAAATTCCATGAAGCACGCGCTGCACTTTCGCTGAGCGAATGTGCAACGCAGGACCCACGTTTAGGATTGATTTATTCAAAATCCTGAACGAGGGAAGGTCATTCAAACCTTCCCTTGTTCTCTAACTTCCGTTTTCTTTGAGATTTGAAACCTTTCCTTTGTCCTTTTTACTTCCATATCCTTTCCTTTTCAATTTCTAAGGCTATACCAGGTATGTTTTTATAGTTTTAGTCATTTTGCACCGATTAAAATTTTCAGTTTTTCATTTATTTGAGCAAAACCTTAGGGTAGAGAACTCAGGCTTTTAGGACCCTTTAGAATAGAAATATTTGTCAATAAAGTATTAGTTTGGTATGTTTGCTACTATGGTATGTTTGGTATGTTTAGGTGGTAGTTTTTAAAGTGCTCAATAAATTATTGCAAATTATTCTGTTTGGTGCATGAATGCTCAATTTATGCCATATTGATTTTGCATGACCATACTAGAATAATTGTGCTTTATTGCATGTTATTGATAACATGATTTTTGAGCTTAATTTTTGTTACCAATTTTTGCCCTGTTTAAAAATTAATTAGGACTTGCTTTAATTGATCACTTTAGCATGCTCTTAATAAATTAATTGATTGGCATTGGGTAACTTTAAAATGAAGATTTTTGTGCAAGTGCTTGATTGGTTGATTGCTCTGATTTCTGAATTAACTTGGCCACTTATTTCATTAATCATGAGTTGATATTTTGTTTGCATGGAAATAATATTGATTCTGTTTTGCAGATGGCTCGCTTTAAGGAAGTTAACTCCGCTAGTGCCTCAAGGAAGGGCAAAGGTGCCAAGAGAGCTAGAGAGGCACCCCAAGAGGACCCAAAGTTTGATGCTCACAGATTCAAGGACGCTAAGTCCTCAGAGGCTTACAGTTCACTGATGGACTGTAACTTCATCAAAGAGAGGCCAGTGTCATTGCAGGCTGGCGAATATGAGGAATTCGGAGTTGAGATACACAGGAGGAACTGGGTCCGCCTTAGCCGCCCAGACACACACTTTGACTCTGACATTGTTAGGGAGTTCTATGCCAATGCCATTGGAGACCATGGCATTGTTGTGAGGCGGCAGTCTTATGTCCGAGGGCATGTGATTTCTTATGATCGTGATGCGATCAACAAACTTTTATTATTTCCAGGACCTGAGGATAGAAGACTCATGGCGTGTCAGCATCGTGAGAGGATGAGGGCTGTGGGGGTCTATGGGAATGATCCCCTAGATACTCAGACTGCAGAGAGACTATGCCTGCAGGGACGTTCCTTTGAGAGGAATGTCTATGGTCATGCTGCTCGCATTCTCAGGCGTGACATGAGGGACATAACGTGGATGTGGACAGTGTTGGTGTTGGCTAACATCCAACCCACCAACCATGTATCGGACGTCACCATGCCAGTAGCCCACCTCATCTACAACATCATCACTGGCGCAGACATAGATATTTCCAGTATCATCGCACAGAAGATAACAGACTTTGTATCTTCTGTGGGGCGCCGCAGCGCCAACTCCAGGATCAGTTTGGGCTTTCCTTCACTTATCACAGCCCTCTGCAGTTCTGGGGGTGTTGAGGTGTTCCCTTCGGTTCGCATCTTGAACCCTATGACCAGAGGGTATATAGAAGCCAACTGCATCCCGGAGGAGGAGGATAATGAGGATGAGCAGCAGCAGCAGCCACCACCACCAGCACCACCAGCAGCAGACGCCTCTATCCCATTCTGGGAATAACACATTCTCACCCAGAATGCATCCATTTCCAGAGGTTTATCCCATATCCAGGAGTTCCAGTACCGCTCCAGGCATGATCCAGATTTTGGCATGATTCCGGAGGAGTTCCATGCATAAATGCAATGGCCTGGGGACAGGCCTGTTTCTCCGGGAGAGGGAGGAGCAGCTGGAGATGGAGCAGCTGATGGAAATGGAGCAAACTGATATTTTTTGATTTGGTGCTTTTCTTTTCTTTTTCTTTTCATTTTCTTTTATTTTTCTTCTTTTTATTTGATAATTCTGGATATGCACTGTATATATTCTCCACTGATACATTATATTGTTATGCAGTGCATTTTCAGTATTTTTTTTAGGATTTGTAGGATTTTTTTCAGGAATTAGGAATCAGGGATTTAAGGGTAATTTTTTCAAAATTCTCTGAAATTAGGCAATTTAACTAACCAGATTAGGAAAGAAGAAAGGGTTTTGTTATTAATTCCATAATAAGCTAGGATTATGATATTTCTCAGGAGAACCTATCAGGATAGTTAATTAAAACCAGTAAGTGCTTTATCAAGGAAAATAGTCAGAAAGTCGGTGAGTTGTGAGACCAAACACTTAAATTGAGAGTTTTTCATTGCTGTTTGTCAATTGTTATTGATTGAGTTTTTTGGATTTTATTATGCTCTTGGAAAATATGGAAGTGATAAAGACAATTTTTGATTAAATTATTTGCTCAGTGCCAAAAGCCTACCTTTGATAAATTTTTTCCAATTTTTTTTTGGTAACCCATTTGAGCTTGAATGTTTCTTCTTATGCACCCCAGCCCAAATAATTGTTATATCATGTCCCTTACACACTTGGGATAGAGAGCAAGGTGCAACTTGAAAGAATAGGAAGAAAAGGTTGGTAAAAGAACTACAAAGAGCAGGCACAAGAAAGCAAAAGAAGATCACTCCCTCAAAAATCAAAAAGAAAAAGTGAATCAATTGAATAAGTTGGGGGGGGTGCATCTTCAAACAAAGAAAGAGGCCAGCTAAAATGAGACAAATCAAGAATGAGATGGAGAATGGAGATAAGTTCCAAGTTCAAGAAAAATCAAAAGATGCTCTCTATTCTAAGTGTTCTTTGCTTATCCAGAAAAAACCATGATTTCTTGATAACCCAGCCTCATTACAACCAAGAAAAGACCTTTTGATCCATATTAACCATGTGCATGTTTAGAAACTAGAAACGACTATCAATTCTAGTTGTTCAACTGTGGTGGAAAATTGAGGGAAACACTTACCCGTGAGCATGAGAAAATTCCTTGGTTTATCATTTATTGCTTTAATTGCTATTTCTAAGAAAGTTTAACTGAATTGTTGTATCCTGTTCTGATTGAGTATTGGTAACATTTCTTAATTCTGATTTTTTATGATATTTGGAAAGTGACTTCTACCTAATAAAGAGATGATGAAAATTTGTCCTTATTTCTGAGAATTGTACAGGGGATTGAATCCATTTTTTATTGCAAAAAGGTCTCTTGCTTGAGAACAAGCAAGAAGTTAAGTTGAGGGTATTTGATAAGTGCCAATTATATGATTTATTCTTATATTTTTACTGCACTTATCAAGGGTAAAATAGTAATTTATGCCCCAAAATAATCCCTTTTAAATAATAATTGTAATAATTGTGTTTATTTAATTTGAATTTGAATTTGATGCTATTTTAATATAAAATCTGTTGATTTTGCAAATTTATGAGAGAGATTTGAATGAGAAAAGAGGATAGCATTATTTGAGGATAAGATCTGCAAATTTGAAGTTTGAATGAGAGCAAATAAAGATAAGATCAACAACCATTTAAACAAGAATTCTGCGGATAACTTCCCCAATTTAAATTCAAAGACAAGATAAACACATAATCAATTCAAAAAGAGGGAAATAAGGAAAGTCAAGCAAATAAGGATAAGATCAGGAAGAAATCAAGCTGTTAAAAGAGGAAACAGAAGAAGCTATTACGCGCTCCACGCTCCACCTGCGCTAAACGCAGGGTGGAGCGCATCATTCTGTAATCCACGCTTCACTTGCGCTGAGCGCAAGTGAAGCGCAGCTACACGGATTTGTTTTCAGATCTGTTTTCAAAACAGATTCCTTCCAGATTTAAGATAGCCTTCCTTGGTCTATAAATAGGACCTTTTGTAAAGATCAAAGGGAGTTAGCAGAGTTAGGGTTTAGGGCTTAAAGCTCCAGAGGAGACCCCGAAGGGCTGCCGAGATAGCAACGCTAGGATTAAAGTAAAAGTGTGACAGTTTCTTCATTGGTTTGTATGGCTATCATGCATAGCTAAACTCTCCAATAGGGTTGAATGTAGTTGATTCAATCCCCAAGTGTATGTGAATTCTCTTTATTATTTATGAATCCCTATTCTATGATACCGGTACTTTTATACTTTACTTAATGCGTAGCTTCCGCCTGTGTGCCAGAGTTATAGGTTGTTTTTGTAAAATACATTGGTAAATGGTTTTGTAAATTCAACATCGAGTTTGGGGGAGCCTAGGGATAGGAAACTTGAATTCTGATTGGTAAAAGTACTCATAGTAGTTACTATAGGAATATAGTGAGAATCGATGATTGAAGAAGAAGTGTGACAGTCTCTTCATAGTAGTCACTATAGGAATATAGGGCAAATTGATAGTGTTAACAAACGAAAAAGTAGAGCAATCAAGCTGGGGTAATTTGTCGCCTGGGAGAACCCGCATAGATTATCTTCGAGTGTTTTACTGCTGGTGAATCGGGGTAAAACAATATAGTTTGGCTAAGGTATCATAGAAATATATTCTTAATTAATATTGGAATTCACATATGTAAGGGGTGCGATGATACGAAATTCAATCCTGATCCAAGTAACGTTATCTTACTCTATCTCTACTATCTCATTTATTTTATGCAATTTACTTTCTGCACAATAATCATAAAAAATAGTTTCTTACTTGATAGTCTGATCACTAATAAATACAAAGTGAACTGTTCCCTGTGGATACGATAACTCATACTTACTATCATACTGCTGGAATTTTGGTACGCTTGCCTAAATGCCATCAAGTGAGGGTTTTAATTGGTTTCTGCTGTTGCGTTATCGCTTAAGCGAGGACTGATCCTCACTTGAGAAAGCCTCTCCTCGCTTAAGCGAAAATCATCCAGAGATCACCCCCTTCTCTGGACCATTTTCGCTTAAGCGAGAGGTTTCTCGCTTAAGCGAAAATATCAGTAACCAAATTTATCCTATTTACTGATATTCTCGCTCAAGCGAGGATTTCTCGCTCGTGCGAAAATGCTCCAGAGTTAACCCCTCAAATTCAGTTTTAAATCCCCCTTTGCCTACTTCCTTTTATAAAAACCTTTTATACTCCTAATTTCACTCATGAAATGTTTTCAATTTTTGGGATAATGCATGAAACGGTTGAAGGAGTCTTATAATAAGGAACGAAAGGAGTACTTACTATTGACAAATTTAATGCTACTAATTAACTAGATTAACTAAGTTCCTCAATTCACCTAAATTTTATCAAGATAGTGCTATAAATCCATATACCAATAGAATATCTTAATGTATAACCATACTGCCTTACACAGATTGCAATACACAAGCAAAAACCAGTACTTACACTAGAGAAAAAAACTTCTATTGCACATTATTAACAGTAGAGAATAAAAACAATCACTACACATATTGTTGTACACAAGCAAGGGGATTTAGAGTGTGTTTGGTAAGGCCACGAAGCTAGCTTCTAGCTTATTTGATTATTTTATAAGCTAGTTTGACTTATAAAAATATTTGGTAAGACACAAGGTTCTAGCTTATTTTAGGAGCTTCTAGCTTATAAGATAGCTACAAGCTACTTTAGCTATCTTCTAGCTTGAAACTTATTTTTTTTTCTCATTTTTATCCCTCGCATTTTAATACACTTCCTTATTTGTTTTTAATTTTTCACATTTTTATGTTTTTTTTATTTTTATTAGCTAGCTTATCAACTAATTTAATCAAACGCTTCTAATTCAATAAGCAAGTTTTTCAGCTCAGAGCTTATTAATTAAAAGTTTCTCAAGTAGTTTTACTAAACATATTCTTAAGCACCAGTGTGAAAAACTGAATTTTTTTTGCTAAGCAAAATGAAATGCATTAATAGGGAGTACAAGGGGTACTTCAACCCATATAAAATTACAAGATAAAAGAGTTAGGCCTACAAAAAATATTTAAAAAATTACACTACACCCCATCAAATCACACTCACATGAATAAAATATCTAGAGACCAATACTTGGTAACCAACTAAAACCAAGATACCAGCAGAGGAAACGTAAGATCAATGCAAGGCAAAAAAAGCGAGGATAACCACCAAATAATTGGATTTGCCACCAAGTATCCAAATTTATTAATGCCCTAGTTAAAAAGGAAAGCCAAACAATTGCTCCAGAGTTTGCACTAGCCAATGTAGCGTAACATATCCAAGCACTAAAAAGTGAAAATTCTATTCCTATTATCACATAAATTCGTCCACAATATTTCAAGCTTGACATACGACCCAGTGAAATAGGCAAGACCTTGGATAGCAGGTCTTAAGTTAGCAATTACGAAACCCAAACATCTTTATCAATTAATAAAAAAGCTATCCATAAGAAAGATAAATTCACTTATGCTAGATAAATACAACTAGAGTTCAATAGATCTGTACCATGGTGAAAACTGTTATAAAGATGTCACATAAGTGCCTACTCAAAAGGAAAAGAATGACACAATGGCTCATGGAAAACACGACATCCAACAGTAACTTTGAATCACAAGTTGATTTCTTTACTCCAAAATTAGTATTAGATAGGAAAGACACCGGTAGACACAGTAACAAGCAAAAGTATAAGTTGCGGTCCACCACTTGCAAAAATCAGAAGTTTCTATGAAAGACAAGCAACGGGATTTGTAGACCAGGAAGGAAAATCATAACAAAAGTTCCTATGCCTTCTCCTTAACCAACTCCATGATCAAATCTTAACTAAATCCACCAAATCTCTTGTAGAGTGTTTTTTTTTAAGAAAACAGCGGATCATTCTGAGATAGCCAAATAGTCCAAATAATTACCAACCAAATTAGAATCCAACAATCCTTTTTTTATAGTTGTAAAATGTGAGACCAACAATCTGTTCTAGATTGACAACACAGTTACTATGAAGTACTGTACTAACTCATAACCAATTAAAGCACTCCATCCCCACCAGGTAGGAAACATGACACTTAAAAAATAGATGACGACTAACAAATTCTATATAACCTGTGCACCGAGGACACTCCACCTGTGAGCTTTGTAAGACACCTCGTCTAAGCAAGTTTTGTTTACAAGGAATACTATGAAGAATAACCTTCCAAGCAAAAGCTGAGACTTTTGAAGGTGCTAACTTTGACCACAGTTTCGAAAAGGTGAAGCTGGACATGAAAATGACATCATTTCTTATTGGGTTAAATATGTTTTTAGTCCCTGAAATATAGTCGAGATTTGCTTTTAGTCCCTGTAATTTAAAATCGGTGATTTTGGTCATTCAAAAATTGAAAATACATCAATTTAGTCCTTATCGATAAAAATCAGTAGCTAATCCGTAGCAAAATCGGTAGCAAAAATAGGCAATAAGGACTAAATTGGTATTTTTTTTTAATTTTTGAGGGATCAAAACCACCGGTTTTAAATTACAGGGACTAAAACCAAATCTCAATTATATTTTAGGGACTAAAAACATATTTAACCCTTTCTTATTTGTTTGTAAGTTGACTTCACAGTGTATGCAGCTCTTGGATCAGCCAACCATTTCCAATGATCATCCACATTAGTCTGCAACTTCAAAAACTAATTTCGTGTAAAACAAAAGTCAGCAACTCTTTTTCCCAAATGAATAGCTCCCTACACCAACTCCATTGCCACTCGAAACCACTATCCTTCCAAACAACTAAGTTTGCAATTTTGGAATCGTTATTTTCTGCAAGATAATATAACTTACTGTACATTTGTGAGAAATGTACTCCTCCCACCCAGGTTTCCTCCGAGAAAGATGTATCCCTTCCATTTCCAACTACTTTTTTACATTGATTTGACCACCAATTTAAAGAAGCCATATCACCATTCTCAATACTGCATAAGTCTTCCCACTATCTAGATCCCTTCACCATTCCCCCACTTAAAGGCCCCATATTATCACCATATAAGACCTAAGGACTTTAATCCAAATACTATTATTTTCCACCAACACCCTCCATTTCCATTTTCCCAACAATGCCAAATTAAGAGTTGTAAGGTCCCTAATGCCCAATCCCCCTTGACCTTTTTCTCTACACACGTCATCCCATGCCACCCAATGTATTTTTCTATGAACTGTATCCCCTCCCCATAAAAAAGATTTAAACAAAGATTCAAGTTGAGAGATGACACCTCTTGGAGCCTTGAAGAAGGATAGAAAATAAATCGGGACAACATGGAGCACAGATTTTAGAAGAACCATTCTTCCACCAAAGGACAAAGTATGACACTTCTAGTCGGAGAATCTTTGTTTGACTTTATCAATAACAGGAAAACACGTTTGTAAGCATCTTAGATTTACACCAATTGGTAACCCACGATAAGTAAAAGGATGGAAACCTATGCGACAATGCAAAAATGTTGCCATTAATTGCAACCAATGAATTGAAAACCAATCTAAGCTTGGCAAAAAAAACCAATTATATGAGCTCACTTTGATTAGATCAATCGTAAAAAAAAAGTCACACAAGACTACAAATGTCAATGGGGCAAGACGAGGACAAAAATACACTCACTAGTGGAAAAATAGGATTTAAAGATGCCCAAAAGACGACGGTTACTATCCACCCGTCGTCGTATACGACGCGGTGGCATTTTTGTAAAAATAACAAACTTTACGACGATGGTTTCATTTCCAACGTAGCGGAAAAGATAAACAACGACGGTTACATAGGCAACCATCGTCAAAAGTATGATGAAAATGAAAAAAAGGGAAAAAAACCACATTTAACGACAATTCCTGAAGGACCGTCGTTAAAAGGTGAATTCACGACGGGTCCAGTAGGACCATCGTTAGAAGCATGATAAAAACAAAAAAAGAAAAAAAGGCACTTTTAACTATAGTGCCTGAAGGACGACAGGTCCAACAGGACCGCAATTAAAAGCATGATAAAATAAAAAAAAAAGAAAAGAAAAAAAGGCACATTTAACAATGGTGCCTGAATGACCGTCGTTAAAAGGTGAATTCACGACGGGTCCAGTAGGACCGTCGTTAAAAGCATGATAAAAACGAAAAAGAAAAAGAAAAAAGGCACTTTAACGACGATGCCTGAAGGACCGTCATTAAAAGCTTAATTCACGACGGGCCCAACAGGACCGTCGTTGTATGTCTTATAAACCCAAACTTTCATTCCTTTCCTTTATTCTGTCCGCGCTGCACTAGCTCACTCACTCTCTCTCATCATCTCTCTTCTCTCATCCAGTCTGGCGACCACCGTCCAAAAGCCCCCCATCTTGTGCGCCCCAATTGTCCAAGAGCCCCCACCTTGTGCCCCTCCACCATCCAAGAGCCCCACCGTCGAAAAGCGCTCACCTTGCGTGCCACCATTACCCAAAATCACAATTGTGCGCGCCTCCACCGTCTAAAGCCCACCACCATTTGCCATCCAATAGCTTCCCCCACCGCGTGTGTGCGCCCCAACCTTTGAAAGCACCACTGTTTGCTACCAATCTCCGCAAGCACCACCGTGCAAAAGCTCCCCCACCGTGTGCTTCTTGCTGCCAGGTAAATGATTGTTTGATTTAGGTTTTTGATTTAGGGTATGGTTAAATGGTTAAATTGGTGGTAGCTAATGTATAATTTAGGTTATTGTTTTTGTGAATATTATGGTAGCTATTGTGTATATTGAATTGGTAATGGAAAAATAGTTTCTGTGAAGGTTATTTGAAGTTTATGATAGTTATTGTGTATATTTGAATTATGGTTAAATGGTTTTTGACAAATAATTTAGGTTGACAAAAATTATAATTTAGGTTGTTGAAATGCTTAGTTTGATTTAGTTGTAGATTTAGGAATTAATATAAAATTGCATATGAATATATATAAGCCTTAATTAATTTAGAAATAATGAATTAATATGGAATTGCTTATTTTGGTTTAAGAGTATATTTTAGAGTTAAACACTCGGGGGCATATACTTCTGATGAATCATGCCTAGTCTCTCAGAGGATTGTAAGTTTTAATGTTGTAATTGCTTTGTTATTTCTTATACCAAGTCTTGAATTCATGCTCTTGAAGAATCTCACTATATTTGTTAATTATAGGATTCCCTGGTTGATGAAAACACCCAGGGTACTTTTAGGCCACATGGTCGTCAGGATATACTTGCTACTGCTCTTGGACGACCTGAGCACCCTGGTTGTGTTCGTGCCGCTGAAGCAGGTGTGGGGATTCGGTCATATTTTGGTCCACCATCACACGAATCCTCATCGTCTGCGGCACCTAGCGAGGAGGTTATACAACAATTAACCCAGAAGGTCAGACACGAGTTGACTCCGATATTATAGAGGAGGTAAAACACGAGTTGGCTCCGATGATCAGAGAGGAGATCAAACAGGACTTGATAGAGATGCTTATGCGCCGGTTTAGACAGAGATTGGAGTCCTTAGGGATCTCACAACAGACAGGTGCTTCGATTGAATTTGTGCCTCCTACAGTCAGAGTCAGCACGAAGGGGAGTTGTGTACCTGGTGATGATGCGGGTCCAGGGGATGGCATAGGATCCATAACCCCATGTGAGCTGTATGTGGGGGACACACCAACCCCCCGATTGGTGTCTATTAGGAAGGTCTTCGTAGGGGTCACTATGCTACATAATATGCCTCTCTCACTAGAAACGGTCAAGGTAACAGTGGAAAACGTTATAGATGGTGATGCTCGGGTTCCTATCCAAACATTAGAGGTTGCTATTGTGGCACATACATATAAGACCTTTATTGCCTGGCCCACACATCTACTTAGGCAGATTCCAGACGCCTTGGTATATTTGACACTTATATTTTTACATTTCACATTTAAATGCTTATATTTATATTCTTAAAAATGTATCCATTGTTGTTTATGTGCAACACCAACTTCAGAAAGAGACAAAGTCCCAAAAGAAAAAAGACATATATATCAACCGATGATCCGATTCAAGGATTTATGGAGGTTGCTAGGACCATTCGTTACGACCCTTTGGAGGTGCATTGGGACGCGGCTGTTTTTGGTTGGCAATGTCCTATCCCACTGTATATACACATGTCAGATGTATTAGAGGTTGTCTCTAGCGAGGAAGATCTGAACATCCGAGTCATTTAGATATGGGAGATGTAAGTACATTGACAACTTTATTTGTACTTTTCTTATTAAGATACTTTATTAGGAAATCTTTTACAAGGAAATGTCTCTGTATTTATGTATTTGTCTTCAATAAGCTCCCATGAGAATGTATATGGATTCATTGACCCTCATCTAACTCAGCCGTCAGGGAATCAGAAAGCTAAAATACAGACCTACATTACCAACAACATGGTGGATGAGGGAAAAAAGATTTATTTAGCACCTTACAACAATGAGTAAGTGCAAATTCTACTAAGTTATATTTTTAACTTCATCAATGTGAATTTCTTGCAGTATTAATTAATTTCCAATGCAACCGCCACTGACAACTACTGGTTATATCCGTCATAGATCACATTGTTGTGTGGTTTTGTTCATTGCACAAGAAGCCCACCTCTTCCTTTAAAAAAATAGTAGATAGGTAATAACAATCGATTTATTTTGGTTAATAGTCATTTTAGGCTATAATTCTTCTCTAAGTTGTGTTTTTTTTATATTAGTGCCTACTCAGGATATCACATGATGATGGGTAAACCTTTGTCTAGATCTCCTAAGCTAGCATGGATGCACCTCAGGGTATTTAAATGCATTAAATACAATATTTGATTAAACACTTATGTATGGTTTCAATTGTTTGACTAATCTTCATTTTGAATTGTAATGTAACAAAAAAACTGGAGGCTATGAGTGCGGCTATTACGTAATGCAATGGATGTTTTCCATTGTGCAAGATGGAATTCAAAGAGCATTGAACCAGGTAATTCAGTAGGTTAGATCAATTCTTTAATAAATCCACATTCATAATTGGTCTATCCACTAATGTCAAGTTATTACATTTTGCAGTATTTCATAAATATCAACCCATTTGACTCTGACGCAATAGATTACATCAGAATCGCATGGGCAAAATACTTTATTGAGTTTTATAACAAAACTTTAGGGTAGTTGTCGATAGTTTGACTACTTTTTGTATCGTTTTATCTCTAGTTAACTAGTTTTTTCATATCGGAAACTTTTATATATGTTGGTTAGACTATAATTGATGCAAATTTTGCATTTTGATGTTTAATGGATGCAAATTGATACAAATCTTGCTGTTATTGTGTTCTGTACAATTTTTGGACTATTCTGGCTGTTTGCAGATCTGGGAAAGTAGAATAATAATTTTAAAATTTTAGGTATAAGAAAACTAAAAAAAAAAAAACCTTGATTGTACCAGTTAAAGAATTAAGAGACTAATAAATTGAAGTATGAAATTATTGAAGGATCAAAATTTCACACCAATAATAAAGAGCCAACTACGATTAAACCTTTCTATTATCTTTATACTATATATATTTTTTTCATATCATTTTAATTTATTTGGCTCTAAATTAAGTTAACTAGTATATATAGATACTCATTTATGCTCCAAGTCAGCTTAAAACAAATAATAAAATACAACCCGGCCAATGTAATTCTAGACTTAAAAAGCAACTTTTATGACATGTCTTTTAAATTAATAAATATAATTAATTCAAAAAATTAAATATATATTCTTTTAAGAAATTAATCTTCTGAGATGCAATATTAGTTATTATTAGGCTAATATTTTAACAGTCCAATTATTAACTTATAGTTAAAAAGACTAGAGACCTATTTTTATGAAAAAATATTATATTTTATTGATAAATTAACCAATTTTATTGAATAATATTTTAAAATTATTTATGAAAAAAGAGTGTCATTGTAGATAAAACATATCTTTAGAAAAGAGATATTTAATTATTGTTAATAAAATAATATTATTGGGGATATTAATTATAAATTTTTTATTTTTATTTTTTATTTTTCAAACTAATACTATTAGTAGTTAAGAAAAATCAAGGGACCTAAAGTAGTAACCTTACCCTAAACTTTAGGGTAAGGTTGGCCCTATATTGTAGACTTAAAATAAATCATACGACTCAAAAAACAAACTTAGGAATTTAAAGTTGATCTTTGAGGGTATCTATTTTCATATCGACTTGAGATATCACGGTTTCCTTCATGATATATAGAGAACATAGACAAAACACTGGATGTGGAATCAATGAAAGTGAAAGGACTCGATCCATACAAATCAATTAAATTAAGTAAAAATTTCCGAGTTAAGGTTTGGCAGAGGATATAGAAAGAGAGAGTGACACTCAGAATTCAGAAAATCGTGTGTCTGTTTGCAGAGCAATAGCACATGGGGTAATCACTGGCTAGGATTTTATCTGTGAATAGATAAAGCAGAGGTACAGTACAAATTATTTCCCCTTTCACATATGTAGCAAATCTGCGAACTGCAAATCTATTTTCTATTTGGTTGTTCTACTTTATATAGCACACAATTTCTGATCTAAGGTGAAAGAAGTATGATTTCCCTCGTGGTCACCCACTCCTATTGTGGTAAATTTAAATTTTGCAGTTTCTTAGTGGCTTATATTATATATATTCTTTCTTTGTTGCCTTTCACATGAGTTGAGTGACCTCTCGTAGGCATAGGGAGGCATGAAAATGAAGCATATGAATGACAAGGTCGACGGAAATATATTAAATTCCATTTATTAGTTCTGTTAGGTGATGCTGCTCAGTGTATACTTGCCGTCTTAATTAGGAATTAATTAAAGACCTAACTTGTGGTACATACATTATGGCCGGACTTTGAACTATAGAAATGTATGCCGGAATTTGAATTATAGATATTAAGGGAGCGAACAGTACACGTGCGGTATTCATATATGCTAAAATTAAGGGTATTCATGTATATCCATCTATATTTAAGAATTTAAAATTTATAAAAAAAAGAGAAAATGTAATATAATATACTATAATATCATATTATTTTAATATTATATAATGTAAATTATCATTATATAATATTATTACAGGTTAATATAATAAAAATATCATTATAAAATAATAAAAAATACCTATATTCTAATATATTTAATAAAAAAATTAATTATTATGTGGGTACCACATGGATCCACCAAATTATGTGGGTCACACTATCAATATGGTGGGACCCAGGTGACTTTCAACCAATCATAAAAAATATATTGAAAAGAGTGTGTTGCTAACATTTTTCATAGAGTAAACTAGCAAATTGGTCCCCGACTTTTTTAGGGTCATGCAGTTTAGTCCCTAAGAAATAGAAAACCCCAATATAGTTCATGACTTCTTGTTTTTTATTTCACTATAGTCCAACTGTGTGTTTCCCGTTAATTTTTTTTACGACGTGTCACATTTAATGATACTTTGTCTCACTGTTTGTCACTATAATGTCCACTATGACACAAAAACGATGTGGTTTTGTCAAATTTATAGCTTTAAATGCTTCAACTCCAACCGTTGTGTGATTCCCTATTTTCCCTTTTTCTCTCTTCTCCCCCTTTTTCATTAGAAATTCTTAACTCCAATGACGTTATTTTTATGCCCCCGATGCCAAATAGTATGATATAGTGTCAAGAAACGTGACATATCATAAAAAAATTAACGGGAAACACACAGTTGGACTATAGTGAAAGAAAAAGCAAGAAGTCAGAGACTATATTGAGGTTTTTTTTTATTTTTTAGGGACTAAACTGCACTACCCTAAAAAAGTCAGGGACCAATTTGCTAGTTTACTTCATTTTTCATATATTAATTCTGTCTATCAATAAGAATGTGGATTAGTTGACACAATATTATTCCAATTTAATCAATAATCTCGAACTCAAAGTTTTGTTAAATAATTGTGGTCTTACGCTGAACAAAATATTAATGCTGTCTACATGAACACTAGTAATAGTCAAGAAATTAATTATTATTTAGCTAAAGTTTAATTCGAGGTTACAAATTAACGAGGCTCACGTACAAATTAACAACAATTATTAGGTGTTTTAGGAAATGGTATAAAAGTTAAGGAAAAACTGCTCTAGATGTGCTTATTTTAAAAGTGAGAAAGTAAGGAATTATCCACCCTTATATTTAATTTGTATGGATTAAGATTTTTATGCACTTTAAATTAAATTAATAGTAAATATAGCCTTGCTTATTTTAGAAAAAAAATTATCTTAGAGGAGTAAAAAGTTGATTAAGCTCATCGTATGAAAGTTGACTAAATATAGAAAAACCATCTGTCTACAAAATCTAGTTACCCAATTCAATTAAATAAAATAATGAGTAATCTTGATGAAACACAGTCATTAAATTTTATCATGTTTCAAGGGGTGCGCGGGCCATTCAAATAGTGAGTGATCCATCATGTTCATTCCCGTCCAACCCAATCCAAGAAGCTGGTTTCTCCAGCAGTTAAGTTTAGGCCCATTTATTGACAAAAAAAAAGTTTAGGCCCATTTGATTTTCAATTTATCTCTTGTTATATATGAAATGAAACATATCCCTTCACCAGAAAAAAAGAAAAAGAAAAAGAAACATATCCGAACTCTACTTCGTGCATACTATATGGATGAATGAATAGATTTTGCCTTCCTTTGAGAGAAGTTATAGTGATCCTTCAACTTCGCTAGAGGAAACTAATTAACAATAATGCTATGTTAAATGGATGTTAACTTGGTTTAATTTGTAAAAGGTTGAGATAATCTCATGGTTCTGAAAACCGGACCGGACCAGCAGGTCGGACTGGAAAACCGGTGAACCGACCATGTGTCCGGTCCAACAGAACCTTAGAACCGGCCTAGTATAAAACCGGTCAAAAAACCAGAAAACCGGTCAAAAACCGGGCAAAACTGGTGGTTCACCGGTTTAGACCGGTTTAACAATAAAAATAAAAAACAACATCGTTTTAAAATTTTTGAAAATAAAATAAAACAAAAACGTGACCTTCCTGCATCGTCGTTTTGAAGTATGAAATTGAAATACTCAAAAGGTCAGATCCCCTTCTCCGTTCGCGCGCCGCCGTCCCAGACCCGCGTTCTCCATCCTTGTGGCAGTCACTCACCGGTTGTCGCAGCAGTTGCAGACGTTAGCGTCCAGCTCCGTCGTCCCTGTGCGGCGTCCTCCTCATCCCCAGTTGCAGACGTTAGCCTCACTCCAAGAATACCATTTACAAGTTACACAACGTTGCTATCAATATCAAGCAAACACTTGATAAAATGATAAGTTAAATGTAAACATTAGATTTGAAGTTCTCTTCTGACAAGCTTCGATATTCTGGATTTCCTGGTTTTTTAGAAGTATACCATTTCAAATAAAGAAATGTTATCAACTAATTATAAAGAAATCAATTGCAATGAAATGGATCATTTAATAGCATATGAAGTTAACTCAACAACAATTTCTTAAATAATATAATACTTGAGAGAATTCTGAGTGTGGTATATTGTTTAATATATTATATAATTTTTTAAAATATATTATTTAATTAATACCTGTTTGACCACGGTTCGACCATTGAACCTTGAACCATTGCCCTGACCGGTTCAATGACCGGTTCGATTTTTAAAACCATGAATGGTGATATTTTTGGTCTTTGATCGAGAATCCCCTCCGGCATAACAGTGAGTTTAACCCTCAGTGATAGTTAGGTTAGATACAAGGCCGACCCAACATATGTGTAGGCCTAAAATAAATTATAAGATAAGAATCTATTTTCAAGAGATAAAATAAAGAAGTCTGGGATACTGGATATCATGTCTATTTTATTAAAAACGGGAGTCTATTTTTAAGAAAAGAAAGTTATTTAAATTGAGAAATAAATTTTTATAAGGAACATACTATTTTTAATTACTATCTATTAATTAATAATTAGTGATATTTTTTTTAGTGAAAAAATATAAATAATTAATAACTTTTTTATAGTTAATATAAATATTTCATTAATTTTAATACATAAGTTGTATATATATATAAAAAAATTTGAGGCCTTAATTATAATAGGGAAGGCCTAAACAATTGAATTACCAACCTCCCTCTGGTTAGGTATTCTAAAAGTGGCGACTTCAAAAACCCTAACTTTATGAATAAAGTCTACTTGAGATCACGGTTCACTTTCGTTGTAACCAATCATTGTTTGGTATCATGAAGGATAATATGTATTATATATATTAATAAAGTTCTCTTTAATTCAACCAAGTAACAAATACTAGAACTTAGTTATAAATGGGACTTTATAATTGTAATTGATTCACTATCTAATAGACATTATCCATCTTTTGTTGTTTCAATCCTAGCCAATAATAAAGGTAGTAAAAGTTGTTCTGTTACACTACATGACTACATATCTCTATATGGCATGGAGATATTAATTGGTTAATCACCCTACTATTTATTCTAAGATCCTTGAAAAATAATAAAATATAAGTCATGTTTTGATTCTTATAAGGATATTTTCCTACTTTTCTTGTTTCGTTTAGGGATAAGACTTTCCTCTTTTCTTTATTTACTTGGAGATACAATTTTTTTTATTTGAAGATGTGACTTTCCTCATTTAGTTAAACATATAACTTTCTTTATTTATTTGAAGGAATTATACTATAAGACAATAATACTATACAAAAGGAATGCCTACTAAATATAATCATATAATCTAATCTCATTTCTCTAAAACCCGCTAACCATTTTACTAACTTAAGTACATCGAGGTGTCTATGTAGACATCCCTCGCCAATCGCCATTTTTGGAGATTGGAGCTATTAACGATAATCAGAAATTCAATCGACACTACAAAAAGTATAACCCCACAATTACTTTTAAGACAATCTATTAATTAAGGTTTCAAGATATTTTCAAGACAACATCTTAAGATTTTGGAATATTTTCAGGAAAATCCCATAAGGTTCCAATATATTTTCAATATAACCTCTTAAGTTTTAGAGATATTCTCAAAATAACCTTTTAATTATGATACTAAGATAAGATGACTCCAAAAGAACAGTTAGGTTCCTGAGATCAAATGGTCGACATTCCTATGAGAGAACCTACCAAGTCCTCATAGATCTCTAGGATGCCTCCGAGTTCCAAAGAATAAATCGTGTTACCCAACTTGCCTAGCCACCAAGTGAATGTAGTTAAAGGAAAAAGCTCTAGAAAACATTGTGTTCGCATTTGCTCGAGGTACCTATCTCATTGAGATCCTAAGGATTTAGGGGGCCTATAACCCAAAGCAAAATATTCAAAAAGCAAACTACACAAACGTTCAACACTACAAAATCAAAGGCAAAAATATCAAAGATATAATTAGTAATGTATGATTATCTAATGTGATCCTATCTCTTTATTTGAAATCATCTTTCTAATTTAAGCATCAAAATGTCTTTACAAGTACCCCACAATTCCTGGATATTAGAGTTATTAGTAACATATTGGAGATTTTGCCGATATTTTAAGAAGTTCAACCTTATGATTATGCATCTAATCTAGATTTACATTTTAAAATACAAGCTCAAGTCGGTCAAGATGATCAATTACTAGTATTTGAAATTCTTTAATTTGAGTCAATTATTTAGGTTCAAACTTGATGTGAGAAATTAATTATCCAAAAGAATATTATATATATATGGAACGTATCATGAGAACACATTGCTATTATGAGAAATGAGAACAAACAATAATAGCCGTTAGATTAAATCGAGGGATCAGATTAAATTTTAAGAAAAAAAAGTTCACGTGCACATTAAACCCTTCTTTTCCAAATCGCCGTTGCACCATATTCTTGCTCTGTTGCGCTATATTCGTGCTGCGTTCTTCTTCTTGCATTCTTCCCAAGCAACTCCTGCACCTATTGCATTCTTCTTGAGTTCCATTCTTTGAACGTGCCTTTATTCTCTTGCATTCTTCCCTAGCGCGCAACTCTTGCACCCATCGCTTTCTTTGTGAGTTACGGTCTTTGTACGTGGTTTTCTATTCCCATACAATCCCGAGAAGTCTCGTTAAGGTAAAGGGTAAAATGTTTATGGAACGATATCCTTTGTACATTGATAACAAACAATAAAAACGATAGCTGCTGTTTTTTATTGACTACATTCTCTCTCTCTCTCTCTTTATACCCAAAAATGCGTACTATTATATTTCTAAAGTGGGCTCGTTGCTGTATGTTGTTGACTTGATGCTTGTAGCATTAATAATCTTTGTAAAATCCTATCTTGATCTCCCGTAACATCAGATTTTGACTGAGTGAATTAACTTACATGTTTGTTTTGATCTTTAAACAGAACTCCTCACTTATATAGTTGGATTGCACCACCGCTAGCACGTCACCTATATATCACATTCACAGCTAACTCCATTACCTCAACTCTACTACCCATAATGACATCCTTGTCAGTTGATGTAGAAGACGCTCATATGCCACAATCATCTTCTTACTCTTCTTTGACACCAGATTTTGGGTAAGTAAATGAACTTATTTGTTATCATAGTGATCACGATGCTAGTTAGATACATTAGCTATATTAGATACATTGGATACATTTTGATGTTTGTCTTCTTTTTCCCCTCCTAATTAAAGTTTGGGCAATAGTCAAAATGATGAACTTGGGCTTCATGCCACAGAAGACGTTCCTATGCCACAATCATATGAGGTAATTTGTTAAAAGTTACATATATATTATCATTACTTTATTTATAAAGTTTACGTGTTATTTTATTTGTTATAAGGAATCACAATATTTAAGTATATATTTTGTTTTCTTATAGATAAATGAATGAGTTCCAAATTGTGACGAGGGAGGTAAGTATGAGCTTGATCGATTTCATGAAAGTCATACACATGCACTTGCCACACCTAGGAAAAGACAATTTCTTAGATCAGTAAGAAAAGTGAATCATGTTTATAGGAGTTTACTATATGCATATAATAGAGCAAACATTGGGCTTTCAAAGACATATCGGTTATTAAAAGAACAAGTTGGAGGTTATGAAAAAGTAGGATGCACACAAAGGGATCTCCAAAATTGTTTGAGAGATTTGAAAACCTTGATTAAAGATTCAGATGCATATGTATTTGTTGAAAACATTAAGAGAAAGCAAGAAGCGAATCCATCATTTTATTATGCATGAGGTAGATGAAGAAGATAGACTAAAATATGTGTTTTGAGCATATGGTATTTTTAGAAAAAAAATACTCTTTATTTGGGGATGTGGTTTCATTTGACACTACATATGGGACAAATAAATATTCGATGATTTTTGCACCATTTACTGGAGTAAACCATCATAGATAGAGTATTACTTTTGGAGCAGCCTTCTTAGCTGATGAGAAAATTGAGTCATTTATTTGGTTATTTGATAAATTTTTGGATGCAATGAGAGGACATAAATCAATTCTTATAATAACAGATTAGGATCCTGCCATGAAAATTGCAATAGAAAAGGTTTTTGGTTCTTCTTCTCATAGATTTTGTATGTGGCATATTATGAAAAAAGTTTCTGAAAAGGTGGGTGTTTCCTTGAATGCCAATGTTGAGTTTAATAATAATTTCAAGTCATGTGTTTGGAGTCAGAGACTTCAGATGAATTTGATCAATTAGCATGAAAATCTATCATGGTTAAGTATGAGTTGCAAAATCATGATTGACTCTCACATATGTATGACATTCGAAATATGTGAATCCCGACTTACTTTAAAAACATATTTTTGGGTGGAATATTGAGAACAACCTCAAGGTCAGAAAATGAAAATTCCTTTTATGGAAAATTTTCAAATCCTAATGTTAGTTTGGTTGAATTTTGGATGAGGTTTAATTCTGCTATAGAAACACAAAGGCATAAGGAGTTGCTTGCTGATAATGATTCACTTCATTCCCAACCGGTGCTAAAGTTGGATCATGGTTTAGAGAAACATGGAAGAGATATTTATACTCGTGAGAACTTTTACATCTTTCAAAAAGAGTTGTGGATTGCATGTGTAGACTGTGGAGTTGAAAGTAAGATAGAAAAAGATGGAATGGAAATAATACATATAGTTGATAATAATGAATCCAATGGAAAAGTACGAGAAGTGGTTTATATTGCTTTTAATCATAGTGCAGATTGCTCATGCAAAATGTTTCAATCTCAAGGCATACCATGTCACATACTTTGTGTTTTGAAGGGGAAAGGTTTGAATGAAATACCAAGTAATTACATTGTGCATAGGTGGACCAAGTTGGCAACTAGCAAGCCTATTTTTGATGTTGATGGGGAAGTCTTGGAAGGGTGTTCTGAACTAAAAAATGAGAGTCAGCTCATAGCAGATGCATGGAATCATTTATTTGCATGTATGCATAAGGCTGGACAATGCAAGGAAAAATTGCTTTTGGTAATAAATGGAGTTGTTAACATTGAAAAGCAATTGACTGAATTTAAGGATGATTCTATACAGACCAAGGAAAAAAAAGAATTAGAGACTTTCATTGGATGCAATCTTACTGACGAAGTGGAAATTAATCCACAACATTTTGCAGAGACAAAAGGAAGCGGTAAATAAATCAAAGGAGGAAAGGAGAAAGCTATTGAACAACAACAGAAAAGAACTAGGCTTTGCAGAACATGTGGCCAACATGCGTATCATGATAGTCGTAATTATCCCAAAAAACCATCTCCCTAATCTGGTAAGAAATCTTTCTCATGTTAATAATTGATGATTATAATTTTCATATTGTATATTAATGGTTCTTTATATATCTATGTAAATTTATACAGGGAATAGAAGATGCAGAAAGCTTTTGGAGGTTATGCAGGTAATAAAAGATGCAGAAAGCTTTTGGAGGCTATGCAGGGAATAAAAGATGCAGAAAGCTTTTAGCAGTATAACTCTGTATATTTTGGAGGTTATGAAAGCTTTGGAAGGATGATTCTTTTACTGCTAATTGGAATTATTGATTTGCAAACAACTGATTTAGTTAGTCCTAGAAATAGTTTAGTTTAAAACATACGGTAGTTCTTTTTCATTTAAAATAGATTTTCTTTATTTTATCATTTTACAATCTGTACTTAAATTAATAAAAGTTGGATAGCAATTTTCAGAGTCTTCAAACAGTACCCATTTTTCAGTCAATACATATTATGTTAGTGTGTCTTATATTAGCAATCTGTTTGTTTGAATCAGATTGATAATTGGATTTATTGTGATGCCTTTTAATTTTTTAATCAGATCTGGATTCTATCTCAAATTATTAGTCATAGAATGTGATTCTTCTCTTATCAAGATATATCTGATTCACTGTGATGCCTTTCAAGGTATATTTGTTTTTTTTTACTTACCAAAGCTTTCATTTCAAATCAAGATATATCAAGGTATATTTGTTTTTCTTGGACTTACCCATTCTGTCCTTTTTGCAAATCAAACATCTCTAAAAGGGATGGAAAAATAGAAGACAATATAAAGAGATTAAGTAAAGTGTGAATAAACTTTATTAATTGAATTTAAGTACAATATAATAGGACTCGGTACAATGTAAGTACAAAGATCAAATACAATTTGCATAGAGATAATAGGCCAAATTACAAGTTGGGGGTACAAGCCTACAAGCAAAAATTTGCACCAGCAGAAGCCTTTAGTGCAATGTGCATAAAGATTTTATGACACATTACAATAGAACTTGGGGGTAAAATAGTAAGGTGTAATTTTGTGTCCATCCTAAATGCATCAATTTGTTGAGGAATCTCTGAAGTTGTGTGACTTGCAATCAACAACCTTCATGGTGTTTTGTTGGTTGGTTGATAGTTGTCCTTGCAAGACTAGAAGCATTCAACTGAGCATTTGTGATTCAGACAAGTGTTCGAAAAAGGTGACATGTATGCCCATGATCTTAGCCTGCCATACATCATGGTATCTTGCAGAACCTTTCTCCAATATGTAGGATGGCCAGATTCTATTTGGGACTAGGCAAATACTGAGTTTATCTAAGAATTCTCTTAGTTTTCTTTTCTCTACCAATATCCCAGAAATGAGGAGTTCGACCAAATTCAGGACATGTGCCATTAAGCATGAGGTAGTAGCAGTCATCTTCCCAAGGTCAACATTGTGGGTTGCTTATCAATCAAGTGTTAAAAAATGGTGATTAAGCTTTATGCAGATCTAACTGTAATAATATAAAAATATCATTGTTGTGGCTGTGTCAATCATCAAAATCAGACAAAGTAAAGAACAAAAGGCCATACCTTTTATTCTGAGATAAAGTTGTACAATGGACTCTGCAACAAGATAGAGGGTGTTAATGTCACAAAATTTTACAAAATGATAGTGAACAGGTATCATAAAAAAATAACCTTAGGGGTACAATTAATATCCCCACAGATAACAACAGGAGCATTATTCCAGAGTTTAGAAACAACTTTAACCTTATCCAGTAGGATTCTGATCTGCTTGAAGCGAATATAAAAGAAAAAGCAATTACAAGAAGAATTTGAAATCATATAATGGAGACAACTATAAAGATGTGATATTACCAGTTCAAATAGAGAAAGAATCAGAGACAGATGAGGCACTGTCAATGTTCACGGAAGGCAAAGTAACAGAGAGAGAATATGCATATTCATTATCCAGTTAAAATTGCATAAACTTAAGGGTCCTTAGTTCCTTTACTAAATTGGCAATTATTGTGGGAAAATTGATATTGTTATATACACTTACATCAATGGGTCTAAAATAGGTTTAAGCTGTACACAATATGCCTAAACATAAGGCCATATCATGCAACCCTCTTAGTGTCTTACTGATTTCAATAGAATATTTCAAATGAATGACTGGAATATGTGATGAAAATAGAATATTAATGAAGAAACTAAAGAAGTGTCCACAAATTATGTCATATTTCAGAGACCTTATTACGTGAGCAATTGCAAATCTACTGAGTCTTCTAAATTATTAGCAGAAAAAATAATGATCATTGTTGCATGCAGTCTGCATTGACAGTAACAGGGGAGTAAATGGATGAAAAACAAAACCAAAAAAGGAAACAAAAGAAAAATCAGGATAAATTTAGAACCCAGAATGCAGTGTCAATATCCATCAAAGTAGAGAGCATTTTCATAACATTAGATAGCGGTGCATCCAAAACAAAACAAAAACATTATCAAAAGCACAAAGGGCTTCATAAAAACATGCAAATGTTAAATAAAGCAAACAATGCATACCTGGCCAAGCTTAATTTCTCCTCTATCAGGATTGTAAAGCACTTGAATGTTGCAAACCACAACTTTACTAGCACCTGTCAAGCTGCAGAATGTTACATTTATGTTATATTGAGCATACAAAAATATTCATCAATAAAATATGAATAATGATTTAAAAAATGAAAACAAAGTCAATAAAGCAATAAATGCCTCTATTATCCAAAACAAAACAAAACTATGCAATCATGCAGCTGCATGATAAGCTAAGCTTCCAAAATCAACAAAAGATCCTACTTTGACAAGGCCTACTCACCTGGGACCTTTAGTTCACGTAACCGGTTACCAATTCTTGTCGCTACTGCATCATATAGTCTTTGTCTTGGCACGTCCGGGCCTTCTTCCATGTTGAGTATATATGCCATTGAACATCTTATTCTTTGAGGAAATGAAAAACAGAACCGAAGTCAAGGGACAAGAGGGATTCAAATTAATAGTCATGATAGTTTCTTTTAATACTCACAATGTCCCTGTACTGATGTAAGGTGTTTTATCTTTCTCAGTAATTTTGTCAAACAGAATATATGCCAAAGGGAAATATCAAGTTAGAGTATTGGCTAGAAATAAAAATTTAGTAAATAGTAGTATATGTTAAACTTGACATAAAAATATTTAATAAAATATATTGAATACCTTTGATAAAAATGGAAGATGATAAACATTAAGGACAAGCATCACTGTGCATATGTAAAATCGACACCTATCATTTGGAACGGTGATGCAAGCAATTCTCATTTTGTTTGGAAGAGGACTGGCTAGCGGCAACAGGTAGAAAAATGGCAAAGGCGGTGCGAGGTATTTAAGGATGATGACTATCGAAGTGAAAGCGAGAAAGGGACTGGGAAGTGGAAGCTGCAACTTCTATTTTGAAGAAGACGATAGGAGGAGTACGGGAGGGAAGTGCACGTGAACTTTTTTTCTTAAAATTTAATCTGATCCCTAGATTTAATCTAATGACTATTATTATTTGTTCTCATTTCTCAGGATAGCAATGTGTTCTCACATGATACGTCCCCTATGTATATATGTAGAGGAGGGATCAAATTACACCGGTGTAAGTTACACCAAGTATTACACCGCTAATAACTCTAGATTTAATGTGATTTTTAATTTTATTAATCCAACCGTTGTATTATATTTATTCATCATCTTGATTATGTGTGTAAAATTTCATAAAATTTGAACACTAATAAACTGATAATCAAATGGTCCTTTTTTTCATATATTTCAAATGTATATATAATGTTAATTTTGTGATATCTTAATGACATATTAAATAATTTCGGATTAATGTAAAACTTTATATGTATGATCTATATAATAATAACTTTATTTATATATATATATATATATGACAGTTACTCACCGTAATGAAGCGAATTATAAAATTTCAAATTCACATATAAGGTGATTGTGGTTCAAGATATATATGACAGTTACTCCCCATGACGTTATTAGCATTCTTAATAGTTTTGTGTTGGCAAGTAAACCACAGAAACTCTTGAAACGTAATTGCGTTCGGTTTCAAGATTGTGGATATGTATGGAACTAGCTAGCAAGGGATTTTGAGCTAATCGTGGATATAAAACGACACAAGCTAGCTGGCAAATAAAACGATGCTAGCCGCCATTGAAGATTTGGTCCTACATACCAAATGTTGTTAATTAAAAACTTTGTAGTAATGGATTGCGGCATAGAGGGCGCATAAAATATAATTTTTGGTTAATTTGTCTTATTACTTAGCACCAAAAAAGAAAGAAACACCACAATAGCTCCTTTCTCAAAATACAAAATTAAAGACCCCAAATTTCAAATTCCAACCAACCTCACCTAATTGGAAGATCAGGAATTTTCCACAACGACAATTATTAGGTAAATGGAATGTGGATTAATATATACATTTCCACATTCGTAATGTTGATCTATTTGAATACAAACAAATTATGATATAATTAATTGAGGGTTACGGAGGACGTTGAGCAACCGTACTTGTTAACAAGTTACAAACCTTGAGGTATTGGGATTTATTTTCTGACCTACTTTCAATTCGTCTTCTTCTAAGCTTTTGTAGGTGACACCAAACTTGTTACTTTTGCTTAAGCCATCCTAAGCAGCAACGTATAATTTCCTACCCACTTTGACATACATATATATTGTTAAATTTAAATTATATAGGAAAATAATCTATACAAGGTTAATTAAATTGGGATCCCAATCACATAAGCATGAGCGAAACATTAGAGAAGGACCTCATGATTCCTGTTAATTAAATTGGGATCCCAATCACATATATAAGGAATTAAGGATGAGCAAATCAACTTGAATGCAAAAAGCAAACAACTTATATATTTTAAGGCTTAAATATGTTGTTAGTCCCTATAAATATAGGTCATTTTGTTTTTAGTCCCTGTAAATTTTTTTTTGGTTTTTCATCCCTATAAAATTTTCCGTTTGCCATTTTGGTCACTGTTGTTAACTTCAAGCTTATGTGGCTAAGAGAGTGCCACATTATCCCGCCACATGTGATTTTTCTGTCAGCTTAATTTTGTTTTTAGTCCCTATAAATATGATTTTTTTGTTTTTAGTCCCTATATTTTTTAAATTTTTCACCTCAATCTCATCCTTATCCAACATCACAATGTCCTTTTACTTCTTCTACTGCATTGTTACACTTAAAAGTCTTGAATTCCTCGTGGTGGGTTTAAGGAAATAAATTCTTTATGTATTCAATTATTTGAAATTTCAATACACTTGAATTCTGTATAAAGTGGGAAAAACTCATAACGACCTTTTTTTTCTCTACAATTCATTTTTTTTATTCATTGACTGACAAAATTTTCACTTGATTTACAATTACAAGTCTTTTTGTTACCCAGGACAAATTACATCAAGTTATAGGTCTTCAGATCATCTTCATTGGGAGTTGCTTAACATAAAAATTATTATTTTAATGTGGGTCCCATAAGTTAAGTTACTTAAAAATGACCCCCTTTTTAAGCAACTCAATTTGTGGGACTCATATTAAAATAATAGTTTTTAAGTTAAACAACTCATATCAAGCAACTCCCGTTGGAGTTGCTTCAATAGACATAAATTAAATGAGAATTTTGAAAGTCAATAGACAGAAAAAAAGAATTGCGGAGAAAAAAAGGTCGTTACAAGTTTTTTACACTTTATACAGTGAATTCAAGTGTATTGAAATTTCAAATAATTGAATACATATAGATTTTATTTTCTTAAACCCACCACGAAGAGTTCAAGAATTTCAAGTGTAACAATGCAATAGAAGAAGCAAAAGGACACTGTGGTGTTGGATAAGGATGAGATTGAGGTGAAAAATTAAAAAAAAAATTATAGGGACTAAAAACAAAAAGACCATATTTATAGGGAAAAACAAATTTAAGCTGAACAGAAAAATCACATGTGGCAGGATGATGTGACACTCCGTTAGCCACATAAGCTTAAAGTTAACGACGAGGACCAAAATGACAAACGGAAAATTTTATAGAGATGAAAAACCAAAAAAAATTTTTACAGGGTCAACTAAAAATAAAATGACTTATATTTATAAGGACTAAAAACATATTTAAGCCATATTTTAATAAAAAAGGACGACAATAATAATAAAAACTAAGGGACCGTTCAGGTGGTTGTGAGTTTTCAGTTTTTGGTTTTTAAAAATTTTCAATCGTTTTTACAACTAAAAACTAAAAACTGAAAACTTATTTTTGTGATTTTCAAAACAAACATTTTGAAAACCACAAAAAGTGTTTTTCAGTTTTTAGTTTTGAGTTGTAAAAACTTGATTGAAAATTTTTAAAAACCAAAAATTAAAAACTCGCAACCACCCCGAACGACCACTAATCTTTTTCCACTAAATGGGTCATTAGTTACATGCAAAAAAAAATCTATTTATTAAATTATAAAACAGACTATATAAAAATAAGAAAAGACTCCGTGAAAAATATTTTGAAGGAAGTATACCATCATTCAAAGAAATAATTTTACAGAAATTAAAATTGCGAGTATTAAATTGATATTTTCTGTGACTTATGTAATTTTCTTTTAAAAACATAGTTAGTGTTTTATTTTTCTAAAGCAATTAATAATTTTTGGTTTAGAAAACATATCCTGCACCCATGACGCCAAACAATTAGTGAAGATTTTTATTGGTTTAATTGAATCTTGAAAGCAGGGGTGAGGCAACCATGGGACAAAGCGGGTCATGGCTGGCCTCCCTTAATTTTTGTTATTTTTTTAATATATATATATATATAAACACATATATAGAGATGAAATTGTATAATAGAAACCTAGTTAAAAAGAGATATATGTTAAGTAACACTAAATGATACATAAATAAATTAATTTATTGAATTAGAAGTATTTGATTTAAAGAATTGATTGATGTAAAGTGATATAAAATGAAAAATTCACATAAATTTTATTATATAAATTTAATTTTTATTTTCCTAATAAAAATATAATATTAGGTAATATTTTAGATTTTTTTATAAATTTTAAACTCTTATTAATTTCTTGTGATAAATATTTATTAAAAGTTAAAATAAATAGTTAAATAATTAAAATAAATAATTTAAACAAAAAAAGATTAATAATTAAAATAATTTACAAAATTTTTAAACTACTTTCACTATATATATATAAACTATAAATATTAATATTTTATATTTAGTTTAATATTTTTGTTTTTGTTTTATAATAACAAAAAAGCATGCATATCTTGAGCATACTGATTACTTAGAAAAATTTGTAATATATCTCCCGTGAAAGGCTCAACTTGTTCATATAAAGCCAAGCTTATAGGGAAGATTTTGCCTTGTGACCACTGACCCCGATTCATTCTTAAGGCGATTTAATTTCTCAGCATATATCTAGTGAAACATTTCCATCACACTAGTTAATATGGATGTGGGTTTGGCGTAGGTTGAAGCATGCGACTATTATATCCAAAGTCAAGCTAAACAATATTGATCGAGCCTCGAGCAACAATCTATATATATAGCTAGAAATTGCCAGCTGCAAATTTCCGTGATCGTAGGAAAAATGTACAATACATGCGTTGCATGAGGAAAATTAGCATGCCTACAAGTATAATTGCCAGGAAATTAGATAGGAATTATTTAAAATTTGAGAAAATTCAGCTCCCGATCGACCACAAAAATTAAAAAAGAAAAGATAATGAACTAATTATATATGTGTCGTTCAGCAAAAACAGTTTAGAAAATGATGTGCCATCACTTGACGATGACCTTTCACGGATCAAAATACTATGCCTAGTATTGGGAGAATAGCTTTTCGGTTTGTCTTATCAGCAAAGTCGTGGACTATAATTGAATTTTCTATAGAAAATTTGTATTTAATATATTTATCAATTTATTAATGCAGAACTACTATACTTTTTCAAAAACTTTTGGTCTTTCTGTGCCCCTTTGAAGGCGTTGAATTTTGCTTGATAGATTTTCTTGGATAGAATTCTGAGGAGGCTAAATCTTCCGAAGAAGAATGTTTATTTGGGAATTACAGCAAATAATGTGCCCCTTTTGCCTTGACCACAAAAAGTCTATTTCTCATTTATTATTATTTATTGTAGGGTCTCTATATGATTGGTTGGGGGTGTGCAGTTACCTCAAAGAAAAGGGTAGAGATCACTATGCAGTGTCCAAGGCAATGTTGTAAGAGTTAATATATCTTAAATATCTTTTATGTATGCCACATGCATGACACGTGGCTTAGCATCATATATTGCGAAGCAAATTATCAAATCAATCATATGCCTGGACAATTACCACGGCACAGGCAGGGGGTAATTTTATGTAGATATATATACGGAGGAAATTAATGATATATCCAAAGAAACAAATTAAAACAAATATTCTTCGTTAGGTTATTAGTTACTTAATCAAACAGCCAGATATGTAACCAAAAAATTCAAAGCAGCCAGACAAAAAGAGAAACAATATGAGTTATTTTTAATAAGGAAATTAAAAATACTTCCACACTTAAAAAATTAAGTGTGGAAGTATAGGAAAGAGATGGATAGAAAAACAAAATAATGGGTATGAAAATGATTGTAATAGAAATAAGTGTAAAAAAAAAAATCAGAACTGTTTTAATTATTGTTTACATGAAAATTTCATTTGATATCGCCATCATTTCTTAATGAAATGTTAATTACTTTATTAATCTAGTTGCCAATTTGTTCATATATATATGGTTTAATATATATGAATATATGCATTAAAATATTTTGATTGTCTCATGTATAATATTTTAAATATATATGTAACTTTAACTATTATTCCTAATTGAGTATATATAAAAGTTAATGAGTTTTATGTATAAACATTATAAATTTATGGATTTAATATATATACACTGATAATATAAAAAAAGTATATTGTCATTCAATGATATTGTCACATCATTTAATAAGTTAATTAATAACACATGAGATATTGTGTTCATAAAATGATGTGACAACACAGTCAGAGTATAATAATTAAACTCTAAATTAATTTTTTTACTAAAGAACATATTTTGTACAAGTTTAGCTTGGACCCAATTACTAATACAATTAAAATTAGAAAAATCATTCTTCTATATTAAAAAATTTGAGTGTAGGAGTGTAAAAAAAGACAAATGTAAAAAAAAAAAAGAAATGAAGAAAGAGAAAATAAAATATATGATAATTGATGTGATAAGAAATAAAATGAGAGATGGAAAAAAAAAGTAAGTGTAGAGGGGAGTGTATAAAATTTGGAACAATTTTAAGATAAACCCTTTTAAGTTTGAATCTAGGGTAGATCCTCAATTTTATTACTATGAAAATAAATTTAATCTTATAATATATATTATTAATTTTTAAATATTAAATTTATATTATTTATAGTAAACATTTATCAAAGACCATATTTTTTGTGGTCCATCCTAAAATTCTCATAAAAATTGAGTATAAAAAAATCATCATGGTTAAAATTATGAATTGAGAGCTATTTTTCTTTGGAAAACATCAAATCGTCTATGTATTGTTGGAAATTTAATAGAGAAACTTAAGGTGATAACCATCATAATTTGAGAACTTTTATATCAAATCACCAAGAGAATAAATAAGATAAACAAATAGCGGAAGCGTACCAAGATCTATTAGCAAACTTGATATATGAACTTGTAGGTTTGATCTTCCAAGCCTTATATGTACAATTACTCTCTAGAATAAAGAGTTCCTCTTCTCCAATGATGGGATGTCAGAAAAGAAAACTGTACATATAACTTGGGGACCATAACCTTATATAATAGAAACATACCCTTTCATGAAGAGTTGCATCCTTTGTAGTTTTCTTATTTCTATTTTGGCCCATCATAAAAATAGAAATAAGACTTTTGGTATCTACACATTACAAAGCCCATACTTAGTGATATGTCATTAATCCCAAAAATTAATCCTTATAAGATCACTCCAAATGGGATTATTCTTTAGATAACTTATAATACATAATTAATGATATATGTAGGCCTACATATTAGATAAATATCTGACAATCTCCTACTTGGGCCACATATGGCATTAAATCAATCATGTACTATAAGATAACCTTATGAGCTCTAAAATATTATCTTTACTAAAAAACATCTCTAACAATCTGGTTCATTAATCATATCAACATAGGATCAAAGCGATCTTCGTTACATTCATCGTAACTAGACCCATCAATGTTCACGCATATCAATATAACCAACGACATGGATCAAGGATGGATGTGTAGCATGGAAAATTACATGCAATGTGATCTAAACATGCCTATTTCCAACTGGTCCAACTTTACTCTTTAGTGAGATCATAACAAATGAATTCAAAGTGAAAATTTTAACCAAAAGAAACTTTATTCTGCAGAGAAAATACTTATTAAGTATATCTTTAATAAACAAGCATCCAAATACAAACTCCCACTAGAAAAATACACAATCCGATGGCACAACACCCATATGATCAACAGTGTGCTCATGAAAGACCTTGGGTGGTAAACCCTTAGTGAGCGGATCCGTAACCATGGAATCTGTACCAATATGCTCTATAGACACTTGACCACTCTGAACTCTTTCCTTAACAACAAGGAACTTAATGTCTATATGCTTAGATTTAGATGAACTCCTATTGTTGTTAGAAAATAATACTGCAGACTTATTATCACAAAATAACTTTATTGGTCTTTCAACACCATCCAAAATTTGCATCCTAGTGATAAAATTCCGCAACCATGTTGCTTGATTGGATGTCTCATAACAAGCTATATACTCTGCTGCCATAGTGGAAGAAGCTATAAGTGTCTGCTTAGCACTCTTCCATGAAATAGCTCCTCCAGCAAGTAAATATATAGCCAGAAGTGGATCTCTGACTGTCTTGACATCCAGCAAAATCTGAATCGGAATACCCAGTGATCTCTAACTTATACAATTTTCTGTATGTGACCATATAATCCTTTTTTCTCTGTAAGTACCGTAAAACCCGTTTGGGTACTTTCCAATGATCCATTCCCATGTTACTTAAATATCTTCCTAACATTCCAACAATGTATGCAATGTTCGAACGCGTACATACTTGAGCATACATTAGACTCCCTACAGCCGATGCATAAGGAATCTTTTGCATCTCTTTCACTTCAAACTCAATTTTAGGGCACTGATTGAGACTAAATTTGTCTCCTTTAGCTACAGGGGTGTCACCTGGTTTACAATCTTTCATGCCAAATCTCTTTAGAATATTCTTTCTATATAGCTCTTTTGAGATAATCCAAGAATACCCTGAGAACGATCTCAGTGTATTTGAATCCCTAATACAAAAGATGCATTTCCAAGATCTTTCATCTCAAATTTCTTTGATAGAAATCTCTTGGTTTCATTCAAGAATCCTATATCATTACTGGCAAGAAGTATATCTTCCACATATAAAACCAGGAAAATGTATTTACTCCCACTAAATTTATGGTACACACAATCATCGGCCAAATTAACCTCAAAACCAAACGAGGTGATAACTTGATGAAACTTATGATACCATTGACGGGAAGCTTAATTGCTTGAGCCTATAGATGGATTTCTTTAATTTGCAAACCATTTTCTTTGCATCTCCTAACACAAAGTTTTCTGGTTGTACCATATATATTGTTTCATCAATGTCTCCATTGAGAAACACAGTCTTTACATCCATCTGATGTAGCTCAAGATCAAAATGAACCACAAGTGCCATTATAATCCTAAGAGTCTTTCGAAGAAACTGGAGAGAAAGTCTCTTTATAATCAATGACCTCCTTTTGAGTAAAGCCCTTGAATCCCTTTTGGTTTTAAATATCCATTTACAACCAATGGGCTTCACACCTTCAGGTAAAGTGACAAGATCCCAAACATCGTTGTCTTTCATGGACTTTATTTCCTAATTCATGGCATCAATCCACTTTTGAGAGTTAGAACTTTGTATGGCTTGATAGATGTTGGTTGGGTCATCTTCCATCATTCCAGTGTTAGCTTCATGTTCTTGGAGAAAAACAATATAATCATCTGGAATTGCATTTCTCCTCTCTCTAGTGGATCTCCTTAATGGCAATTGTTCTTGAGGTTGTTGAGTTTGTTCTTCAGAAGTAATATTTTGATTTTGAATAGGGAGTTCATTGACATTGTCTTATTCTGGATTTGTTATTTGAGCAATGTCAGGAATAGAAACCTGATCACTGTTAATAACAGATGTAGGAAGAGAAACAAATTTCTCTTTAAAGACAATGTCTCTAACCTTATCTCCCCTCTCAAACTCAACATCCTCAAAGAATCGAGCATTCCCTATCTCAAAAAAGGATCTAGATGTGGGATCGTGAAACTTGTAACCCCTTAACCTTTTAGAATATCCAACAAAATAACAGCTAACTATTCTTGAGTCCAGTTTCTTTTCATTTGGCCTGTTTGGCTTCGCCTCAGCTGGACAACCCCAAATGTGAAAATGCTTTATGCTAGGCTTTTTACCTAACCATAATTTATAAGGGGTTTTAGCTACTGCTTTAGTTGGTACTCTTTTAGTATGTAAGCTGCAGTCTTTAGTGCTTCTCCCTAGAGTGATTTTGGTAAGGTAGAATGACTAATCATACTCCTCACCATGTCTTTAACTGTTTTATTTCGTCTCTCAGTAACACCATTCATGTTAGGGTTCCCAGGCATGGTGTATTGAGGGACGATACCACACTCTTCAAGGAATTTAGCAAAAGGTCATGGACGTTGTTCACCTGATCCATCAAATCTATCAAAGTATTCACCGCTACAGTCAGATCTGACAACTTCAATTCTTTTATTGAGTTGGTTTTCAACTTCAGCTTTAAACCTTTTGAACATATCTCCAGTGACTGAGACTTCTCATGAATTAAATATAAGTATGATAAGTGAAAATTAGTTGATAAATTAGAGCACTTTTTAGTTCACTTATCAAGGATAAAATGATAATTTTGCCCCAGTTTAATCCCTTTTTATTAAATATTAGATAAATTGTATTTATTAATCTTGGATTTGAATTTGATGCTATTTTGATAGAAATATTGCTGATTTTTGCAGGATATTGCAAAGATTTGATTTGAAGGAAAGATAACATTAAATAAGGGAGATATCTGCAAAATTTGAAGTTTGATTGAAGGAATTTAATGAAGATTGGAAGATTATTTGTGAGCAATAATGAAGATTTTAAGAATATCTAAGAGCCATTAATGAAGATATCACTGCCAATCAAACAAGGATTCTGCAGATAACCTTCCCAAATAAATCCAAGATGCTCAATAAATGCAAGATTTCATCAAGAAAAGGGAAACTAGGAAAGACAAATCAACCAAAACCAGTCTCGGGGAGAGATCAAGTTAAAAAGAGAAAGATTGAAGCTGCAGGACGCATTTTGCGCTTCAACCTGCGCTGTAGCGCAAGGTGAAGCACAACTCTCTGGATCCTGCGCTGTAGCGGAGGGTGAAGCGCAAGTTACGAAGATTCTTGCCCTGTTGCTATTTTTAGATAGATTTCTCCCCAATTTTCTTTGTCTTTCCTTAGCCTATAAATAGGACGTCATTGCACCAGATCAAGGTGTGCACGATTATTGTAATTCATTCATATTCCAGTGATAATACACCAGAGCTAGTTTTAGAGTAGGTGAGGAGGATCGCTTCACAAGGATTGAAGATGGTGACAACATCTTCGGTGGTTTGTATGGCTACCTTGTGTAGTTAACTCTCCATTAGGATTGGATGTAATTGATTCTATCCCCAAGTGTATGTAAACTCTATTTTATTATTTCATGAGCTCTCTGTCTATAATATTGGTAATCTTATTCTATGCTTAATTCCTAACTTCCACGCTTGTGCCGGAATTATAGGCTAGTTTCGACTAGGATTGAGGATGGGGGAGCAGATTCTGAAGAAACTCATTCTCTGAGTGAATAAGAGGACTCAGTAGCCAGTGAACCGAAACATGGGCGTTGCTAGTGATTGATGGGTAGTGTGAGTACTCTAATGAAGGGCGTCTACAGGATAGGCATGGTTATTAAATTACTGATAGCAAAGAATTAGTTGATTGTCAATCCAGGAAGCGAAACGTGGATGTATTCTAATGAGTGATGGGTAGTGACAGTACTCTAGCGAAGGTGCGTCCAGAGGAGTAGGCCTCGTTTATCAATTAGTTCTTTTACAAACGGAATAAAAGAAAGTAAAATAAGCCGAGGGTAAGTCTGTCGCTTGGGAGAGCCCGCATGGATTACCTTTGAGTGTGTGAGGCTGCTGGTAACTCGGGGTCTTAGCAATATAGTTTGTCTACAGTATTATAGAGTAAACCTAAAATAATAAATAGTTTTTACATGCAAGAAGGGTGTGATGATATGAAGTCCAATCCTAATCCAAGTAAAGTGTCTCTAACTCTTCCTTTCTATTTCCTTTGATTATTAATTTGCCATTTCCGCAACAATATTCTCATAAATCCGTTGTTTTCCCTTGATAAATAGATCACGACTATACGCGAGTTGACCGTTCCCTATGGATACGATACTCTTCTTACTATTATACTATTGGATTTTTCGTTTGCTTGCTAGAAACCCATCAAAGTAGCTATAACGGGAGTAGTCATCTATGAACGAAATGAAATATTGTTGACCATTCCAAGAGGCCGTAGGGAATGGCCCACAAATATCAGTATGAATAAGTTTTAAGACATCTGTACTCCTATTGGAACTTAATCTTTTAAAGTTTGTCTGTTTCCCCTTTATACACTCAATACAAACTTCAAAGTTTGTCAAATCAAGGGGATCAAGAATTCCGTCTGACACAAGTCTTTGAATTCTTTGTTTAGATATATGACCTAAACACTTGTGCCATAACGTAGCAGAATTCTCATTGGCTAATTTTCGCTTTGTGCCACATGAAACAATAGTATCAAGTAAATATAGGTTATCATATAAAGATAAAGAACCGGTACCGACAAGATTTGAATTTTGACATAAACTAAATTTACCATTTCCAAATGAACAAGAATAACCAAATTTGTCCAATAAAAAAATAGAAATCAAATTCTGTCTAAATGACGGTACAATATACGTCTCTTTTAAATCTAAGTAAAAACCAGTCTTTAACAATAACCTAAAAGTTCCTATTGCTTAAACTTCAACTGATTTGCCATCACCAACATAAATATATTTTTCTGCATCAGTTGGGTTTCAGCAACTCAGGCAACCCTGCATAGACACACTCATGTGAGTAGTAGCACCGAAATATATCCACCAAGTGTGTCTGGGCATAGAAGTTAAATTAACCTCAGAACAAACAAAATTTAGAAGCATACCTTTCTTTGCACGCCAAACATGATACTTGGGGAAACTTTTCTTTATGTAATCTTTACTCTTGCAAAAGAAACAAGTAATTTGTTTCTTATTCGATGGACCACCTGTAGCTTCCGTATCTCTTCTTTTCTTGTTCCTGTCTTTAGATCTAGTTGCCAAGTAAGCACTTTCAGTTCTTTCTTGTTTTAATCTTTCTTCTTCTTGAACACAATGTGAAATGAGCTCATTAAGAGTCCATTTATCCTTTTGGTAGTTGTAACTGACCTTAAATTGATTAAATTGTGCAAGAAGAGATATCAAAATTAAATGCACGAGCAAATCCTCGCACAACTCTAACTTTAATGCTTTTAATTTTGAAACAAGATGAGACATCTCCATCATGTACTCCCTTATGTTCCCTTGTCCATTATACTTCATTGAAAGAAGACTAGCCAATAATGTACTTGTTTCAGCCTTATCATTTTTGGCAAAAGCCTTTTCAATTTCCTCAAGGAACAACTTGGCATTAGTCTCTTGAGACATAGCACCCCTGAATGTTTCTGGAATTGCATGCTTCATGATCATACGACTTATGCGATTAGAACGTTCCCATTTCTCAAAGTTCCTTTTATCCTTAATAGAACTTTCAACTGTTAGATCAATGGGTCGTTCCTCCCGAAGTGCATGATCTAGATCCATGCAACCGATAACAATCATAACGTTCTCTTTCCAATTCTTGAAGTTTGTGCCATTTAACAAAGGTATGAATTGATAGTGGCAGATTTTGTAGAAACAGAGAAATTAACTTAACAAAGAATAAATAATAATTAATCTCACATTCAACATATACTTAATTTATGCAATGAATTCAAATAATGGTGGGGCCCATCCCAAGAAACCAAACACAACATTAATACTCAATCTTTGGATATAAATATTAATTTGTCAGTGGTACTCTTAATGCAGTAATCGAATAATAATAATTAATCCTGTCAAACAATAGCCTTTCTTTGGACCGACATATTGCTCACATGAAAAACTTGATAATTATCATATATTCATTACCATAGGTATGTTTGAAATTTGGCCAAATAATAACCTTCCTTTGGGCCGATCATTATTCGCATAAATAACACATACAATTTTCTTAATATTCCAAATAAATTAATCTACACAAGAGAGGCTACTTTGGTAACATCATATTTCAATTAAATTATTTAGAGTATCAGATATTAAGAAAAATTAACACCAAAATTCGAATTTCTACTGCATAACTGAAAATTTAATTTAAATGTTTGAATTTTAAAAAATAATCATAATCGACAAAATATAGATATTTAAAATTCAAACATTGCATCAGTTACTGAAGTGGTGTAATGGTTAAACCTTGTGACTGTTACTCTCAGGACACGGGACCAAATATTAAATGCAGCGTTTCACATCTAACAGACATACGAGATTCATGTGCATTTAATTAGAAATAGGAAACATAACTTGAATTATTCCAGAAAATATGAACAATATTTAAATCTTTAATACTTGGAAGAAATGAAACCATGATGTTTCACCATGATGCAACGTTTCACATCTAACAGACATGCGAGATTCATGTGCATTTAATTAGAAATAGGAAACATAACTTGAATTATTCCAGAAAATATGAACAAAATTTAAATCTTTAATACTTGGAAGAAACGAAACCATGATGTTTCACGATTAAAATGTATTTAAACCAAACAATAAATGCAGCGTTTCACATGATGAGCATACGCATCACACCAAACGCAGCGTTTCACATGATGAATGCAGTGTTTCACATGATGAGCATACACATCACACCAAACGCAGCGTTTCACATGATGAGCATACGCATCGCACCAATCACACCAAACGCAGTGTTTCACATGATGAGCATATGCATCACACCAAACGAAACCACCACATGATGTTTCACGATTAAAATGTATTTAAACCAAACAATAAATGCAGCGTTTCACATCTAACAGACACGCGAGATTCATGTGCATTTAATTAGAAATAGGAAACATAACTTGAATTATTCCAGAAAATATGAACAATATTTAAATCTTTAATACTTGGAAGAAGAAGATTCAAATTTCAACATGATAACTTCTAAATGGAATCAATATGAAACTATCATAATTGTAAACACAAACATAATGAATCAAGGAAATTCATCTCCCAATGATTTAACATAAAAGTGGCTCTGATACCACTTGTTGGAAATTTAATGGAGAAACTTAAGATGATAACCATCATAATTTGAGAGCTTTTATGTCAAATAACCAAGAGAATAAAAAAGATAAACAAATAGCATAAGCGTACCAGGATCCATTAGCAAATTTGATATATATATATATATATATGAACTTGTAAGTTTGATCTTCCAAGCCTTATATGTATAATTACTCTCTAGAATAAAGAGTTCCTCTTCTCCAATGATGGGATGTCAGAAAAGAAAACTGTACATATAACTTGGGGACTATAACCTTAACATACCCTTTCATGAAGAGTTGCATCATTTGTAGTTTTCTTATTTCTATTTTGGCCCATCATAAAAATAGAAATAAGACTTTTGGTATCTACACATTACAAAGCCCATACTTAGTGAGATGTCATTAATCCTAAAAATTAATCCTTATAAGATCATTTTAAATGGGATTTTTTGTTAGATAACTTATAACACATAATTAATGATATATGTAGGCCCACGTATTAGATAAATATCTAACATGTATAACTCACTCAAACATGACATCACATGCACTTTTCAATACGTCAAAAATATGGTCACCGGTCGCTAATTACATGGTAAGACAATAATCAGTTATGTTTTGTCACTCTCTATATTACACGAGATAATTTTTCATATTATACAAAAATAGTGAATAAGAGATACGTATGCTTCACTTTAAGTAATGGTAAGTAACCTAAATACTCATATTAGACGCGCCAAATTTAGGTGTCCAAAAGTAGCCCTCTACCAATACTACTTTTTAAAATCGTTGGGGTTAAGTAATCAGTTTTTGCCAATAAACGTGTCTTATATATATAATAATTAATCTTCCACCAAAAAAACACACACATAGAGAGAGAGAGGGTTGGGGTAGTGTGTGGGAAAACTTAAAGGGTAGTTGAAAAACTGATAAGCTGCCTTGTAGTTTCAAACATTAGAGACCAGTCAAATAAATTAGCCTCTTTTCCTTATTCTCATAACCATAAAAACCAATTTCATATCCTTTAAACGGCAAGAGTGAAACATTGGGAAATCTCAAAAATTTCAAAACACCGAAAATTATAGCAAACATCATCATATGGAGTCTGTTGTGTCTGAGCTAGAAGGCACACTCTTGAAGGACTATGATCCATTCTCCTACTTCATGTTGGTAGCATTTGAAGCCTCTGGTTTGATTCGCTTTGCCTTGTTGTTGATCCTATGGCCTTTGATTCAGTTACTGAACATGTTTGGCATGAGGGACACAGGGCTTAAAGTTATGATCTTTGTGGCTGTTGCTGGGGTTTCTAAGTCTGAAATTGAATCAGTGGCTAGAGCAGTTTTGCCAAAGTTCTATATGGATGATCTTGATATGGATGCTTGGAAGGTGTTTAGCTCCTATGACAAAAGGGTTGTGGTGACTAAAACGCCAAGGGTAATGGTGGAGAGGTTTGTGAAGGAGCATTTGCGTGCTGATGAGGTGATTGGGAGTGAGCTATCTTTCAATAGGTTTGGGTTGGCTACTGGGTTGGTACAAGGTGACTCAATTAATACCATTTCTGAAAGGGTTGCTAAGATCTTCAACAATGAAGTGCCCACTTTGGGTATGGCAAGGCATAGTACTACATCATCATCAAGCTATGATTCCTTTTCCCAGCTTTGCAAGGTACATATAATTTCTAATTAATCAACTAAAGTTCCAAAAATTTCTCAAAGAACAAAATTCAAAACAACATAGGAAAATGAAGAATGAAACCCAAAATAAAAAGTAACATTATTTTGAATTTTGATTACAACTATATATGATTATTTTTTTTCATATTCCCCCCTTTCACATCTTATTTTTTTTTTAATATTTTTCTTCTTTTCTTATTTTATCAATTATTACATACTTCCTCCGAATATAAATAAGCAAAAAGAAAAAATTCATATTCAGTGGACTAAGAGTATATTTGGCAAAGTATTTCAATCAGGTGAAAATTATTATTAGTAGTTGAAAGTCTGAAACCATTTCATCAAGTGTTTAGTAAGTTAACTTTTTTAAATGGCTACAAATTTTTCTTGAGAAACTACTTGAGGTATTTTTTTTAAGAAGACTCCACTTTTTCAGCTACTAGCTGAAAATTTATTACAACTTTATCCGTCAATAACTCTCATTCATCATTATTTAATAATTAATCATATCCTTATATGTTATTTTACCATTTTTAGCTAGTTTTACCGAACACTTTCAATTAAATCAATTAGTTTTTCAGCTTCAATATAGTTTTTTCCCACTTTTATATAATTTTTCAGCTTTCAACTAATTTTAACAAACACACTGTATAAACAAATTTTAACTAATTCTACTCTATTTAATAATATCATACCCAAAATACCCTTATTCAGTACACATTTTATTTTTTAATGGAGGGAGAATAAACCCATATATGATACTATAGTTCCAATAAGTCTTTTATTAAGATGCTAACTGTTTCATAAAAGATCACCATGTGGTTGAAAAGAATATTAGCAATCTTCAACATTGACATTTAGTGTGGGAATCTCAACCATCCATTTGATTAATTGGGATTAATGGATATATACTGTACTCATGTGAGAATTATTCTGTTTGCATCCCATGCAGGAACAAATACAACCACCATTCAAGACAAACCAAAAGTACAATCACCATCCCGAGCTTCTCCGGCCACACCCGGTGATCTTCCACGACGGCCGCCTGGTGAAACGGCCAACACCAGCCACCTCCCTACTAATCCTCCTATGGATACCCTTAGGCATTTTACTTGCCATAATCCGCATCATGGTAGGTTCCATTTTACCCTTCTGGGCCATTCCCCACATCTCAAGGCTATTCGGAGGCAAAGTCATAGTAAAAGGCAAACCACCTCATCCTCCCTCTGGCGGAAACTCCGGCGTCCTATTCGTCTGCACCCACCGCACCCTCATGGACCCCGTCGTCCTTTCCTCCGTCCTCCAACGCAAAATCCCAGCCGTCACTTATTCCATCTCACGGCTATCAGAAATCCTCTCTCCAATCCCAACCGTCAGGCTAACAAGAACACGCCACGTGGACGCTGAGAAAATCAAAAGAGAATTATCCAAAGGTGACTTAGTGGTGTGTCCTGAAGGAACAACGTGTCGTGAGCCTTTTCTTCTACGGTTCAGTGCTCTCTTTGCGGAACTAACTGACCGGATAGTGCCGGTTGCTATGAACTATAGAGTTGGATTCTTCCATGCAACCACTGCGAGGGGATGGAAAGGTTTGGACCCTATTTTCTTCTTTATGAACCCGAGACCGGTTTATGAGGTAACGTTTTTGAACGAGTTGCCGGTTGAAGCCACGTGTTCGGCGGGTAAGAGTCCACATGATGTGGCGAACTATGTGCAGAGGATATTGGGTGCTACGTTAGGATTTGAGTGCACGAACTTCACGAGGAAAGATAAGTATAGAGTGTTGGCTGGGAATGATGGAAGTGTGTCTTGTACTTCATTGGTTGATCGGATGATGAAGGTGGTCAGTACATTCAAGCCGTTTTTACAGTGACAATATGTTACTACTATGATATACAAATGGGAATGGGAATAGTAATAATTAAGAAGATTAATTAATTGTTTTATTTTGTTTGCATTGGTGCCAGCTTTGTGTAATATATTGAAACATCATAATTGTTTGTGCTTTTAATAATTCTTTAATTTGAGGTTTAATTTACTGTAGATTGATTGTTTATTTTTTTTTTTTGGTTTTGTTTTACATGTTTTTTTTTTTTATTGTTCCCACCCTTATTTTGGGGTCAAAATATTAAAAGTTGATAAAATATTTAGTGAGACTTATTTAATTAATAAAAAGATTGAGAAATTTTTTTCTTCCAACCAATTTTAAATAGACTTATATTTTATATGGCCTACATAAAAGCCTATATTTATGACATATTTAAAGATTTCATTATAAAATTTTAAATAATCATTCATGCGAGGTTAAGCTTTTAATTAAATAGGTTTTTATATATTATTTAGATTATAAAAAATTGAGAAAAATAAAGTAAAAATTTATCTACTGATAAAGAAATGAAAAGAAAGTAACTCTAATGAATTATGACCTTGTGATCAATGTCCCATTTATTTATTTATTTCTAATAATGTCACACTATAAAGAATAGGGAAATGCTAACGAGAGTCCTGAGAGTACTTGTTAAGGAACCAAAAGTAGAAAATTTTTATTGGAGTGTGGGATATTTCATGTCATAAATGCAATTAATACTCTGATTTCCAATAAAAACATTCTCTTTATGAATCCTTAACCAGTGCATTTAGATGTAGATACCAAAAGTCTTATTTCTATTTTTATGATGGGCCAAAATAGAAATAAGAAAACTACAAAGGATGCAACTCTTCATGAAAGGGTATGTTCCTATTATATAAGGTTATGGTCCCCAAGTTATATGTACAGTTTTCTTTTCTGACATTCCATCATTGGAGAAGAGGAACTCTTTATTCTAGAGAGTAATTGTACATATAAGGCTTGGAAGATCAAACCTACAAGTTCATATATCAAGTTTGCTAATAGATCCTGGTACGCTTCCGCTATTTGTTTATCTTATTTATTCTCTTGATGATGGTTATCATCTTAAGTTTCTCCTTTAAATTTCCAACAAGTGGTATCAGAGCGACTTTTATGTTAAATCATTGGGAGATGAATTTCCTTGATTCATTATGCTTGTGTTTACAATTATGATAGTTTCATATTGATTCCATTTAGAAGTTATCATGTTGAAATTTGAATCTTCTTCTTTCAAGTATTAAAGATTTAAATATTGTTCATATTTTCTGGAATAATTCAAGTTATGTTTCCTATTTCTAATTAAATGCACATGAATCTCGCATGTCTGTTAGATGTGAAACGCTGCATTTATTGTTTGGTTTAAATACATTTTAATCGTGAAACATCATGTGTTGGTTTCATTTTGTTTGGTGTGATGCGTATGCTCATCATGTGAAACGCTGCATTTATTGTTTGGTTTAAATACATTTTAATAGTGAAACATCATGTCGTTTGGTGTGATGTCTATGCTCAATATGTGAAACGCTGCATTTATTGTTTGGTTTAAATACATTTTAATCGTGAAACATCGTGTGGTGGTTTCGTTTGGTGTGATGCGTATGCTCATCTATTATGGTAAAGTTGGTTTGAAACCTTTGGTGTGATGCGTATTCTTTAGCGAGTGCTCTAGAGCACTCACTAAAGAATAAAGAGAAGGGCGAGAGAGACTAGGACAACATATCAGAGTTGGGCAATGGTGTTTATGAAAAGTTGTTTAGATCAAGAGGATCTTTATGGTCAAGAGATTTAAGGAATTCTCTTGTGCACATGGGGATTCTAGAAGATGGTAATTAATCATGAAAAATAATAGTTTTATCTCCTAATGTGTATAGAACATTCATGTTGCTAGAAATTGTGAAATGTTTTCAGAATTAATTTCATCCAATTCCATGAGATATGTGCAGGACAACTTTCATCCTAATAAATCACAATGTAAAATTTGACATAACAACTCAAAATAAAAAATCATATAAAGATCGTATAGAGCTCCAAATATTGTGAAATGTTTTAGACACATTCTAGACACATGCACGAGAGTTGTCATATAGAAAATTTCATGCTCCAATTCATCCAATACAGGAAGATATACATATGACAATGTTTGGTCCAAGGAATCATAATGTTGAGTTCAACATTACGACCCATAATCACAAAATCATATAAAATTGTACAGAGCTCCAAAAATTATGAAATTTGACAAAAAGATTATAGACACACAGAGGTAGTCATATAACAATTTTCATGTGCAAATCCATTTATCACAAAGAGATGTACACAAAAAAAATTCATTTTCCATAGCATAAAATGGCAAAGTTTCATTCTCCATAGCATAACATGGCAACCAAGTTATCTATAAAGGGATATAGGGCCAATCCCTCCTTAATCTTGTCTGAGAAGGTTGATTTCATTTGTATTCAGGAGACAAAAAAAGAAGTGATTGATAATAAGTTGTGTGCATTTTTGTGGGGGGATGATGATTACGAGTGGAAGTTTGTACGTGCAGAAGGCTTGTCAGGAGGTTTGTTGTCTATATGGAGAAAATCTAAATTCCAATTGCATGAGTTCTTTTCAGATCCACATTTTTTAGTAGTTTGTGGCTGGTGGGGGGAGGAGAAGATATTTTGCAACTTTGTTAATGTGTATGCTCCCTGTGATGTGTCTGGTAAAAGGGGTCTTTGGCAGAGAATAGTTGACATGAAGATAAGTCATGGGGGTGATTTGTGGTGTTTTGGTGGAGACTTTAATGCTGTAAAATCTGAACATGAGAGAAAATGTTCTAATTCATTGTGGAGAAGAGACGATATTTATTGGTTTGCAAGTTTTATTGACGCAACTAAATTAGTGGACCTTCCATTGATTTGGAGAAAATATACACGTTACAAGGCTGATGGCAGCACTATGAGTAGACTGGATCGTTTTTGGTTTCTCCTATATGGATATGGTTACTTCAGTGGAGAAATTCTTCTCAGTGGGGGCTAAAAAGGGGTTTGTCTGATCATTGTGTTATAATATTAAGAACTGAGGATGTTAATTGGGGACCAAAACCTTTTAAGGTTCTTGATTGTTGGAGGTCTAATCCCGGTTATGTAGATTTTGTTATGCACCATTGGAGCGAATTACAAGTTGAAGGTCAAGCAATCTATATTTTGAAAGAAAAATTAAAGGCAATGAAAGCTTTGTTAAGAGAGTGGATAAGGAATCATTTGGTCATTTAGATAGTAAAATTTCAGAGGCTAAAATTAATGTTGACTTGCTAGACTTGAAGGCTGAAGAGTTTGGGCTCTTGGAGGAAGAAGTTAAGTTATGACAAGAATGACGCTTTAAATTTAGCCATTTTATGCACTTGAAAGACAATATGCTTTTTCAGAAGTCAAGACTTAGGTGGTTGTTGGAGGGTGATGCCAATACTAAGTTTTTCCATGGAATTATTAATAAAAAAGATTGCGGAATGAGATCAGGTTTATATTGATTCACAATGTTAGATACTCTGAACCAGCTGAGATGAAGGAGGGAGTCAGAAGTTTCTTTGAGCAACATTTCCAGGAACACTTGCAAAGTAGACCTTTTATTGATGGAGTTCAATTTAAGCAATTGTCACATAGAGATGCTAGTATGTTGATTTCTCCTTTTTCTGAGGCGGAAGTGAAGAATGTTGTGTGGGATTGTGAAAGGCGCAAAAAGCCCAGGTCCAGATGGTTACAATTTCAGATTCATTAAAGACTTCTGGGAGATATTAAAATTTGACTTTTTAGCTTTTGTGAATGAATTTCATACCAATGGAAAACTTGTTAAGGGATCAAACAACTCCTTTATTTTGCTAGTTCTCAAAATTGAAAATCTTCAAGCAGTTGAAGAATAAAGGTCAATCTCTTTAATTGGTTATATCTATAAGGTTTTGTCGAAGATGTTAGCTAATAGATTGAGGAGAGTGATCAACAGTATCATATCAGAGTGTCAGTCTGCTTTTATTCAAGGAAGATCTTGATGGCGTTTTGATTACAAATGAAATTGTAGAGGGGCTCAAAATAGAAAAAAGATCCAGTTTGTTATTTAAAGTGGATTTCGAGAAGGCATATGACTCAGTCAATTGGACTTTACTACAATATGTGATGGGGAGGATGGGGTTTCTTTATAGGTGAAGGGTCTTGATAGCTGAATGTTTGAGCACTGCTAGGATCTCTGTTTTGGTGAATGGGAGTCCTTCTGGTGAGTTTGGTGTTGAAAGGGGTTTAAGGCAAGGGGATCCTCTAGCTCCTTTCTTGTTTCTCATTGCTACTGAGGGTTTTCATGCCTTGATGAGTAAAGCCGTCACCTCTCAAGTATTCCATGCCCATAAGTCTGGTAAAGATTCTATGGTAGTGTCACGTTTACAATATGCATATGTCACAATAATTCTAGGGGAGGTCTTTATGCCTAACATTTGGGCTATTAAGGCTATCCTTCAACTTTTTGAGTTGGTATTAGGCCTTAAGGTCAATTTTCATAAAAGTAACTTATATGGGGTAAATGTCGACAATAAGTTGTTGGGTGATATGGCATTATTCTTAAATTGTAGAGTGGGCTCCATACCTTTCTCGTATTTGGGTCTCCCTATTTGTGCAAATCCAAGAAAGTTGAGTACTTGGGAACCAAATATTAAAAAGGTGAAGAAAAGGTTGTCTAAGTGGAAAAGCAAAATTTTATCTTTTGGTTGCAGAAGCGTCCTCTTGCAATCCGTTCTACACTCAATCCCGATCTACTTCCTCTCCTTCTTCAAGGCTCCAAAAGGTACTATTTCTAAACTCGAATCTCTTTTAGGAATTTTTTGTGGGGTGGGAATGATGAGTATAGAAAGATACCTTGGGTAGCGTGGGAGGTTGTGTGTAGAAGTAAGAGGCATGAAGGTTTGGGAATTAGAGACTTACGGGCTTTTAATATTGTTTTGTAAGGAAAATGGAGATGGAGACTATTAGTAGATAAGGATAGGTTGTGGAGTAGGGTGTTAGCTTCTAATTATGGTGAAGATATCTTGAGGGGATGTTATAGGGTGCAGAAAGGGTCAATTTGGTGGGATGACTTATGGAGTATTGATAAGGAGGCCAAATATATAGATGAGTGATTTTCTAGTAACTGTAAAAAAGATAGTAGGTGATGGGAGCAACACATATTTCTGGTTGGAGTCGTGGTGTGGACTGTCAGCTTTCTGTGTCAAATATAAAAGACTCTTCTCAATAGCTCTTGTTAAAGATGTTTCCGTTGGTGACATGCTAGTTAGGAGGGATGGGGGTTGGATGTGGAATTGGAGTTGGAGGCGACCTCTGTTCCAATGGGAGGTTGAACAGTTAGCTTTGCTGTCAGCAGAAATTGATTCATTATCTTTGAAACCAGACAAATGGGATTCATGGTGCTGGAAGGTAGGTACTGAAGGTATTTATTTTGTCCATTCAGCTTATCAAGTGGTGGTAAATGTTGGTATATATGCAGATTTGCCTTCTTACAACAGTTTATTTGGTCAAAGTTCTTACCATAAAAAATTTCTGGTTTTGTTTGGAGAGCTATGTTAAATAGAATTCCATCAAAACAGAATTTGATCAAGAGGAAGATTATATTTCCTAGTGGTGGGTCCTGTGTGTGGTGTTGTCATGAGCTAGAGACACTTCCTCATCTGTTTTTTTAATGTCATTTTGCTTATAGCATCTGGATGGCATGTTTGAATTGGTTTGGTTATAATTCTGCTCTTCACAATTGTTGTCATGTGCATTTGGAAAACTTTCTAGGCATCCCAAATTGTTCAAGTGATAACGCCTTGTGGTGGTCAATTGTTTGGATGGCTGCTCTTTGGTCACTTTGGATTGCTAGCAATGAGGTTGTTTTTTCGGATAAAACGACTTCGGTGTGCAACCTGTTAGAGTTAATAAGAATCCGGTCATGGAATTGGCTTAATGCTAAGAATTCATCGTTTTATTATCCTTTCTCATTATCCTTTCTCATCATGGGATTATGTTCCTTCTGTTTGCCTGAAGTTTAAAATCTAATTTTATGCTTTTAATATTAAGTTGAACTGTTCCTATTTGGTACTATTCTGCTGGAGTTCATGCCTATCTCAAGTGGCTGTCAGTTGTATAATTCTGTCCTGGGTGTTCTTCACTGCGACTACAGTTGGCGGTTGCCTTTGTCATGTTAACTTATTCCATGAAGTGGGTTCTGTCTTTGTGTGTGGTTTAGGTGTAGGGGACATTTTGTTTATTTGTAATATGCGCAGGGGTTGTCATTATTTGGTCATTGCTTTGTAATTAGATGCATGTTTTTTTTCTTCTTTATGTTCAGGTTTCTACTTTGGTTCTCCAAGTTGATGGTTTATTGGTTGGTTTGTGATGGGGTTATAAGTTTTATACTCACTGCATTTTATGTTTATAGGTTGAAGTACCCCTTGTACTCCCTTTAATTTTATATATTCTATTTGCTTAGAAAAAAAAATCCCCCCTAATCCTACCATTATCTCTACTTACCTAAGTCTCCAAATCATAGAAGGAAGAGGGAAGAGCTCCAAGCCTCAAAATGAAACCCTAGCACAAAACAGAGAATGGGTTAGGGCTCTTTGAAGGTAGAAATGGAGGTAAGAAGGAGAATGGGTCATAGAACCTGCTGCGACTCGAAAAAGTAAAGAAAAATTAAATTGGGAGCTACCACCAATTTTATTAAATTAGAAAAAATTAGAAAACCTAAAAAATTAATCTTTAAAAAAATTAATTGAGTTTGAGAATCGATTACGCTTGGGGAAGGTGCAGACTAAACCTCATGGCACCCACGTGCACGCCCATTTTAAAATGGTTAACCTAAATTGATTGTGCAAATTAAATCAATTTATTTTACCCCTTTTTATAAATAAAGCAAACAAACAAATTAAACAAATAAATCAAATAATTGAAAGAAAAATTAATTTTGACTTGACAGGTAGAACTCGCTCATGCGCATCTCTTAGTGCAACGGAGAATGCAAAAGTTACATAGTTCTTCTAGAAATTAATTGTTGGTTAGTTGATTTTAATTTTTAACTTTCCCTAATTCTAACAATTGAAATCAAACTAAAAATATATTTTTTTAATTTTATTAATTCATTTTTTATTAAAAATCCTACAACAAACTTCCTAAAAATTTAAGAAATATATATGTCATAAAAAATGTTTAAATAAAAAAAATAGATGGACAAACTTACCTCGAAGGAGACTCATCTTGATGTCCCAAGCCTAAAAAAAATAAAGAGAATTTTCTATGATTTGCATAGGGGTCACATGACCAATTCTTCATAGATGCATCAAACACTTATAGCACATTCGGTTAGCCATTAGTAACAATGCAAAATCAATTTTGCAGAATTAATAATCACTTCTGTCTAACGTGCGTGCATAACTTATTTTCAACCATAGATTCTAGAAAAATTTCTAACGTAAAGGGCACTTAGTAGTTCACTCCTTTTATAAGAGAGTGAGAGGATGGGATATGATACACTACTCAATGTGGGACTTGAAAGATTTGATGTGTTATATTTTCTTATAATCCTATCAGGATTTTTATTCTTCCATCATTATTACTACACACAATACTTTTAATTAAATTATATGATTGTTTCTATAATTCCCCCAAAATCACACTCAATCTTTTTTTAATTAAATTTCTGATTTCTTTATAATTTTTCTCAAAATTAATTTTTATTTGCATTAATTATTTAATCATAATCTTTAAAAATCACATTTCTGATTAGAATCCACATAAAATCAAATCCCGCAATCCATTTAAATTGAGAAGGAAATAATTAACAAGAATCTATTACATTAATGAGAGAAATTATTAATCAAAATTTACTGTCTTCATTGGTAAAAAGTAATTAAAAATCAAAACATTAATGTTTTTTTAATGTAATATCTTCTTCCCTTTCTCTTATTATTTAAAATAGACTTTTTATTTTTAAATATTTTTAAAAATATTTTAATATTTTTTTGTTATTTATCAATTTTTTCTAATTGTTTTAAATTATTTAATTTTCTTAATTTTATTTTCTATAAATAAATGAAATAAATAACCCGGTCAAATAGGAATGTGTAACCTCCTAATTTCTAATTCAGGAGTTAGTCCGTTGGAAACCAAATCCCGAATTTCAAAATTAAATCGTGACACTTTAAATATCGAAACATCCACTAAATTGTAAAGTAACCAACGATAACTCGACAATTTACGGAAAGGAATTAACATATGATAATACATACAATGCAAAATTCATTACTTACTTAACATTTTCAAGTGTAATACATCATTCATAAACTTATAGTTTCATGTCTATTTAAACACTTATGTACATATACACACATCTGCCTATTTCATACTCCAACACACACACACACACACACACACACACACACACACACACATACACACACACACACAATCATCAAAATAACATTAAGTCTGCCATGAGAGGATTCACTATAACTTCCAGCCTAAGGATCCTTACGGGGCGGTACCTGGGCATCTAGATAGTGTCCACGTAACGTGTGGTGAGATAATAATCTCAGTGAATACAACAATGCAAATGAAATGCAGGGAATCACAATTAACAACAGACAATGGCTATAACACATTACACATATCACATTCAAATAAAAGCAAATGCAACTCATGATGCAACTCACTGCTGTGCCCAGCAGGCATGTTCTTATCGCTTATCTGGAGTTAGAACTGAGCCCAGACTACGAGAAACGTCTTTCCCGGGGACAAATCCCACCCATTACTGGACCGAAGTCACGTTTTAATACAATTACTTAATTTTAACTCACGGCCTAGATCGACTGGCATTAACTCATGATCGAAACTGGCTTAATTTGTCTCAATTCTCATTGTAATAATAATAACTCATCATAATCAAACCTAAAATTACACATAATTTACCTAATGTTTAATAATCTTCCAATTCACTTTCATAGGACCAAAAATACATATAATTGTTCAAGTTCAGCAATCATTCATTAGACAGAAAGGGAAGAAAGGAATGTGGTTCATATTCCAACCACCAATATAAAAAATTAATAAAAATAGTGAGTTGTACACATCTATAATTGATGATTGAAGGAAGAAGAATGGATGAAGGTAGATTACTTGAAGATTCCTTGCCCCAAAACCCCTCTTCAAGCTTCAATTCAAGCTTCCTCTCTCTAAAACTCAGAGTCTCTCTCTCTAAACTAGAAGAAGAAGAAGAAAAGAAATTGAATTATGATTCTAAATTAAGTGTTTTGAACCTTTTAATGAAATCTCGCTCAAGCGAGCTGTCCTCGCCCAAGTGAACGGGTCGGTTGCATGCTGTCAGGACAATCTCGCTTAAGCGAGCCCATTCTCGCCCAGGCGAGAAAAGTCCAGAGAGTAGTACTGATCCTGTTCTGTGTCTCGTTTTGGTGAGCCAATCTCGCTTAAGCGAGACTTGCAAAAAACTAAATTTTACCAATTTTCTGCATATCTCGCTTAAGCGAGAATGCTGAAACTTCCAAAAAAATGGGTTTTAGCCTAAGTCTTATCTCCTACTTCCTAAACCTTCTTTTCCTAGTTATTAAACACACAATTCCTTATCTTAGTCTTATATAATTTTGAAAGTTCTTAATTACCGGATGTTACATTTCTACCCCCTTCAGGCAGTTTTATCCCCAAAATTGGCTAAGGAAAAAGATAGAAGACTATACCTTAACTGAATAGTTCTGGGAATTGGGAACGAATATCATCTTCCTTCTCCCTACTTGCTTCCTAAGGTGATTGACCTTCCCAAAATACCTTCACCAAAGGAATTGTCTTGTTCCTCAAAGTTTTGACACTTCTGTCCATAATCTGTGTGGGCTTAGAAGGAACTGAGAGATCTTCTCTTAATTATATTGATTCAGAGTTAACGACGTGTGAAGGATCATGGATATACTTTCTCAATTGGGATACATGGAATACATCATGAATCCGTGACAAATGAGGTGGTAAAGCAATTCTGTAGGCTAGAGGGCCAACCTTCTACATAATTTGAAACAGACCAATGAATCTAGGATTAAGCTTTTTGGTTCTGATGGCTCGTCCAATACCAGTGAAAGGAGTTACTTTCAAATATACATGGTCTCCTTCCTCAAACTCTATGTCTTTCCTTTTTTTCATCAACATAGCTCTTCTGCCGGCTTTGGGCAGTTGCAAGCTTTTCCCTAATGACTCCAATCTTTTCTGTGGTTTCCTGTACTAACTTCGGACCTAACAGGGTTCTCTCACCTACCTCATACCAGCATAAAGGAGATCTGCACTTCCTACCATACAGAGCCTCATAAGGTTCCATACCTATACTGCTATGAAAACTGTTATTGTAGGTAAATTCTATAAGAGGTAAATACCTATCACAACTACCCGACTCCTCTAACACACATTCTCTAAGCATATCCTCTAAGGTTTGGGTGGTCCTCTCAGACTGACCATCGGTCTGAGGGTGGTATGCGGTACTAAACCTGAGTTTAGTTCCAAAAGCCCGATGAAGTGCACTCCAAAACCTAAAGGCGAACCTAGGGTCCCTATCTGATATGATGCTAGAGGGAATGCCATGAAGCTTGACAATCTCCTTGACATACAAGTTTGCTAACTTACTCAGGGAATATGTATTCCTAATTGGTAGGAAATGGGCCGACTTCGTCAACCGGTCCACAATGACCCAGATGGCATCAAACCCAATTTGGACTCGAGGTAACCCTACCACAAAATCCATAGCTATATTTTCCCACTTCCACTCAGGGATTTCTAAAGGCATAAGGGTTCCTGATGGTTTCTGGTGTTCTATCTTAACTTGTTGACACACTAAGCACTTTGAAACATAGTCCACTATCTCTTTCTTCATACCTTCCCACCAAAACATCCTCTTCAAGTCCTGATACATCTTGGTAGTGTCAGGATGTATGGAGAATTTGCCCCTGTGGGCCTCCTCTAAAATCTGCTATCTAAGACTACCTCCCTTGGGGACACAGACTCTCCCTTGGAAGAGAATCATCCCATCTTCTGACTCTGCAACCCCTAATTGCCCTTTCCTACCTTGGAGGTTTGGGTCCGAACCCTGAGCCTCCTTAATCAGAGCTTTAAGCTCACTAGTGACCTCTAACTTGCAAAGTTTGATACTACACTCACCAACCCCAACACTGAGACTTGGGTTCCTAAAATCCTTTAGAAGACTCATCTCATGCACCATTAGTAAAGGCACATGAAGGGATTTCCTACTGAGAGCATCAGCCACTACATTGGCCTTGCCTGGGTGGTACCTCAATTCAAAATTGTAATCCTTAAGGAATTCCATCCATCTCTTTTGCCTCATGTTGAGTTCTTTCTGATCAAAGAGATATTTCAAACTCTTATGATCACTAAAGACCTCAAATCTCACACCAAACAGGTAATGCCTCCAAATCTTGAGAGCAAATACCACAGCCGCTAACTCTAAATCTTGAGTAGGATAATTTTCCTCATGAGGCCTTAACTTCCTAGATGCATAAGCTACCACTCTCTCATTCTGCATCAAAACACATCCTAAACCCTTCCCTGAGGCATCACTATCTACCTCGAAGGTCTCAGACAAGTCCGACAACGCTAGTACCGGAGCGGTGGTTAACCTTTCTTTGAGCTCCAAAAAGCTCCGCTCACACTTCTCGTCCCACACAAAGGCTTGACCCTTCCGAGTCAATCTTGTGAGGGGCAAGGCTAGCTGGGAAAATCCATTAATGAATCTCCGGTAGTAGCCGGCCAATCCTAGGAAACTCCAAATCTCCGTAACGGTTTTAGGTCTTTCCCATTCAAGGACGGCTTCCACCTTTCTAGGATCAACAGACGCACCCTCTTAGTAATCACATGCCCTAGAAAATGGACCTTGTCCATCCAAAACTCTCATTTCTCCGGATTGGCAAACAGTTTCTTTTCTCTCAAAATCCCGAGAACAATCCTAAGGTGACGCTCGTGCTCCTCTAAACTGCTGGAATAGATCAAAATGTCATCAATGAAGACAACAACAAACTGATCAAGATAGGGTCGAAAAATCCGATTCATGTAATCTATGAATACGACAGGAGCATTAGTGACACCAAATGGCATCACCAGATACTCGTAGTGCTCATATCTAGTCCTAAAAGTTGTTTTGGGTATATCTTCACTCCTAATTTTAATCTGGTGGTATCCATATCTCAAATCTATCTTAGAAAATATTGAGGCGCCCCTAAGCTGGTGATATGAACCACATTGTTCGAAAATAAGGGACCTTTAGAAATATGAGGCTAAAAATTGTACTTTTCTGAAACACTTGTATTTTCTTTCTTTTTCTATTTTCTTTGATTTTCTTTTCTTGAATTCGATTAACGTACTAAATTGACACTTGAAGATAATGCACTTTTTCTCAACAAGAAACGTAACTAGGCCCTTATGAACTTGAATAGTAAATCACATACAATCAAGCTACCATGCATAGAATAAAGATTCTTGTCTAAGAAACATAGGAGAATAACAAGAAGAAAGAAAGTTGGACGTCACTTTCAAGGCTTGAAAGATAAGTCCTTGAGATTACACACACAAAGGTGAAGAACATTTGATAAACCTCACTCTTGACAAGTCAAGAAAATAAGAGAAACACTCCCTTTTGATTGATAATTTTTTTAACATAAACATTCTAAGGTCTTTTGCATGGCTTGCATGTTCCTTAAATAGTCTCGTGTAAACCATGCAATATTACAAAATAGAAAAGGAAATAAAACAATTAAAATAAACCTACTTCTCCTATATGGCCGCCCACCTTATAACCCTAGTGACTAGTCATCAAAACCCTTAATAAAACAATAAAATTCAGCCAACTATAACCTATATTGGCCGCCCAATTTAGGTAAAACAACTCAGCAAAAATTGGTTACAAAATGAATGGAATTAACACACAATAATCATGTGTTGGCCGCCTCCTTAAAGTGCCTTCAAGTAGCTAATTTTCTCACATGTTTAACACCTTAAATGGCTCATGAATTAGGATTTTATTGGCCGAACATAATAGGGTTACATTCAGCCATTTTCTTCACATGTTGGCCGCATGATTAATAGTACAAAATAACTCTCAACATGTGCTTCAATTTGTAACTGCCAGCATTTAATGCATTGTCTCCTTGTAACCGTTGTAGCTTCAATTCTCTTCAATTTCTTTTGTAACCATCCAGCCACTTCAACATGCATGTAACAGCCACATAACTCTTATTGAAAGCCATAAAAACAAGAAAATAATTCAGCCATGCACTCCTTTTGGCCGCCCCACCCTACTTGGCTGCCCCCTTCTTCCCCTTTCCTTGTTTTCAAGTGGAGTTGGACATTAATGGCAACTGGACTTCATTGAATTCCATGATACCATACTCTTCCTCATCCTTGAGACAAAGAACAATTTTAGGGGTTTGTTCTTTATAGTCTGAGCCCTTGGCTTGTAGGGTTGTCACTAAAAGCTGCAAAGCCTCTTTTGCCTTCTTTGCCCTTGCCCTAGTCATGGGTCCTCCAAGTCCTTCAAGGGCCTTGTTTTGGGTCATGTCCTCATCACTTTCCCTCTCTTGAAGATAATTTGTCCTCAAATTTTTATCTCCTTCATCTACATCAAAAAGAGATAAATCAGAAACATTGAAAGTTGCACTAATCTGATACTCACCAGGAAGGTCAATTTTGTAGGCATTGTCATTTATTCTTTCTAGCACTTGAAAAGGTCCATCTCCCCTAGGTAGAAGTTTGGATTTCCTTTGTTCAGGAAACCTTTCCTTGCGCATATGCACCCACACCCAATCACCAGGTTGGAAGACATCCTTCTTTCTTCCCTTGTTTGCTTGCTTAGCATAAATTTCATTCTTCTTTTCGATTTGTGCCTTCACCTGTTCATGCATTTTCTTGACATATTCTGCCTTGGCCTGCCCTTCATCATGCTTAAACATAGAAATGTTAGGCAAAGGTAATAAATCAAGAGGAGTTAAAGGGTTAAATCCATAAACTATCTCAAATGGAGAACAATTTGTAGTACTATGGATAGCCCTATTGTAAGCAAATTCAACATGAGGCAAACAATCCTCCCAAGACTTAATATTTTTATTCAAAATAGTCCTAAGTAATGTGCCCAAAGTTCTGTTCACTACTTCTGTTTGTCCATCAGTCTGGGGGTGACAAGTAGTAGAAAACAGCAGCTTAGTTCCAAGCTTTCCCCACAAAGTCCTCCAAAAATGGCTAAGGAATTTCACATCTCTATCACTAACTATGCTTCTTGGTAATCCATGTAGCCTCACTATTTCTTTAAAAAATAAGTCAGCCACATGACAAGCATCATCCACTTTCTTGCAAGCTATGAAATGCTCCATCTTTGAGAACCTGTCAACAACAACAAACATAGAATCTCTCCCATTCTTTGTTTTAGGAAGTCCTAGAACAAAATCCATGGAAATATCAGCCCAAGGAAATTCTGGTACAGGCAAAGGAGTATATAACCCATGAGGCTTAACCTTTGATTTTGCTTTCTTGCACACAATACAATTTTCACAAAATTTTTGCACATCACGTTTCATATGGGGCCAAAAGAAATGTTCTTGTAAAATTTTCATGGTCTTTTGAATTCCAAAATGCCCCATCAATCCCCCCTCATGTGATTCATGCAAAAGTAATTCTCTAATGGAACTTTTAGGTACCACAATCTATTTATTTTAAACAAAAATCCATTTTGCTTAAAGTACCCATTTTCAGAGAATTTTTCACATACAGCAAAAATTTTAGCAAAATCCTCATCATTTTCATACATACTTTTCAAAGGTTCAAGACCAAACAATTTTGTTTCTAACATAGATAATAATGCATGCCTCTTAGAAAGCGCATCAGCCACTATGTTTCCTTTACCCTTCTTATGCTTGATCACATATGGAAATTGCTCTAAATATTCTACCCACTTAGCATGTCTTTTATTTAGTTTTCCTTGTCCTTTCAAGTATTTCAAGGACTCATGATCACTATGTATAACAAACTCTTTGGGTAGCAAATAATGTTGCCAAGTTTTTAGAGCTCTAACCAAAGCATACAATTCCTTATCATAAGTAGAATAATTAAGTGCAGCTCCACTTAATTTTTCACTAAAATAAGCAATTGGATGTCCATCTTGTAACAAAACAGCCCCTATGCCTACATTTGATGCATCACATTCCAATTCAAAAGATTTTGCAAAGTTAGGCAAGGCTAGAATAGGCGCATGAGTGAGCCTATTTTTAAGGGCAACAAAGGCCGCCTCTTGCTTCTCTCCCCATTGAAATCCCACATTCTTTTTAACAATTTCATTTAATGGTGCAGCAAGGGTACTAAAATCCTTAACAAATCTCCTATAGAAACTTGCTAAACCATGAAAACTTCTTACTTCACTCACATTTTTAGGTGTTGGCCATTCTTGAATAGCCTTTACCTTTTCTTCATCCACTTGTACCCCTTTAGAACTCACAACAAATCCCAAGAACACAACATGATTGGTACAAAAAATGCATTTATCAAGGTTGGCATACAAATTCTCTTTCCTAAGCACAATCAAAACCGATTTCAAGTGTTCAACATGTATATCAAGATTGGTGCTATAGATAAGAATATCATCAAAATACACCACCACAAATTTCCCAATAAATTCCCTCAAAACATGGTTCATTAATCTCATAAAGGTACTGGGAGCATTAGTTAACCTGAATGGCATAACCATCCATTCATACAACCCATATTTAGTTTTAAAGGCTGTTTTCCATTCATCTCCCTCCCTTATACGAATTTGATTATATCCACTTTTAAGGTCAGTTTTAGAAAATATGCATGCACCATGAAGTTCATCAAGTAAGTCATCTAACCTAGGAATAGGATGACAATACTTAATGGTGATGTTGTTGATGGCTCTACAGTCAGAACATATTCTCCATGATCCATCTTTCTTTGGTACCAAAATGACAGGTAGAACGCATGGACTCATACTGTTTCTCACCCATCCTTTGCTTATTAATTCAGCAACTTGTCTTTCAATTTCTTTGGTTTCTTCGGGATTGCTTCTATAAGCTGGACGGTTGGGCAATGATGCTCCTGGAATGAGGTCAATATGATGCTCAATCCCTCTCATAGGTTGTAATCCATCAGGAACATTAGCTGGAAACACATCTTCAAAATCCTGCAAAAGAGATTTAATAGACAAAGGCAAATCATGGTTATCAAATTGGTTAACATGTAGTAATTGATTTTGACAAATCAATAGGTAGAGAGGTTGTCTTGCGCAAAGCTCTCTCCTCACTTCTTTTTCTATGGCTAAACACAATTGTTTGCCCTCTAGTATTTCGCTCTTTTTCTTTTTAATTTCCTCATCCTCAAGTGTTTCACTCTCTCTCTCTTTAGCTATCTTTTCTCTCAATTTCATTTGATCATCACTCACTTCCTTTGGTGACAAAGGCTTTAGGACCACCTTCTTATCCTGAAAAGTGAAAGAAATTTTGTTAGTAAAACCATCATGGATGGCTTTTGTATCAAACTGCCACGGTCTTCCCAAGAGGATATGACTGGCCTCCATTGGAACTACGTCACACAACACTTTATCTTTATATTTTCCAATAGAAAATGGAACTTCAGCTTGCCTCTTCACATGCACCTCATCTTCTTCACTTAGCCATTGAAGCTTGTATGGCCTAGGATGTGGTTTTGTGTCCATGTTCATCTTTGACACCATTCTAGCACTAACCACGTTAGTACAACTGCCACCATCAATTATAACTAAACATAACTTACCATTGACAGAACATCTGGTATGAAATATGTTCTCTCTTTGGTTTGCTTCCATGGTCGTGGTTTGGCTTCCAATAAGTCTCCTAATCATGTAAACTTCTCCAACTTCAGAACCTGTGTCTTCATCACTTGCCTCCCTCTCATCCTCTGATTCACTGGTGTACTCCCCATTGTCTTTAAGAAGAATAGTCTTCTTGGTAGGACATTCAAAGGCATAATGTCCCATTCCTTGGCACCTGAAACATTTAACATCCCTCCCTTTCTTAGGTACCTGTTCAATGCCTTTTTGAGGTAGTTTCCCTTGAGAAGATGATGCTCCTTGATTGGATAGTTCAACTACTTCCTTCTTGACTTTGTCCTTCCAATTTGGAGGTAAAGTAGTAGGACTCTTCCTTGCTCCTTTTCTTTTAAGATGTTGTTCTACTTGAAGTGCTTTGTGTAACAAGTCATCCATCTCCACATATTCCTGCAGCTCTATAATATCTCTAATATCATGATTTAAACCACTAAGAAAACGTGTCATAGTTACCTCAGGGTCCTCATCAATGTTAGCTTGCATCATAAGCACCTCCATTTCTTTGTAGAACTCATCAACTCCTTTACTTCCTTGGGACAACTTCTGCAGCTTCAACTTCAAGTCTCTTTGGAAACTAGAGGGAACATATCGTTTCCTCATAATTCTTTTCATTTCAGTCCACGTCTCCACCAATGGCTCCTCATCTCTACGCCTTTCCCTTTGCAATTTATTCCACCAAATGAGAGCATAGTCAGAAAATTCAGTAGTAGCAAGTTTTACCTTTTGCGCCTCTGTGTATGTATTACAGGCAAAGACATGCTCAATCTTGAGTTCCCACTCCAAGTAGGCTTCTGGATCACTACGACCTTTAAAAGGTGGTATAGTCAGCTTGACCCCTTGAATTTTTCCTCCATCTCTAGGTGGTCTTTCTTCTTCTTCTAGACCATGCTGTTCAGGTTGTGGTTTGACCTCCAATTGATCCAACCTAGCATGCAACTCATCATATTGTTGCTTCATGGTGTTCTCCAATTGCTAGTACATAGAAGTGATTTGTAGCTGGAGATCACGATTCTCTACCTTCCTTTCTGCCATAGTAACAAAGAACACGTAACAGAGAAAGAAAATAAAATTTAACTGTTTAGAAACCTCACTACACTCTAGTGTTTGCACTCAACAATTGGCTTTTTCTATGATGTATCCCTCTTGCCTTTTTCCACTCTATTTCTCTTTGAATTCTTACCAAATCAAGAAGAGGAAAAATCAATAAGTTCACCAACCTGTGTGCAGTCAAGAAAAATTAAAACAAGAAAAGCTAAAAAAAAATAAAATAAGAACAAATGTTAGAAAGAGTAGAAATAGCCTTGAATTTCTAATAACCGGAGCTTTGATGACCAAATGATATGAACCACATTGTTCGAAATTAAGGGACCTTTAGAAATATGAGGCTAAAAATTATACTTTTCTGAAACACTTGTATTTTCTTTCTTTTTCTATTTTCTTTGATTTTCTTTTCTTGAATTCGATTAACGTACTAAATTGACACTTGAAGATAATGCACTTTTTCTCAACAAGAAATGTAACTAGGCCCTTATGAACTTGAATAGTAAATCACATACAATCAAGCTACCATGCATAGAATTAAGATTCTTGTCTAAGAAACATAGGAGAATAACAAGAAGAAAGAAAGTTGGACGTCACACTTTCAAGGCTTGAAAGATAAGTCCTTGAGATTACACACACAAAGGTGAAGAACCTTTGATAAACCTCACTCTTGACAAGTCAAGAAAATAAGAGAAACACTCCCTTTTGATTGATAATTTTTTTAACATAAACATTCTAAGGTCTTTTGCATGGCTTGCTTGTTCCTTAAATAGTCTCATGTACACCATGCAATATTACAAAATAGAAAAGGAAATAAAACAATTAAAATAAACCTACTTCTCCTATGTGGCCGCCCACCTTGTAACCCTAGTGACTAGTCATCAAAACCCTTAATAAAACAACAAAATTCAGCCAACTATAACCTATATTAGCCGCCCAATTTAGGTAAAACAACTCAGCAAAAATTGGTTACAAAATGAATGGAATTAACACACAATAATCATGTGTTGGCCGCCTCCTTAAAGTGCCTTCAAGTAGCTAATTTCCTCACATGTTTAACACCTTAAATGGCTCATGAATTAGGCTTTTATTGGCCGCACATAATAGGGTTACATTCAGCCATTTTCTTCACATGTTGGCCGCATGATTAATAGAACAAAATAACTCTCAACATGTGCTTCAATTTGTAACTGCCGACATTTAATGCATTTTCTCCTTGTAACCGTTGTAGCTTCAATTCTCTTCAATTTCTTTTGTAACCATTCAACCACTTCAATATGCATGTAACAACTACATAACTCTTATTGAAAGCCATAAAAACAAGAAAATAATTCAGCCATGCACTCCTTTTGGCCGCCCCCTTCTTCCCTTTTCCTTGTTTTCAAGTGGAGTTGGACATTAATGGCAACTGGACTTCATTGAATTCTATGCTACCATACTCTTCCTCTTGCTTGAGACAAAGAACAATTTTAGGGGTTTGTTCTTTATAGTCTGCGCCCTTGGCTTGTAGGGTTGTCACTAAAAGCTGCAAAGCCTCTTTTGCCTTCTTTGCCCTTACCCTAGTAATGGGTCCTCCAAGTCCTTCAAGGGCCTTGTTTTGGGTCATGTCCTCATCAGCTGGTCTAAAAGATCATCTATTCTGGGCAGGGGATACTTATTTTTTATGGTCACTTTATTCAATTGCCTATAATCGACATACAACCTCATACTTCCATTCTTCTTCGTCACTAAGAGTACTGGAGCCCCCTAAGGTGACACACTAGGCCTAATGAATCCCTTAGCTATAAGATCTTTTAACTGAGTCTTAAGTTAACTAAGCTCTAGTGGGGACATCCTATAAGGTGCCTTAGAAATGTGCCCTGAGCCCGGTATCTCTCGGTCAGGAGGTAAGGTTGATACTTCACTAGGGAAAACATCTTGAAACTCCCGAACCGTGGCTACACTGCTAAAATCTATCCTGGACTCTAAAGTTGAGGAAAGTAACAAAATAAAAAATTTACTCCCGTCACTAAGGCATTTGGATACTTAAGTATTGCTCGACAAAAGCACTGATGGTTTCTCCCTCGGAAGAGAAGGAAGAAGTGGAAAAACAACATTCTTATTAAAACAGTCAAGTATGACTTGATTGGAAGATAACCAGTTCATGCCAATAATAACGTCCATGCCCCTCAATGGCAAACAAATTAAATCAACCTTGGAGGCCCTCCCTTGTATAACAATGGGGCACTGATAACATACAAGGGAAGTAGAAATTGCCTCCTTGGCGAGTGTAGTTGTTAGAACCACCGGAAACACTAGAAGGGAGGTTAAATAGTGTTTTATAATCTTTACAGATTTTTCTGAAAACCTTTTAACAAGCAAACTGATTTTGAAAATATTTGGGCAACCTTCCGAAACTGGAAGTTTAGTAACTTGCTGATGCAACTCAGAAGGTTGGATAAAAATAATTTTGAAGTATTTTCGCGTGAAGAAAAGATTGTTTTTTGTGTGGATTTATAAAACAACTTTTCTTAAACCCTCATTGGTTAGATAAAACCGAATATAAAGAATTAATGGTAGAGAGAACTTAGCCATTCAACCACTAACTCAATGAGCTACGTCCAGTACCAGGACAAACACTCCATTGGATTTTTTACTATCTGATCAGATACAAGTATTCTTTGAACCCAGCCTCTTCAGGCTAACCACCAAGTATTTTTTGGACACAGCCTCTGAAGTTGGCTGAACGTCTCTAGAATGGGGGGTTGAATAGAGACTTTCCGAATCTGTTCCAGCAATTCCACACTAGAATTGATAGTTGAGATGTGCTCTCAAGTTTGTTAACTTGGAGTCTCTGTTAAGACAAGATGGAGTTTATCAATTTTAGTAAAGATCTTTGTCTAGACTTTAGTTTAAAGTCTTATCTTGATTATCAATTCAACTGTATCTTTAGTTATCAAGCTGTATTAATTGATTCAAGATAAGCAGATATAAGAATAAGGTAAGAGACAAGAGACAAAGATCTTATCCTGGTTCACCCACTCCTTGGGCTACGTCTAGTCCCAACAACCTGTGAGATTTTCCACTATTGACAAACCAGTCAATACAAGTATTCTTACAGCCTCTTCAGGACGTCTCACTCACATTAAGCCTAGGCACACTCCTATCATAGCTGAGTCGCAAGTATTCTTACAGCCTCTTCAGGACGTACACACCTCATTCTAAGACTAGGCACACTCCTATCTTAGATGAGACAGGTTACAGATAGATGTTTGTGATAAGTCTATCCTAAGCTCATACAAAGTGTGGATATAAAAGTAAATGAGCTAGACTAGGTCTCAACTCTGGTTACAGTATTGGAATGATATTCACAGAGAGGAGATGAAAGAGACAGATGTGTGATCTCAAGATGAGATGTGTCTGTGCTCAGACAGCTGGTAGATACACTTGAGATGTCTGTTGAGATGTGATAAGATGCTTAGTGATTTCACGGAAGTGTAGGCAGTCTCTCTCACTTCTCAGCTCTTGATAATGTCTCTTTTATATCAAGACTTGAGAAACTAGCCGTTATATGGCCGTTACAGTCCGTTGGAGGGTACAATAGTAGGCACAGTCTTTACAGTAGGCAGACAACAACTTTTCAGTCTTTAAGGTACTGTGTCAGTGTCCTTGTGTCCTTGTTTGTCTTCATGCTGACTCTACTTGTTGTCTTCTCAGCTGAGCTTGAATTCTTGCTTCTGTTTAGAGTCTGACTTACTTTTCTTGCATCTGTGCTAAGATCTCATCCTTCTACGTCTGACCTTGAGACAACGTCTCAAGTTGTTCTTGCATCTCAAGCTGAACTTGCATCTGTTCATGGCTTGCAACTCAAGCTGTGCTTGAGTCTCTTTTTAGTTCTAAGTCTTCTTACATCTTAGTTGGGTCCTCATCTGATCATGAGACGACATCTGAACGTACAAATCTTGCATCTCATGCTGCGTTGATTTTTGAAGTGTTTCTCATAGTCTTAGCCATAAGCTTTGGTTGCACCACATCTGTTCTGATTCAGATTATGTCTTAATCAGTGAAGCTCTTGTGAATTCTGATCTTGTGTTACTTTGCTTGTATCCTTACTTTCTCAAGTGGATTAAAGGTCCTTTCTATCTTTTATGTATTCCTGTAACAACTTTAGATGTAGAAAGTCTCTGCCACACTTGAACACACAGTTAGTGACACAAGATGCATCTCATCTGGATATTTAAACTTACTCAGTTTTTCATATTAAAAACTTCTTTAGGGTGAGCTTGTCTCAACAATCTCCCCCTTTTTTATGATGGCAAACTGTAAGTTATATATCTGATGAGATCAGTGAAAGAGAGATGCATGTATGATTTTACTTTTCTTAAGATGTGCAAATTCTTGTTAAACAGAAGTAATGTAAGGAGAAAAGCTTCCCCTGAGTCATAGACTATTTTTCTGTTATGTTTTGTCTTAAGACTTAGTGTTTGAAATTTTGATTAAGATATTTAAGTGAACTGAACAAGGATATACTGCAATCATAGAGAGTCACTTCCATTAATCAAAAAGATAATTATAGAGGATTATATTCACAAAAGATGCCTCTGCATCTCATCAAAGTTTTGTGAAGAGATGCAAACTGCATCTCTAGCTAAGCATAACTAATCCTCATAGACTGAAATTAAAAAAAAATCCTAACACAGACTCTCATTAGATATCTAACCAACTCTCCCCCTTTTGACATTATCAAAACAAGAAAACTAGCTAAGCTAGGATGAGTGGGAAGAGGATGAGTCTGAATCAGGTCTTGATGGGCGCAGCACAGTCTGAGGTATATCAGGCAGAGGAGGCAGAGTGGATAGGTGCAGATTCATCTTCTTGTGGAAATCATTTGATGCATGCATAGCTTGGAGTACTGTATTAAAGGCATCAAACAAGGCATCTTGCCTCTTTCTGTGGTGTCTCAGCTTCTTCAGAATCTTCTTCTGGTTTTGCTCAAGTCTGGCACTCAGATTTTGCTGATACTGTTGTTGTTCCTCATGCAGCTGGTTCAGAAAAGTATTAATTGAGTTGGAGAGATGTGTGGGGATGGATGGTTCAGATGAAGGTGGATCAGTTGGCTTAGGCCTTGCAGCAGATGGGGAAGACTGATCATATTTGGGCAGAGGGGAACTGTTGAATATGGTCTCAACAAAGAATTTCCCAGGAGTGGGAAATGAGGTAGGGAATGAGTGAGTTTGTTCAGGTCTTACTGGAGAGGCTGGTTGAGTGGTTGTGACTTCCAGTGTCTCATGCTTAAGTTGCTGCTGCTCTGGAGCTGTCTCATGGCTTGAGGCAGTGGTATCCTTCTCCAAGCTGACCAAGGTCTCAGCAACTATTTTGCTCACAAGAGAGACTTCTTCTGTGATCATTTCTGGTGGAGGAGAGTGTGGAGGTGACTGATGCTGGGGTGAGTGGACCACTTCTGCATTCAGAAGCTCTTCTTCTTCAATAACAGGTGCTTCTTTTTCAGTCATGGCCATATCCCCTTCAAGCTGTGTTTCTTCTTCTTCATTTCTTATTGCTTCTTCTTTTGCCACTTTTTCAGGTTGTGGCTCATCTTCAGCAGGAGTCTGTCCATCTTGAGTAGACGACTCCGACTTGGACTTCTTTTTCTTCTTTTTCTTCTTCTCGGTCTCTGTAGAGATGGGTGGTTGAACTTTTCTTTTCTTTTCTTTGACAGGGATCTCAGATCCTTCTTGAGATCCCTCAATAGCTTCCTTTGAGGCCGTCTTCTTCTTTTTCTTTTTGGCTTCAGACATCTTGGAAGAAGGAGAAGCCTGTGTTGTGGAAGGTACAGTATGAGTGGAGTCAGTTAAGGGAAAAGTGGGGGAAGGAATAGACTTACCATCTAGACCAAGAGACTTGAGATTCTTGTTGCCAATATATCCAGGTCTCTCTTCATACTTCTCACGGCTGCTGAAGTCAATTTTGAAATGCTTTATGATGATGGTGGTGAGCATCCCAAATGGAAGAGAGGCATTGATCTTGGAGTTGTGGAAGGCATGCTCCATGTGCCTTAGGATGAGGAATGGAAGGTTGAGACGAATCCCATGCTTGAGATGGTACATCACCATCAGGTCTTGGTGATAAACTTTGTTGAAGGTGCCAGTTCTTGGCATGATGCACTTGGCCACCAAGTGAAACATAAATTTTCCAAATGGGTTAAGAGGTGAGGCAGCATCTTTGATGAGTCCACCATTGAAGAGGGAGGTACCAACATTGGCTGAAGGAATTCCAATGTTATCCCACCAATGCTCCTCATGGTACAACCTGTTTCCAGTCACAGATGCTTGAATGATGGCTCCTAGGGTCTCTTCAGTCAGCTCAATGTGGATTCCTTTGATGTCAGAGATGATGTGGGGCTGTTCCTCTGAAGATCCCTTAGCTTTGTAACAAGCAGCATAGAAGGCTCTGGTCATCTTGGGGAAGACATAATCTGTCATGGTCAGATAGTCTTGCCATCCCTGTTTCTTCAGATAAGGACTCAGGTCCCACCCTTCATCTTTCAACTCTTGGGTAGAGATGACTCTTCCCACTATAATCTTCTTCTCAGAGAATCTCTTGGTATATTTTTCTTCAACCTCACTATTTGAGAAGAGGTCAGATTGAAATGAAATTTTCTTTCCCTCTGGAACCTTCTCTTTTCCTTTCTTTGAAGATTCGGCTTGAGTTAGGTCAATGTGTACAGGGGATCTCGGTGCTGAAGTCTGGGCTACTTGGAAAGCAATTCTTTGGGATTTCATGCGAGGAGGTAAGGGAGTGCTTCTCTTGGAGGATGTGGATTTTGAGGATGGTGAAGGCTGTGTAGGTTAAGTGGTTTGAGACGACTCTGTTTCAGTGTTGGGTTGTGGAGATGGAGAACGAGACAGGGTCTCTTGGCTGGAGTGAATGCTCAAGGATTTTGATTGCTCAGAGGAAGACATTTTGTCTGGAGAAGAGGAGGATGATGATTTATCAGAGTAAGGAAGTTTCAAGGCTGTGAACTTGATTCGCATTTGAGAGAAGAGGAGAGAGAGCAAGAAGTGAGTTTGGAGTGAGAGATGTGACTTAAATAGTCTTCAGACAAGAGAGGAAAGAGAGAGAGAGACGTAATAACTGCTCGTTAGTGGGGAGTTATTATGGTAGTTGTGGGAGGTTGGCTCTTCTTTTTATAGGCTAACGACTAGTTTGCCAGGTAGTGGGCAGTTACTAACTGTTAAGCAATGGCTCAATCCTTCAGTTTTGGTACATGGAAACGTCTCAATAATTTCATGAGACGTTGGTTGAGATGAATCATGAGACACGTCTAGTGACAGATGCGTCTGAACCCACGTCTCTTTACAGACGACACTTGAGTCTCATCTCTGGTGAGACTTTAATCATATAGCCCATAGTAGAGCTGGTCTCAACTAACTATTTTTATTCAAGAGAACACATATTTAGCAATTTTAGATTCTCATTGAATCTTTCTTCAACTAAAGGCTTTGTAAAGATGTCGGCTAGCTGATTTTTAGTATTTACAAAGATTAGTTCAATGTTTCCTTTTTGTACATGATCTCTTATAAAATGATGTTTGATGTCAATGTGTTTGGACCAAGAATGATGTACAGGGTTCTTAGAAAGATTTATGGCACTAGTATTGTTACAATAAATAGGAATTTTAGAGTACCTGACTGCATAATCTTGCAATTGAGATTTGATCCACAGAACTTGAGTGCAACATGCAGCTGCTGAGACATACTCAACCTCTGTTGTAGATAAGGCAATAATGTTTTGCTTTTTACATGACCAGGAGATAAGGCACTTTCCTAGGGATTGACAAGATCCACTGGTGCACTTTATGTCTATCTTATCTCCAACAAAGTCAACATCACTATAACCTATGAGATCAAAACTCTTTCCCTTCTCATACCATAGGCCAAGATTAGTGGTTCCAATCAAGTATCTAAATATTCTTTTTACAACAGTGAGATGAGATTCTTTGGGATTAGAATGGTATCTTGCACTTATTCCTACAACAATCTGAATATCTGGTCTGCTGGCAGTTAAATACATAAGGGAACCAATCATACCTCTGTACAGTTTGTCTGATACTGTTTTTCCATCTTCATCTTGATCAATCTGAGTTGAGGGGTGCATAGGAGTTTTCATTGGTCTTGCCTCACTCATTTTGAACTTGCTGACAAGATCTCTTGTGTATTTTTCTTGACTAATGAATATCCCATCAGTTAACTGTTTGATTTGGAGCCCCAAGAAAAATCTCAGCTCACCCATCATACTCATCTCAAACTCTCCCTGCATGAGACTTGAGAACTCTTGACATAAAGATTCATTAGTTGATCCAAAGATAATGTCATCAACATAAATTTGAACAATTAATAAATCTTTGTTAATTTCTTTCTTAAATAAAGTAGTATCAATCTTACCCCTTATAAAATCATTTTTAATTAAAAATGAGCTTAACCTGTCATACCAAGCTCTTAGAGCTTGCTTGAGACCGTATAGAGCTTTGGATAGCTTAAGCACATGTTATGGATGGTCAGGGTCTTCAAACCCAGGGGGCTGCCTTACATAGACTTCTTCCTCTATGACCCCATTTAGGAATGCACTTTTTACATCCATTTGATATAATTTGAAGTTTTTGAAGGCTGCAAAGGCTAGTAGGATCCTGATAGCTTCAAGTCTTGCCACTGGTGCAAAGGTCTCAGCATAATCTATTCCTTCTTGTTGATTAAACCCTTGAGCCACCAATTTGGATTTGTTTCTCATTACTTGAACTTTCTCATTTAGCTTATTTCTGAAGACCCATCTGGTTCCAATTATGGTTTGATGAGATGGTGGAGGAACCAGATTCCAGACCTTGCTTTTCTCAAACTGATTTAATTCATCTTCCATGGCCTTAATCCAGGATTCATCATTTAAGGCTTCATGTATGTCTTTTGGCTCTATGTCAGATAGAAGAGCCATTAGATTCTCTGTGTCTCTGAAGGAAGATCTGGTTCTGACTCTGTCTGAAGTTTCTCCAAGTATCTGATCTCTTGGATGAGATCTTACCAGTCTCCAGCTTCTGGGTAGTTGAGATGCATGTTCATTTTGTATCTCAACATTCTCTTGTCTTGTTTCTTGAGATCTGGTTTGATTATATGATTTATCTTCTTCTTGAGGATTATGAGAGGGTTCAGATTGGCTACTTCTGAGAGGTACTCCTTCAGACTGAGCTTCTCTCCTGTGTTCAGACAGAGGTGACCTCATCATCTTTTGTTCAGGTGAGAGTCTCTCTTCAGCTTCCTGAGTTGAGATCTTTAGATCTTTTATCAGTTCTTCTATCTCCTCATCAACTTCTTTCTGAGTATTTCCTGAACTTCATTGAATACTACATGCATAGATTCTTCAGTAGTTTTGGTTCTTAGATTATATACTCTGTAAGCTTTGGAGGTTAGTGAATATCCTAGGAAAATTCCTTTATCTGATTTGGTTTCAAATTTTCCTAGTTGATCTTTTGTATTTAAAATATAGCAATCACATCCAAATATATGAAAATATGAAACTGAAGGCTTCCTAACTTTCCATAGCTCATATGGAGTTCTATTTAAGATCTTTCTTATAGTGACTCTGTTTAAAATATAGCAAGAAGTATTGACAGCTTCTGCCCAGAAGTACATTTCAATTCCAGAGTCACATAACAAAGTTCTAGCCATTTCTTGAAGACTTCTATTTTTCCTCTCAACTACACCATTTTGTTGAGGAGTCCTTGGACAAGAGAAGTTATGAGTCATGTCAGTTTTCATCAAAGAATTTTCTAAACTTAACATTCTCAAATTCTCCTCCATGGTCACTCCTAACAGATCCAATTATGTATCCTTTCTCAGATTGAATCCTTTTACAAAAGGTTTTGAAGGAATCATATGATTCATCTTTCTGAGATAGAAACATAACCCAGGTGAATCGTGAGAAAACATCCACAATGACAAAACCATATTTTTTACCACTGAGACTCACTGTCTTAGTTGGTCCAAATAGGTCAATGTGGAGGATCTCAAGTGGCCTAGTAGTTGAGACATAGTTCTTGGGTTTGATGCTTGATTTGTTGTGCTTGCTTTTGATACAAGGATCACACTTCAAGTCTTTGTCAAATTTTACCTTAGGTAATCCTTTGACAAGAGACTGACTAGCAAGCTAACTCATAGTTCTCATGTTAATATGTCCAACCCTTTTGTGCCAAAGCCATCTCTCATGATCATGAGACATGAGACAGGTGAGATCTGACAGACCCTCTAGTGAGACTGAGTAAATATTTTTCTTTCTTGTTCTAGAGAAAATGATTTTTCCAATTTTGGAGTCTATGATCTCACAAAAGGTAGGCTGGAAATTAACATGATAACCATTGTCACATAACTGACTGATACTCAGCAAATTATGTTTCAAACCTTCAACAAAATATACATTTTCAATATGAGCAGAATTGGCCTTACCAATTTTACCTATGCCCTTAATCTGGGCTTTGCTGTTGTCTCCAAAAGAGACAACTCCAGCAGTCTTTTCCTCAAGTGACAGGAACTTGTATTTGGTCTCCTGTCATGTGCCTTGAACATCCTCTGTCCAGCACCCATTCTTTCTTGGTCTTTGCTGCTGCCAGACATATCTGTTGCAACAAGGGATTTAGCTTTAGGTACCCACTTGTATTTGGGTCCTGCATGGTTAGTTACCTTTCTCTCAGATGCTACTTGTCTCATGTAACAATCTGTGGCTTTATGACCATATTTACTACAACAAGAACATCTTTCTTTTTTTTTTCTTGCAGGAATGAAGAAATCTTTATACCAAACTTCATTTGATGATCTCTCATAACCAAGCCCAGCTTTATCAAAAATGCCCTTTTGAGATCCAATGAGTCTCTCAAGGTTTTTTGTTCCATTTACAAATTTTTCTAGGTCATTTATGAGAGTTCTATTCTGCAGTTTAAGCTGCTGATTTTCTTCTTGTAGCCTTTTTTGATCTTGCCCATTGAGAGATTGAGTCTTAGCTTTTACTTGTTCAGACAGTTTCATGTGAGACAACATAAGACTACTGTTTTTATGATTTAAATCTTCACTTTCTTTTTCAAGAAATTTGATTTTCTCAAGAGCTGTATTCAAATCTGATTTAAGTAATGAGCTCTTAGAGGCAAGAAGATTTGAATCATACAGAAGATTCTTAAAAGCAGACTTAAGTTCATCAACAAAATATTCAGAGTTAGATTCATTTACCTCTTCATCTGTTGAGTCTCCTTTTGCCATGAGACATAGGTTAGCTGACTGTCCATCTTGACTTTCCTCTTCATCTGTGTCATCCCAGGTGGCCATCATTGCCTTCTTCCTAGGACTTTTCTTCATTTCTTTTCTGAGTTAAGGACATTCAAACCTAATATGCCCAGGCTTCTTGCATTCAAAGCAGATAAATTGTCCTTGTCAGATTTTATTTCTCCTCTCCTTGAGGGAAAAATTCTTTCTTCCAGTCCCTCTGGCTCTCCACATGCGTCTGATCTTCCTTGAGATGTAGGCTAGCTCATCATCCATTTCACTATCATCTTCCTCTTCCTCATCTTCTTCTGTTTCAGAATCTTGAGATGAGTTGAGTGAGGTTTGTTGAGAAGAGCTTATCTTTTTGCCTTTTGAGTTACTGGAAGCTGCTTTCAGTGCTATAGACTTGGGTCGTCTGATGAGATCTTCTTCCATCAACTCTTGCTCATGTACCTTCAGAGATCCAAGAAGTTCATCTAGTCTGAGAGTACTCAAATATTTAGCTTCCTGGATGGATGTTACCTTTGGTCTCCAAGGTTTGGGCAGACTTCTCAGAATTTTTCTTACCATATCCTGATTTGAGTATGTTCTTCCTAGTGATTTCAGGTCATTTGTTATGATAGTGAATCTCCCCACCATGTCTTCAATGCCTTCATCTTCATTCATCTTGAAGAGCTCATACTGTCTGACCAGTATGTTGATCTTGGCTTCTTTAACTTGATTTGTCCCTTCATGTTCAACTTCAAGAGCATCCCATATTTCTTTAGCTGAGACACGCTCAGTTACCTTGTCATATTCACTTCTGCTTAAGGCACAAGTGAGAAGGTATTTAGCTCTTGAGTTGAGTACATATCTTGCCTTCTAAGCATCTGTCCACTTTTCTCTGGGTTTAGCTGCCCTAAGTCCAAGATCATCTATGGTGTATGGAACATAAGGGCCTATTTCAATGATCTCCCAAAGATCAGCATGCTGAGATTCAATGAACAGTCTCATCCTGTCTTTCCAGTAATAATAATCAGTTCCATCAAAGACAGAAGGTCTGTTTGTTGAAGCTCCTTCAGGAATGAACAGATTTGTACTTGGACCAACCATGGATCTTTTTCCTCTTCACACAGAGGTGTGCTCAACCCCTAGAGCCCGAGCTCTGATACCAACTGAAGTTGGCTGAACGTCTCTAGAAGGGGGGTTGAATAGAGATTTTCCGAATCTGTTCCTGCAATTCCACACTAAAATTGATAGTTGATATGTGCTCTCAAGTTTGTTAACTTGGAGTCTTTGTCTAGACTTTAGTTTAAAGTCTTATCTTGATTATCAATTCAACTGTATCTTTAGTTATCAAGCTGTATTAATTTATTCAAGATAAGCAGATATAAGAATAAGGTAAGAGACAAGAGACAAAGATCTTATCCTGGTTCACCCACTCCTTGGGCTACGTCTAGTCCCAACAACCTGTGAGATTTTCCACTATTGACAAGACAAACAATACAAGTATTCTTACAGCCTCTTCAGGACGTACACACCTCATTCTAAGACTAGGCACACTCCTATCTTAGATGAGACAGGTTACAGATAGATGTTTATGATAAGTCTAGCCTAAGCTCATACAAAGTGTGGATATAAAAGTAAATGAGCTAGACTAGGTCTCAACTCTGGTTATAGTATTGGAATGATATTCACAGAGAGGAGATGAAAGAGACAGATGTATGATCTCAAGATGAGATGTGTCTGTGCTCAGACAGCTGGTAGATACACTTGAGATGTCTGTTGAGATGTGATAAGATGCTTAATGATTTCACGGAAGTGTAGGCAGTCTCTCTCACTTCTCAGCTCTTGATAATGTCTCTTTTATATCAAGACTTGAGAAACTAGCCGTTATATGGCCGTTACAGTCCGTTGGAGGGTACAACAGTAGGCACAGTCTTTACAGTAGGCAGACAACAACTTTTCAGTCTTTAAGGTACTGTGTCAGTGTCCTTGTGTCCTTGTTTGTCTTCATGCTGACTCTACTTGTTGTCTTCTCAGCTGAGCTTGAATTCTTGCTTCTGTTCAGAGTCTGACTTACTTTTCTTGCATATGTGCTAAGATCTCATCCTTCTACGTCTGACCTTGAGACAACGTCTCAAGCTGTTCTTGCATCTCAAGCTGAACTTGCATCTGTTCATGGCTTGCAACTCAAGCTGTGCTTGAGTCTCTTTTTAGTTCTAAGTCTTCTTGCATCTTAGTTGGGTCCTCATCTGATCATGAGACGACATCTGAACGTACAAATCTTGCATCTCATGCTGCGTTGATTTTTGAAGTGTTTCTCATAGTCTTAGCCATAAGCTTTGGTTGCACCACATCTGTTCTGATTCAGATTATGTCTTAATCAGTGAAGCTCTTGTGAATTCTGATCTTGTGTTTCTTTGCTTGTATCCTTGCTTTCTCAAGTGGATTAAAGGTCCTTTCTATCTTTATGTATTCCTGTAACAACTTTAGATGTAGAAAGTCTTTGCCACACTTGAACACACAGTTAGTGACACAAGATGCATCTCATCTGGATATTTAAACTTACTCAGTTTGTCATATTAAAAACTTCTTTAGGGTGTGCTTGTCTCAATAGCCTCTCCAGTTAAAAATGTTTGTTGGTCACTTGGTTTTTTTGTGTGGAAAAAATGTTTGTTTTCTATTGAAATTAATTGTGCAAGTTCTGTTGCTTGCCATGATTTAGTGTTGTTGTACTTTTTTTTCTTAATTATGGATGGGATAACTTCTATTTGGTATCTCCTTTTTCTCTACCTTGTGGGTGGTATGGTTTGGAAGTCCGTGAACTTGTTGGTGCCTAATACAAGTTCATTCATGTCTTGCTTTTTACAATCTCAAATAGCAACATTGCAGGAGTTTTTTATGTTACCTTTTGGTGAAGCATATTTTGGGTGTAGTTTAGGATATAGACTTATGTTAGTAACCTTTACTTATTAGATAAGAGAGTTCTAACTTCTTTTTGTATTATTATTATTATTATTGTTTAATAGGTTTGAGTATTCTTGTACTCACTTTAATTAATCATTTTTGCTTAGTAAAAAAATTGTTTGATATATCTTAGGTGAATTAAATAGAATAAAGTTTTACCCAAAAACAAGAGACTTAAATTTAACAAATCTTTAGTTAGTTATAATTAGTCCAGGTTTTTATTAAGCTAATTTTAACTTAAAATTGGCCATTTAAATAAGTTGAGATGACAATACTTTTGAGGTTATATCAGACCATTTCCACTTGTCTCATGTGTGCAATAACTCTAGTTGGATTTTCTATTGTGCCTTTTTTTTTCCGTTTCAAGTATAGTAGGACAATGCTTTTTTGTATTATTAATTATTAAACCGTGGCTAAACACCGCCTTTTTTGTAGTGTAAGCACTTAAATTGGCGATATTTCCAAATTTTAAAAATTAAAACAAGTGATATTGAGTGTTTTAAAAATATTTATTTAATGATTGAAAATAGAATATATTCATTGAAAAGTATATTTATTAAGTTAGTAATATATTAGATATTACTTTTAATCGAAATTTTTTATTTTTATTATCTAGTTCTTTAAAATACTAGTTAACAAGATCCAAAAATTAATACATTTTTAAATTTATAGAATGATAAATAATTTAAAATAAATTAAAATTTTAAGAGATGTAATTATTTTAAATAAAAATACGTAAATTATGTAAATAAAATAATCAACAAAAATTCACAAATTTTGTCCTTCTATATTACTCCTTTTGTTAAAATTATAATGCACCGCCTTATATTGTTATTTTATGAGAATAAATATTATGTTTTTAAAGAAATCCCATAAAAACACAAATTTTTGTTTTTCTATTTTTGGACAAACCTTAATAAGGAAAGACTCTAGTACCAGTCTGGAACACCGTTTTTCATGACGTTTTGTCGTTTTGTTCACTTGAGAATGTGATCTCGCCACATGTTACGTAATTAACAACATTTGTGACACATTATGAACACACATGTTGTTTTGCATGTTTTTCCGTTATCACCTTCCACGCGACACCATGAACATGAAACCTGTCATCGCCTTCATTTTCTCTTCCTTAGGATGTCCACCCGGACCCCTCTCTCTCCTCTTTCTATCATCATGGAAGAAAACATGACGAAAATCTTCAATTGATAGCTTTTCTCACCTCCCATTCTACTATTTGATTTTAATTTGAAGCTTAACTTGAAAAATCAATTGTGGGTGTGCAAAAAGTTTGGCCTTTTCTCTTTTGGGGGTTAGAAAGGGTATTAAAATCTATAGGTAGATGTCTTCACGGTTTTGGTGTTACAGGTGCAATCGATTTGTAAGGGTATGGAGGCTAGACATGCCAAATTGTCCCGATTGTGATAGTGGATTTGTCGAAGAGATTGAAAAATCCTCATGTCCATGTAGATGGCCGGCGCCAGAGGTTCCCACCGGCGGCGATCATGTACATGATCGGCCACCGCCATGATCAGAATTCTCGTCCAAATCACCGGAGACATTGCATAAACTCAGGCGGTGGTGACCGTTCACCGTTCAATCCAATCATCATGCTTCGCTCATCAGAGGGAACAAGTCGCGATCGTGGTGGCTTTGAGCTTTTCTATGATGACGGTGTCGGTTTTGGCCTTAGGCCTTTGCCTCCAAGGATGTCAGAGATTCTTTTAGGATCTGGATTTGACAGAGTGATGCAACAAATTTCTAATGTTGAGAACAATGGAGGAGGAATTGGAAGACACGACCAACAACAACCTCCTCCAGCATCAAAAGTCATTGTTGATTCCTTGCCGATAATAAAGATTGATGAGGCCCACATCGCCACGGAATCACATTGTGCCATTTGCAAGGAGCCTTTTGAAATTGGAATCACCGCAAGAGAATTGCCTTGCAAACACATATACCACAATGAATGCATCCTCCCCTGGCTTGCAATTCGCAATTCCTGCCCTGTTTGTCGCCATGAATTGCCTTCAGAACCAAACAACAACACAAATGTAGCATCACCATTAGTTCAGAACCAACAAACAAGTGAGGTAGAGAATGTGGGGTTGACAATTTGGAGGTTACCAGGTGGTGGTTTTGCGGTGGGAAGGTTTTTAGGTGGAAGAAGAAGGGGAGATGGGAGGGAGGTTCCTGTTATTTACACAGAGGTAGATGGTGGATTTAACATTAATGGGGTTGAGCCAATTAGAAGGATTTCTTGGTCAGTTTCATCATCTAGAGGGAGAGGGAATGGTGGTGGGTTGAGAAGAATGTTTAGCAATATGTTTGGTTGTTTTAGAGGTGGTGGAGGAGTTAGGCCTCAACGCTCTATTTCTCCTATAGAATATTCTCAACCCATGAGCTTAAGAAGTAATAGTGTATCTCGTGCCAATGTGGATCCGTCTCCACGTTCTCGTAGGACTTGGTCTATGGATGTAAACAGTGGAATGAGACCATGGTAACTTCAATTGGGAAGGATAAAAATATGAACTTTGTTTCTGGGTTCCTTATTTTGGGCAAGGGAAGATGTAATAATGGGACTGAGTGGATGATGCAATGCACTGACAAATGTTTTGGTGAGTTGTGAGAGCAATGTTGTCAACTTTGATGGGGAATTTCTACTGCAAAACTCTTAGAAGCAATGGCAACACTAATGCAGAGAAAGCCTCTTTGCACTATTTGTGTATCTTTTGGAGGGAAGAACATTGGTATCTTCGTTGTCATTTGAAAATGATGTGAACCACCTTCATATTGTGCATTTCATATTTGTTCATTCTCATCATTTGTAAAGTTATATTGGCTTCACTTGTATCTTTCAAATTCGTGTCATTGTCATTGTTTTCCCTTAAGGAAACCAATACGTTCAAAAAGGCAAAGTAATTAATGATACTTAAATTGTTGAACACATATTAGATGTTGAGCAAAATCGCTTCTACAATGATTGTGTATGGTCATAGTTGGTAGTTACATGAAAGGAATATGATAACATCGATGGAATCGAGTGGGTGTAAGGAGGGGTGTTTCGTCAAAATATTATTTGTCACATTTATCTCTCTCTTTGGGGGAGAGTAGTGGATCACTATAACAAAAAGAACTTTCAACAATTATTCAACGGCCATAGGTTATTAATTTCCACTAATTGATTCTTGAAATTGTAGTTTGTCTGACTAATGAATATTAGCCGCAAAAACACTGCTTTATACCAACAACTACTATCAATTGCCAATAAAAGTAAAAAAAGTATTTTATCTCCCTTCATTTTTAAATATCCCTGTCAAAGCTAATTTATCTTCTCCCCATTTGTACGATTTTTTCCATTTTTTTAACACTCATCACAGAATCATTTTCGAATAAACTCTTTTAGGTAGCCACCTAAAGTTTTTCTTTTATTTTCTCCAAAATTTCTTAGGCCGGGTTAGAATTGAATCTTCAACCACCTCAGAATGAATCACTCATGGAGACACATTTGAAAAGTCGTTGCTACCACCACCATCGCTACCACCCGCCCTCGAGAAATGAAAGGATGGATGATTAAAGATGCGAAAACGTTGTCACTACACGAGAATGAACGAGCCAGAATTTCTCTTGAAGCAACTGAGATGAATACACAAATTTCTCTCTCTTCGGTAATCTTTTTTCCCCTTTTCTGTTGTCATATAACTCATGAAAACGGTGGGTGACTTCATTTCTGGTATTATTTGTTGACCTTGTGATGCAAAGGCTAGAGTTGCGATGTTGTTGATAAAACCTTTGTTGGCAAATTGTTTGACGAACTGCTCCTATGAATGCGATAAGTCTAACGAATGGAATGAATTAGAGTATACCAATATGGAAAGGAGTGTGCCAAACTGAAACTGCTTTCTATTCATCTCAATGTAATAGGTAATTAACTAATTACTTTTCTTTGCTCCACTTCAACTTCTATTTCACCTTTTCCCCCTTTTCTATCAATTTGCATCCTACATGAATAGATTGGGTGTTTTTGCTATAACTGCTAATAAGGAATTTGCTTTCTAGATCTTCTTGGAGCAAAAATATCTATATGTTAGATATATTTATAATGATGACAAGACAATTGCCTTTATTAAACCAAAGCTTTTTCAATGAATTTTTGGAACCTTGGAAAATATTAGTAATTTCTTTTTTATTTATTTAATCTTGTAGACTACGTTAACGACTTGCTTGAATATTACGAAAGTAAAAGTTCATTTCATTATCTATTCTATAAATTATGCGCATGCCATTTTCATGGTATATTATATTTACTAAAATGTTTAAAGATGGTATATTATATTTAGAGTATACCAATATCTAAATAATACATTTATAAATGATATCTATTAAATAAAGTATTAAACACCTTTTATCTTATTATTAATTTAATTCATTAAATTTATTTTATTATTATATTATACTACTGCGTAATTTACTTGTGGTTTATATGTAGTTGTATGATTTTTATCTTTATTCTTGGATATAGACTAACTCCATGGTGAATTTAGCATTGATAGCTCATAATGCCAATAATCTTTTAGGCACATCATAACTGCTTTGTTGTTGCATTTGCTTTACCCATTCTTTGAGGCAATTCCTTTTCTTGCCCAATGATCAAAGTCTGAAACACATTTCTTTAATATATTTGTTGCATTATGCTCTTCCATGTGGTGGATTTGAACTAATCTTAGAATAACTGTTCTGCGAGACCTAACTGCCGTTGTTTTTTAACTAAGCTAATATGAACATACACTAATTTTTTTTCTCCTTTTATGATTAATTGATATGCTATACAACAATTTTTTCATTTTTTTTGAATTTGCGGGTAAGGGATACACCCTATCTCATGTTTTCTCCTTCATGTGCAAATACTTGGTCAAGATTCTCAAAAGAGGCAAATTCTTAAGTCATCTAACTGGATAGTGGTTACATTTTTCTCATAATTTATAATATAGTTATGGAATAACCTTTTATGCAAGTCCTTTTTAATATTTTTATGTATTGATGTACACACTAGAATACAGATTTGTCATATTACACAACCATTACTTAGAAAATGTTGTATAGAGTAATAATGTATGAAAAACTTTTGGTGATCTTAGATTTTGTGCTTTTGCCAGGATGAGTTTGGGATTTGTTTGCATGATTCTATCTTATAATTAACTGTTAGTGTCAATGGAAATAGATATAGTGATCTATCTATAAGTTAGATTGAGGTTCTGCAGGAAAAACACCTAAGCGTCCTAATTTCTACATTGGAGATGGAATTTAGAAACGAAATATTAATCCTAGAAAGTACATTTTTACATGGAGTTTGTTGAGGAGCCGATGTAACAAGTATGATTGCAAACCCAGATATAATTGCATCATATATGCTTGCTTCATTTGACTGTTAATACCAAATTTTTTATACTTATTGCAGATTTGTCTATCACAATGCTCTTGGGTTGTTTCCTGTATTTGGGTTACTTTACCTATTACATTCTTTAGTTTTTTTAACATTGGTACTTTAGATGGCTTCTCCATCTCCATGTTTTAATTTTGTAGGAAAACATGTAATTTTACATTAGTAACAAGGGTTAGGAACTGAAGTTGAGTGAAACATTTGATATTAGTCAATGATGTTAGCTAGGGATTAGCTACGACATTCACCATAGCTAATCCTCCAAATTTATGTCAGTTTTTGTTTACCAGGAATTGAATACACTATTCACTTATTTTGTTCATGTTAGTTTTTTACTTCTGTGTGGTATCATATCTTTGCTTGGATTGGCATTAACATTTTCTCCCAAAAGATCTATCTAGTTTATATATAAGCAAATTAAAGCTCTAATTTCTGGTGGGAAAAGAAAAAAAGGTGTAACATCCCAAATTTTACTTCCTATTTTCTTAAGTAAAAATATAATAAAGATATTTCTGTTAAATAATTTACCTTGGAAGGGGAAAAAACTATTAAAATAGAGGTAACACTACCTCATTTTCGCTCAAGCGAGAGTTGGCTCATTCGAGCAAATGGAAACTAAAAATACGGGAGCAACACTGCCTCATTTTCACTCAAGCGAAGGATGTTGTGTCTCCAAAATATTATTAAGTAATTAATAATGTTTTAAGTCTCATAACCCTAAGTTTTAATGAGTAACAAATTTGATTAAATTATATTGAAAATCAGTACAGATTCTCTTAAAGGTATTATTTGTGTTTCAACAAATTTGAACCTACTGAAAGAGTAACCCTCTGAAGTAGTAGAACTCTCTGAAGTAGAGCAACCCTATGAAGTGGTGGAACCCTCTGAAGAGTAAAGACCTGCTGAAGTAAAAGAACCTTCTGAAGAGAATAACTATCTGAAGTTTGAAGACCTTCTAAAGACGTCCATTGTGGCATATTGTCTGAAGTCAGAAATCATCTAAAAGAGTGAAGTCATCTGAAGATTTCTGATTAAAACCAAAAAGCTTTTTCAACTTCTTCTACAACACGTCTTTAAGCTTACCTATTTTGGCATAAAGTATAGAGACATTTTGCGCTAATTTGAAATATAAGCACCAGAAAAGGAAACCTCTATTACATTGGATCAGAACAGGGTCAGCACGGCACTGCTACTCTGTACCTTGTCAGAAGCTATGAGAAGATTGTATCACAACGGTATTAACAACATTAAATTCCATCTCTCAACGGTGGATACAACAATCTTCAACGGACTTAAATTTCATCTCTATAAATAGCTTCATGAATATCTCGAGCAAAAAAGAGAACAAGTCAAGAAAAGAAGAGCCTATACTCTGTAAGTTTTTCGCTGCAAAAATAATATGTTTCTTTGTACACAAAATTTCATATCCTAAGTAGTACTCAGTTATCTTGTACAACTTCATCTCTGTTTAAGTTAGGAACTTTTCACTGAAGAGGCTTCATAGAAAAGAATACTTGCTATTATAGAGCCTAAAGAGGCTTGATAGAAAAGAATATTTGTTGTTGTAGAGCCTGAAGAGGCTTGATAGAAAAGAATACTTGTTGTTGTAGATCCTGAAGAGGCTTAATAGAAAAGAATATTTGTAATCTCTGAGATTAGTGGAAATTCTAGTAGCGGGTTTGCTCTGGGACTGGACGTAGCTGTTGAGATCTTGGCAAGCGTACCAATATCGCAGCAGTATAATAGTTTAAGAGTAAGGGTTGTCGTACCCACGAGGAACGTTACAACTCAAATTCTTAGTGCTCACACTTATTGAGTAAGAAGGATTATGAAGAATGATTTGTTTGTGAAGATTATAATAGTAAAATAAAATAAAATATGAGACAAATAGAAACAAGGATGAAATTGAGCAAATAAGAGAAACTAGGATTGAACTTCATCTATTGCACCCCTCTTGTATTTTGGAAATCAATAATATCTAGGAATTATAATTATAAATATTGAAGCACAAATAAATTTCATTCATATTGGTTCCCACAACTATGAAATTCTTAGAACAATTCATATTGGTTCCCACAATTATAAATTGCCCTAGCTTAAAGATCAGTTGTTAAAGCTATCAATAAATTGAACCCTATCCCTAGGTATTCAACTTATTGAGTGTTTTTACCCAAATCACACTCAGAAAACCACCTCCCAGCTAATTCAATAAATCAAATCATATCTCTGGTACAAAGACGGAAGCTAAGCATTAAGAACAAAATAAAACACCAATATTATAAAAATAGAGATTCCTAAATAATAAAGAAAATTCAAAATACAATTGAGGATTGAATCGACTACATTAAATCCTAAAGAGAGATTTAGCTACTCATAGTAGCCATTACACCTCCAGAGACTGTCACACATTTCTCCTAACTCCGTATCTGCTCAAAGACTTTGTAAACTCTTCGAATACCTAAAATTGTCTGCTAAAAGTCATTTATAAACAATTTGAAAGCCCGTTTACACTCTGCTTGTGGCCCATTACAAATTAGGTTACGTTTCCTGCGCTTTACCTGCGCTCAGCACAGGTGAAGCGCAGGAAACAACAACTGAACAGTCATTCCTGCGCTCAGCGCAGGTGGAGCGCAGGAAACAACAGCTTACTCCTCATTCTTTGAAGATTGTTCTACACTGCTCCTATCCTTGCTCACTGTTCTCTTGATGCTACAATTGTACCTTAGCTTTTTTATCTGTAAAAATCAGTAAATTCCTAATCAAAATAGCATCAAGTTCATATTTAGTTTCAATAATTACAAAAGCAACAAATTAAGCTAAAAACGGTGAAATTGAGTTATAATTCAACAATTCATCACCAATAAGTTCTGTAATTTACCCGGAAATTTACGTAATTCTTACACTTATCAAACTCCCCCAACTTAGCTTCTTGCTTGCCCTCAAGCAAGAAAAATCAAATTCAGACAGTTATTTACAATGACTAACGATGACTCTGACTGACAGGAAAACAAGTTCAATATCTCTTGCTAGACAGCTTTCACTTTCCAAATTTTAGATTTAAAAATCAGAAACAAATGGTGACTTCAATCATTAATTAGAATAAGATAAAAGTGCATTCAATCTTTCAAGAATAGCAATTGCAGCAACAAATGATAAAATCAAGGAAATTCTCTCCATTCTCACAAGAGTTTCCCTCAATTTTTTCCACTGCAGTTGAGCAATTAAAATTGCTAGTCGTTTTCAGTTAACATACAACACATAATCAGCATGGATCATAAGGTCTTTCTTAGGTTGTAATGATGTCTGGCTATCAAGAAATTATGGTTTTTCAGGATATATCAATAAACACAACTTCAGAGAACAGAGAGCATAACTACAAGTTTAAACAATTATCTCAAATGATTCTCAATTCACCATCTTTTTTCTTGAATGAAATATTTCAGCACAATGTTTTTGCCTCTTTTTGGGAATTCGTTCCTTTTTGCATAAATATATATTATTATATATATATATTATTTTTATAAAAATGAGTGAATTCCATCACTCATTGTGCCCTTTTTCCAATATCCGTCAACCAACCAATACCCATTCTCATTGAATAACATGCACCTATGCTCTCCATCCCTAAGTGTGTAAGGGACAAGGAATATAATGATTAACAAGGCCAGGGTGAAAAATCTAATAAAATTTTAAGCTCAAATGGGCTAAAAAAAATTGGAAATATTATTTACAGGTTGGCTATTTGGCACTGAGTAAATTACATATTAAACAATTGCCTTAGTCACTTCCATGCTCTTCATGTGCAGTAATAAAATCAAAAACTCAAGCAATAGCAATTGACAAACAACAAGGAAAACTCTCAAAGTGTTTGGTCACACAAACTCACAGGCTTATGGCTGTTTTCCTTGATTAAATTACCTTTACACAATTAACTATCTTAATTAACTTTCCTGCACAACATCCTAATCCTAACTGATTATGAATTCAACCACTTAATTCCTTTTTCTCCTCTTAATTCAGTTAGCTTGGCTGACTAACTATGAGATATTGAATTGAATTTCTTAAGTCCTAATTCCTAAATCCTAACATACACAAAATAATCCTAACGAAAATTCAAAACCTAACTCAACTGAAACAAGAAAATCCTAATATCCATCTGTATAAACTAGTCAATATGTGTAAATCACAGTACAAATGTATCAAATAAAAGAAAATAAAAGAAAAAAATAAAAAGGAAAAAGAAGGAAAAACATCGTGAAAAGAAAAGAAAGAAAAAAAATCAATCGTCCTCCTCTGCATCTTGCAGGTCCTCATCCTCTACTCCAGCTACTGCTGCTCCACCCCCTAGAACAACAGGCTTGTCCCCAGGCCACTGCAAATAATCCCGAAATTGCTCCGGTGGCATGACGGGGAAGGGGCTTGCAAGTTGTGGTGCAAAATCTGTTGGATGTACAACACCCCTCGATGAACAGCTATATTCTGGCGACATAGGTGCTCATTCCAAAGGTGGGGCGGAATGTCAGCTGGAGATTGTTGCTGTGGTGGCTGCTGAGGATCATCTTGGGGCTCTGGAGGTGGTACCAGCTCCTCCTCTGGTATACAGTAAGTCTTAATGTACCGCTTGGTCATAGCGACCTTGATTGGAGCAGTGGGGTGTACAGCAATCCCCTAAGACCGACATAAACCAGTGATGAGGGTAGGAAATCCTAAACCGATCTTGGAGCGCACACTGCGACTCTCCACAGCAGTCACCGTGAGGTATATCTTCTCAGATATAACTCTGGCGATGTCGATATCCAGACCCGTCAGAATACAAAAGATGAAATGTGTCGTCTCGATGGTGATGTCAGACACATGGTTGGTTGGCTTAATGTTAGCCAACACGAGAACCATCTAGATTTGAGATATACTACCGCAGGTCCCTCCTAAAAATCCTGGCTGCCTCCCTGTAGGTATTGACATCATAAGTACGTCCAGGCAAACACAAGTGCTGGGTTGTCCTAGTATCAAGCTCCTCATGCCCATAAATGCCAATATCCCGCAGCAGCTGGTGATACTGGCAAGGCATGTCCTTAGCATCATCAAGACCTGGGCTGGCCGAGAAGAAAGTCGTTGATCGCATCGCGATTGTACACTACCCATCTGCCTCTCACATAGGACCTCCGCTCCGGGTAGCGTTGGCATAAAACTCCCGAACCAGCTCCGGGTAAAAATGCCTTTCAGGCTCAGCCACCCTCCTTCATCGCCTCCTGGTGATCTCCATGTTGAAATCCTCGAACTATTGGCCTCTCTAGATAAAGTTACAGTTCTATATTGAACTGTATTTCTTAGCAGCTTGGGCATCCTTGAATCTCCTGGGATCATAGTGAGGTTCATTGCGTGCCCTCTTTCCTCCTTCGCCAGCGGTGTTGGTGACCTTGGTGTGAGCCATCTACAAAAGTTTGAACAGTCACACACTCAGTTCAAGGTAGAGCTGGGTATATGGGCCTGGGCCCGCGGATCGGTCTGCAAAAAAACGCACCGCATGCGGGCCTGGACCACAAAATTATAGGCCCATTTAAAAAACGGGCTAAATGGTTTTAACCATTTAACCCGCGGCCTTAAATGGGTTTCCCCGCAAACCCACAGGTCAACCGCGGACCACTTATTTATATTTTATTAATTTTAGTGCAGTTTTTTTTTTGAAAAAACTAAAGGGTTAAAAAATTAAAAAAGAAGACACCGTGTAAGTTTGTAACCCTAATCCCTCCTCCTTCCCATTCTCTTTTCTCTCTTCTTCCTTCCTCTATCTCCCTTCTTCATCCGCTGCCAGACCCCTCCGCCAGCCCCCCTCCGTTCAGCCGTTTCATTCCCTCTATTTAGGCGTCTCCATTCGCGACTCTGTTCCCTCCATTTAGGCGTCTCCGTTCGCTGGCTCTGTTCCGATCGCTCCGTTCTCTCCGATCGCGTCCTTTCCTCCGTTCAGCCGTTTCGTTCCCACCGTTCTCTCCCGATCGCTTCCTTCACTCGTTCATCCTTCTGTTCGTTCGCTCCAGCAGGACCAGCACTCTGTTCGGTGAGTGAGTTAATTCTTCATATCTCCTATTCTTGATATCTCTTAACTTTGAAGCTGCTAGCTCGTGTTTGTCACTATAGTCAAGAAGTTATAGGCTGCTTGCTATATTGATACCATAAATATATGCTTCTGGACAATGTTCAAATAAACCAAACACAATATCTGAACAAAAACTGTCTCTGTCTTATAAATTAAATTAAAATGGTACAATATCAAGGTTTGGCTTCGATCGCTATTCTAGTTGACAGGTTTGTGCTGCAAAATTATAGTTTTGTTTGTTTGTTTTTGCTCTTTAGTTCTCTATTCTTGTCTTTAGACTGTATTATAAATATATGCTTCTGGACAATGTTCAAATAAACCGAAAAAGCCAGCTCTAGTTGACAGGTTGTTGACTGCAAAATTATCGTTTTGTTTGCTTTTCTTTCTTTGTTTGTTTTTGCTCTTTAGTTCTCTATTCTTGTCTTTAGACTATATTATGAGTTTATCTCTTTCTGGTCAATGTATTATGACAGCAAAATTCTGAAAAAGCCACCTGAACTATGTTATATTACATGTTTCATCTAATAAAACATGTATTGTGCTTGTGCAGGACTGTGTAAAACCTGACTATGGAATTTTCTGTTGATAGTGAAGCTATTGGAAGTAAGACAAATCCTACTCCTATTGGAAGTAAGTCAAATCCTACTCCTATTGCAACTGAAGCCAATCCTATTCCTGTTAATATGGATTCTAAAATTGTAAGTAAGAGGACTAGGAGTGTTTCATCTAATGTGTGGAATTATTTTGAAAAATTTATTGATAATGATGGGAAGGAAAGGGCACAATGTAAAGGTTGTGGTAATTCATATGCTGCTGGGGGTAATAACTATGGGACATCCACTTTACAACGTCATCTTGGTAAATGTAAACATGTGCCTAAATTAGTTGATACTGAGGTGGGTAAGCTTATACTTGACCATTACTGCAAAATTAAAAAGTAGAAAAGTTGATCAAAGAGTGGTGCGTGATATAATAGCAATGGCTATCATAGAGCATGACCTGCCATTTTCTTTTGTTGAGTATAGAAGGATTAGAGAATTGCTAAAATATGCAAATCCTGACATTAAGATTTATTCTAGACGTGTAACCACATTGGATGTGATTGATATGTACAAGAGTGAAAAAAGGAAATTGAAAGAAGTAATGCATCGTGCTCCAAGTAGAATTTGTCTAACTTCTGATGTGGGACTTCTTGTACTACTGATGGGTATATTTCTTTAACTGCACATTTTGTGGATGAAAATTGGAAACTTAATAGCAAAATTTTAAATTTGCTCCTTTCCCCCCTCCACATTCTGGATTTGAATTGGCTAGAACTATCTTTGAATTTTTGCAAGATTGGGGGATTGATCAAAAAGTTTTTTCTTTAACTGTGGACAATGCAAGCTCTAATGATAACATGCAAGAAATGTTGAAAGAAGATTATTGTTCAAAACAATGGTTTGTTGTATGGTGGGGAGTTTTCCATGTTCGTTGTGTTGTGGCTCATATTTTGAATTTGATTGTTCAAGAAGGTTTAAAAGTTGCTAGTGGTGCTTTACACAAAATAAGGAGAGCATTAAATATGTTAGAGGTTCTGAGGCGAGATGAATGCTTTCAAGGCATGTGTTCAAGAAATTGGGGGTGTTGATACTAATGTTGGTTTGCGCATGGATGTCCCTACTAGATGGAATTCTAGTTATTCAATGCTTGAAAGTGCACTTCCATATAGGCGTGTTTTTTCTACATTTGGTTTGCATGATACAAAGTATAAATATTGTCCAAATAGTGATGAATGAAAAGAGCTGAAAAATTGTGTCAATTTTTGAAGCCATTTTATGAGATCACTACCCTGATATCTGGATCATCTTACCCAACTTCTAATTTTATTTCATGCAAGTGTGGAAAAATAGAGTGTTTATTGCATGAAAATTTGCTCAATGAGGATGATGTGCTTAGGGAGATGTGTGGTAGAATGAAAGTGAAATTTGACAAGTATGGAGTGATTATAGTGTGGTGCTTGCTATTGCAAATGTTCTTGATCCTAGGATGAAATTACATTTTTGGAGTATTGTTATAAAAAACTTGGTCTTGATCCAACCTCTTGCCAAGCAAAGTTAAAAGTTGTGAGAGGAAGTTGTATGCCTATTTAATGAGTATGTCAAGAGGTCAAGTAGGGAATCATCTTCATCTCTTACTCATCATCAATCATGCTGAAGTTCAACCATCTCAATTTGCTCCCAATTGATAATTTCCAAAGTAATGTTCCTCAAGGAGTTATGGATGTAAGTTTATCCCTTCTATTCTTATTATTATGTTTTGGGTTTTTTTAACTAAAACACTTTACAAGTATTGTTGTTTGTATAACTTTTAATTTCTTGGTTGGTTTAGGAATTCATTGAATATGAGAATCAAACTGTAAAAGTGTGTGGTAGGTCACAATTGGACATTTATTTGGATGATCCAAGACTTCTTACAAAATATCATCCAAAACTTGATGTGTTGCAATATTGAAATGAAAACAAGATTCGCTTTCCGGATCTTGCTTTGTTGGCTTGTAATATTTGAGCATTCCAATAACAATTGTGGCTTCTGAATCTGCTTTAGTATGGCTTACGAGTTCTTAACAAATATAGAAGTTCCCTTCTTCCTGATAATGTGCAAGCTTTGATATGTACAAGAAATTGGTTACTAGGCTTTGAGTTGGAAGGTACCTAATTATTACAAGTTATGAAATTATGTATATGTATCTTTATTTATTTTTTACATAAATTTCTCTATTTTAATATTTTTACTTTTTTATTTGAGTGTAGGAAATGAAGATCAAGCTATAGTGGTTGAGACAAAGACTGGTCCACAAAAATCCAATGTTGGTCAAACTTGCAAACCATTTTGGAAGAAGAAGAATGAATGATTTTATCATATTTCAAATCTCTTGTGTATTTTAGTTGTGTTAGAACTCTAGTGTTGGATGTTTGTTAATGGTTTGTGTTTACTTTTACAATTGAGACTTTTGTGTTGATGATGAATGAGTGATTGATAACCCATGACTATTAGACTATGTATTGTATTTTTAAGCCCTTCATTCTACTCATTACAATAGTATTTATGTTGTGAATTGGTGATGTTAGTATATTAATATTAATATATAGTCTTTAATATATAAGGATTCAGTGAATTAATTTATAAACATTCATTTGTAATTTTAAGAAAAAAACTAAAATTTATGCTTTTTTTTATATTTTTTTTTTGAAATTAAAAACATTTTTTTGAATTAAAATCTTTTTACTTACTTAAGCGGGTGGTCCGAGGGCTGACCGCTAACCCAGGGTTTACGCGGACCAGAAAAGGACAGACCCATTAAAATGCGGGCTCTTGTGGGTAAACGCGTTTAACAGAGGGCTTGTGCGGGCCGGTGCGGTGCGGGCCGACCCGTTACCCAGCTCTAGTTCAAGATAAGTAAAATGGATTGCACAATCCAAAAATGACGTGTATGAACAACCACCAATGAATTCATTTAGAATCTTTGGAGCACCAAGTAAAATTAATGACCAACTTGCAATGCAAAAATTATTAATGAAAGCAAATTTCTCATTAGAATCAACACACTAAAAAACAAAGCATTCAATTGGCAAGTGGTATTAGGCTCGGCCAAACAAACTTATTCAACTATTCAGCAAGAATCAATCCCAAGAATTTCATAAAATGGTCAATGTAAAATTTTGAAAAAAAATAGAGCATCAACACCCTTGACCATAATAACTTGCACAAATCATTGAGCATACCAATACTTATCAGTTTACACATGCGAGCACAACTAGCAAATTATTCAGAGGCTATATGACAAATAATTTAGAAACATGCAACTCTATAAGCCTAAGTTTGCTAACCTAAGGTTCAATTAACCAAAACAGAGAAACAGAAGATTTATATCGTGTAAAACTAACTCAAAACTTAAAAACTACCTTGAATAGCAAAGGAAGTAGAAGAGAAAGAGGGAGATTGTTAGCGAAAAACCCTCTGAGATTTGGTTTTAATGACAACAAACCTGTTGATCAAAATTAAAGTTTTCTGTTCTTGAAGTTACTGATGTTTTGTATGTGAGATCTTAGAAAGACAGGATTCTCATGAGAATTCAGAAAGATCAGAATCCTAGTGTTAAGAAACATCAGACTTCAGAATCATTTATGGAGTATGGGCAAAGCTTAGAAGTTCTATATGGTTAAGGTAATTAAGAAGAAGGCCTCAAAACATATCCTTTATCAGAAAGTCTTCAAAAGCTTTGAATAGAAGATAGCCTAAGTTGAGAGAGGTGCATATCAGAGTAAAGTCTCAGCTACAATCAGAAAGGGTCTCTACTAAGAATTCCAATCATCAAGTTCAAGTCAAGAAGAGCTCAAACAGTGAAATAAGTTGCATCAAGAAGACCAATATTTGAAAACTCAAGATGGACGGCAGATTCAAGCATAAGATGTTTGTTCTTATCTCATGTTCTAAGATGCAAGCTTCAGTCTAAAAAATCAACTTAAGGCCAATGCTCAAAGAAGAGACTCATCTACAAACTTAAGAGGAAGGATCATCAGTCAGATGCAAGATCTGCCAAGAGATGAGACTCTAACTTAGCTTCAGAAATCAAGATAATCAGAATAGAAGATGCTAAACCAAGAAGAGATTCAAAGTCAGCTTGAGACAAGCTCAAACTGTAAAGTAAGATTGAGACAAGCCCAAATTCATTGTAAGATCATATTCAGTCCAAGCATGACAAAGAAGAACTTTGAAATATGAGCTGAGCAAAGATGAGATTCAAAGTCAGACTTGAGATGCAGACTCAACAGAGATGCAGAATCAGACTTGAGATGTAGACTCAACTTGAGATGCAGAATCAGACATGAGACGGTCTCAGATCAGATTTAGTCTCAAGATCAGACGCAGTCTCAAGTTCAGACGCAGAGATGCAGATGCAGACATGAGACGGTCTTAGATCAGATGCAGTCTCAAGATCAGACGCAGAGATCAGATGCAGACATGAGACTCAGACTTGAGATGAAGAGATCAGATGCAGACATGAGACTCAGACTTGAGACGCAGACATAAGCTGCAGACAGAGTCTCAACAGCAAAAGAAGGTCAACGCAAGTACACTGTCACGGCAGAGACAGGATCAGAAAAGCATCTGTCTCACGTCAGAAAAGTGAAAAACAACTTCTCTCTCTTCCAACAGCTAGTATAACGGCTCTATTAATGGCTAGTTTTCTAAAGACTAATAAAGGAGGTCTCATTATGATGAGAGTGGCGAGAGACACAGTGAGACTCAACAGAGATGCTGCTGCACAACCAAAAAAATCTAAGTCTCAAGTGAATCTTCACCTACCTACCTATGCTATCTTAGCTAATATCTTGTAGTAGGTTTTGCTCTTGTTTTGTACTGATTTGTATACACTCTTTGAGTGATTTAGAGAGCTACCATCTAGCTAAGCTCACGGTTTATCCATACTTTGTATGTAGACTAAGCTAGATCAATCACATCTCATCTCATACCACCAAGTCTCAACTAAGTCAAGAGGTGCCCGAGCTTAGTGTGAGCGTTTGTAAGGCCTGGAGAGGCACTGTAAGAAGAATACTCACTGAGTTGCCTGGAGAGGCAGTCGAAGACAAAGAATACTGCATGCGTTGCCTGAAGAGGCAGTTGAAAACAAAGAATGTTGCATGAGTTTCCTGAAGAGGCAGTTGAGAACAAAGAATACTTGTGGCTCAACCAAGGTAGGAGTGCCTATGCTTGGTGTGAGGGACGTCCTGAAGAGGTTGTAAGAATACTTGTATTGACGAGTTTGTCAATAGTGGAAATCTCACAAGTTATGAGGACTGGACGTTAGCCAAGGTTGTGGGTAAACCAGTATAAATCACAGTGTGCATCTCTTCTCCATCTCTGCTCCCTCTCTTCTCTTTATTTATCTGGCACATCTCATCTCTAAAATCTGTTGTTAAATAAAAAAATTCAGAAGAAAAGATCTGTTCAGCAGAAACCAAGTTGTAATACTAAAATATGTCCTTAGCTCTCATCTTAACATCTCATCTCAGATCCTATCTCAACCTGAGAATCAGTCAATAGTCTCACTCTCCCTTTTTAGTTCTTAACATCTGCTGAGCTAATTAACTTACATCTAAGATCTGTTTGCTAAACTAAATATTAAGAGATAATCAAGTTTCATAAATTAACAAATCATCTCTACTTGATTATAAAATTATTGTTGAGACAACACATCATCTAACTCATTTGAGACTCCAAGTGTCAAACTTGAAATCATGTCTCAACGTGAATTTAAGTGTGAATTTTCAGGTACAATATTTTCAAGTCTCTATTCAACCCCCCTTCTAGAGACGTTCAGCCAACTTCAAAATTATCCAGTTTCTCCTCCAATTTTGATAGTCTATCATGTATCGGAGGGTATCCTGTTGATGCTGTTGAAAAAGAGTTGGCCTAATAGAAGGTCCTGCATCTTGTCTCCAACCAAAATTATTTTCTGGTTATTTCTCCAACCTTATAAGTAGTTGTTGAAAATTGGTTTTTGTTGGAGAAATTGGTTGGTCTCCCTTAACTTCCCATGTAGTTAACTTGTTCTTCCTGAGTGTCTTGATAAGAACAGTGACCATTGGGATGGACACCTCCACAAAAGTCACAAGTCAATTGTGGGGAATGGCCAGGATAGGATTGCACTGCATGCAACTGGTGAGCAAGCTTGGCCATCGGCTTGGTGAGTGCTTCTAATTGCTGAGTAAGGATCTTGTTCTGAGCTAAGATCGCATCATTAATGCTCAGCTTTAATAGTTCCTTCTTCTGAACTGGTTGTCTTTCATGCTGAGCTTACTGATCTGTTAATGCTAAGGCATCAATATCCTGGTAGCTTGCTCTGCATCCACTGACATCATTGTTCCTCCTGCTGCAACATCTATAATCATCTTGGTGTCAGGTCTGAGTCCATTGCAGAAGATACTCAGTTGGCAATATCCTCAAAACCGTGGTTGGGACACCTCTCAGCAAAGATTTGAATCTCTCTCAGGCTTCACATAATGGTTCCTCTGGTCCTTGCCTGAATGTGGAGATATCTGACTTGGCCTTGATATATCGAGATGGTGGGAAGAATTTGTTCAAGAACTTCCTTCCATATTGTTCCAACTAGTCAGACTCTTATTTGGATGAGATTTCATCAGCCATTCCTTAGCTTTAACCATCAAAGAGAAAGGAAATAGTCGTAAGTAAACTGATTTCAAATCACCTTCCTCAAAACCCATTATGCCAATTAATTCATAAAAAGTAGAGAGATGAGTGTAAGTATCCTCATGATCCATTCCCGTGAAGGAATGAGCACTAATGAGACTCAAGAATGTTGGCTTCATCTCCATATATTTAGCAGTAGCAGGTATGGCTATGCTTGAGAAATAGCGTGGTCCTTGCTGCATGACATAATCTCCTAATGTTCTTCTTGGTGGAGGGGGATTAACTTGCTCCTCAGTCATATCTTCAGCTTTACTTCTCTTGTGGTGGTTGAATAGAGAGTGTTGAGATCTCATTGAGTTCGTCCTTGCCTTCTTCTCCTGTTTTACTCCGGTTCCTTCCAGATGTCCTTTCGATTTCAGGATCAAATTCTAGTTTGTTTGAGACACCTAACCTCACAAGAGAATAAATCAAAAAGCTAAAACAAGGGTTAGCTCAGAAGAGAGGAATAAAAATAAATAAAAAACAAAAATATTCATAGCTCAATAAGATGAACCAACAATTTAAATTAAGACATCGTTCCCAAGCAATGGCGCCAAAAATACTTGTTGAGATCTTGGCAAGCGTACCAATATCGTAGTGGTAAGTTTAAGAGTAAGGGTATTCGTACCCACGAGTAATGGTACAACTCAAATTCTTAGTGCTCACACTTATTGAGTAAGAAGGATTATGAAGAATGATTTGTTTGTGAAGATTATAATAGTAAAATAAAATAAAATATGAGACAAAGAGAAACAAGGATGAAATTGGGCAAATAAAAAGAAACTAGGATTGAACTTCGTCTATCGCTCCCCTCTTGTATTTTGGAAATCAATAATATCTAGGAATTATAATTATAAATATTGAAGCACAAATAAATTTCATTCATATTGGTTCCCACAACTATGAAATTCTTAGAACAATTCATATTGGTTCCCACAATTATAAATTGCCCTAGCTTAAAGATCAGTTGTTAAAGCTAGCAATAAATTGACCTTATCCTTAGGTATTCAACCTATTGAGTGTTTTTATCCAAATTAGACTTAGAAAAACTGCCTCCCAGCTAATTCAATAAATCAAATCATAACTCTGGTACAAAGACGGAAGCTAAGAATAAAACACCAATATTATAAAAATAGAGATTCCTAAATAACAAAGAAAATCCAAAATACAATTGGGGATTGAATCGACTACATTCAATACTAAAGAGATTTAGCTACTTATGGTAGCCATTCCACTCCTGTCCTTGCTCACTGTTCTCTTGATGCTACAATTGTACCTTAGATTTTATCTGTAAAAATCAGCAAATTCCTCATCAAAATAGCATCAAGTTCATATTTAGTTTAAATAATTACAAAAGCCACAAATTAAACTAAAAAGGGTGAAATTGAGTTATAATTCAGCAATTCATCATCAATAAGTGTTGTAATTTACCTGAAAATGTACGTAATTCTAACACTTATCACGTAGCTCACAGTGGTGGTGGGTGAACCAGTATAAATCTTTGGCTAAGTTCTCTCATCCCTTAATTCCATTTTAAATTTATTTTATATGCTAACGAGAAGGGAATTGAAACTGTGTCTATAAATCTGAAAGTTCTAAATAACTTTCTGAAGATACACATTTTGAACCATCTGAAGTAACTTTAGAAAGTAAGTTAATTTCAGATAGTTGTTAAACTATCTGTTGTACTTTCAGAAACTAAGTTTCTCAAAAAGGTTTCCTAAAAACGCTGAAGTTTATAGAAACATTATTCGAACCCCCTTCTAGTGTTTCCCTGTGTGTTCTACAAAGGATTCCTTGCTTGAGTGAAAATATCAGACAAAATTGGGTAGAAAACTGTATGATAAATTCTCTTAAGAAAAAAAAATCTCGCTGAGTGAAAAATTTGGGAATAAGGTTTTTAAAAAGATCATAGTGGGTAATTTAGACCCATTTTTCTAACTCCCCAAACCCAAACCCTTGCCCTAGAGAAGATATGAGAAGGTCAATGTACCAAAGAGGTTGATTCCCAAGAGGAAGGAGAAGGGAAGAATGCTTAAAGAACCTCAAGGACATTGTTGGATTGCTTGGAGGTGAGTGTAATCACACATATTCACTGGTTTTTTTTTTGAATCCCTTTCATGATCCCGTCTCTTAAATTCCTTTCTTTGAATGAGATTGTGAGTGATTAAGCTTGTTTTTATGATTGATGGTGACCCTACATGATGTGTTGGTTTGGGAAGCCAAATCCTTAGTGTTTGGGGTTAATGGGATTGAGGAAATGGGGATGTTTACCTAATAAGCATGAATGCATGTCCTAGTGATAGGCAGTGAGGCTTGTAGTGATTTATTAACTTTTATAGAAACTCCACCTTTGAGGTATTCCAGAGTTGTATGTGAATCCATGGCATTGATAAGGGTACGGTAGAGGATTAAACCTAATATTATGGACTGCCTATATTATTGTTTGAGCTTATGGTTGTGATTGAGAACCTGTAAATTGAGAGCTGAGCTCCACCCGACGTGGCGTGTGTGATTTATATGTTTATGTTTGAGAGCTAAGTTCCACTAGATATAGTGTGTGTTATTTATGTGTTTATGTTTGAGAACGCAACTCACCCGTCGTGGTGTGTGAATCATGTTTTGAGGACGTATACACCAAAGTCATGTTATGAGGAGAGGCATATGTACTAGAGTTATGTTTGAGGGCACGTGTACCAGAGCTATGTATATTTAGTTGCATGGATATATGCTGAAATAATATGTGGGGTATAAGTTGTTTATTGTGTGCTAGAAGCTATTCAATGTATATGTACTTAATATGGTCAGGTTCTATGCGTGAGTGTGTGTGTGTGTGTGTTGTTCCGTTGCATTTGCATTTGTATGATTATTTAATAAGTGTTAAATTGTCGTTAAATTCCTATAAATTACAACACTTATTGAGAGCAAAATGTTGAATTTATACCCCAATTTATCTCTTTTTAGTTTAAAGTGCAGTTCTTGTGATTATTTAATTCAAATTTGAACTTGATGCTATTTTGATAAAGATTTTGTTGGCTTTTGCAGATAAAATGCTAAATTCAAATACAAGATCGAGATAGCAGTAGATAAGGATAGGAACGACACAAGATAAGCTCAAAAAGAGGAAAAATCAAGAAAGCAGATACGGAGATCTGCGCTCCACCTGCGTTGAATGCAAGTGGAGCGCAGAAATGAAATTCAACACTATTTCATGCGCTTCACCTGCGCTAAGCGCAGGAACACGGAACCTAATTTTAATGGGCCTCAAGCAGGGTCTCAAAGCCCATCAGATGGTTATAAAAGGATGCCAAGAGCCGCAATTCAAGATATACCTGGAGTTAGGAGTGAAATACAAGGATTACACATGTTATCAAGCGGAGAATACAATTCAGAGCCGCAATTGGAGAGTTCTTGATCGAAAATCCTTGAGAGCCAAGAGAGTGACAGTCTCTAGGAAGCCATAGTGGAGAAGGAGGGAAATTGCAAAGAGGGTGATAGTCTCGTTTGTGTATTCCTCTCATCTATTTTGGTTTGTGAGGGTTACCATGAGTAGCTAAACCTTTCTTTAGGATTGAATGATGTCGATTCAATCCCATATTGTATTTTGAATATTTGTTATTTGGGAATCCCTATTTATAAAGTTGGTATTTTATTCTATTCTTAATGCTTAGCTTCGCCTGTGTGCCAGAGTTATGATGCGAGTTCTTGAATGCCTAGGAATAGGGTTCTTGAATTCTGATTGGGTAAAAATACTCAATTCATCACTGGGGGAACCAGAATGAATTGAGAGCTTTAACAACTGATCTTAAAGCGAGGCAATTTATGGCAGTGGGAACCTGGGTAAATTGTTTTGAGTATTTCATATTTGTGGAACCCTTTATGAAATAATATTTATTTGTGCTTCAATTTTTTATAAAATCAAATTCCCAGATTTTCAAAGATTTCAAAATATGAGAAGGGTTGCGATAGCCAGATTTCAATCCTAGTTTTCTCATCATTAATTTCTCCTTTGCACATTTGTTTTAGATATCCAATTTATCTTATTTTCTGCAATTTATTTTCAGTATTTTAATTTCACAGCAATCATAAACCCAAAATATCCAAAACAAATCCCCCCAATTAGATTGTAACTAAGAATTTGAAATTGTACCGTTCCTTGTGGATACGACAACCCTTTTCTCTTACTATTTATACTGTTGTGATATTGGTACGCTTGCCAAGGATCTCAACAAGTATTTTTGGCGCCGTTGTAGGGGAATGGTGTTTCAAATTCAAATTCTTAGTTCTTTCTTTTTTAGTTGTGAATATTTGTATTTTTCCTTTTTTTTTATTTCTTTTGTTGTAATTAATTTTATTTTATATTTTTTTTCTTTTTTTATTTTTTTCTCTCTAACTAACCCTTGTTCTAGTACTTGTGATTTATACTTTTGAAAGGTCAGGTACCAGAGCGATATTAGAATTTGACCCGAAATTGAAAAGACATCCAAAGGATGAGTTCAAAGATAAAATCTCAACACTCTCTGTTTCAACCAACCTAAATGAAGTAAAAGTTGCACCAATCATGGCCAGTGAATGGAAAAATCAACAAGAAGAACATTGGGATTATGCCCAGGGAGCAAGGATGGCAACGTCTACTAAGGAGAACACTGGAGATTATGTTCCACAGCGAGAACCAGAATACTTCTCCAACATACCGATTCATGATTGCTGTCTCGCCCCCACATGCAAACTTCTGTAGATGAAATCCGGCTCAGAACGATATTCTCATCGAGCGATTAGCAGACCTCTCCAAGCAGATATCCATGATTCCTCAGCAGTTCCACGCAATGCAGTCTATCATTGGCCAGTCACCACAATTAACTTGTTATTTTTGTGGAGGTGACCATCTCAATGGTATTGCTCTTATCAAGTCACTCAAGGAAGAGCAAGTTAATTATATGCGGAATCCAGGAAACAAGACCAGGCAACTCTTCAACAGCAACAATTTTGCAAACAATTACTCTCACAAGGTTGGAGAAATAGCCAGAATCAGGACTTTGGGTGGCACAAGATGATGTTTCATTCCTCATGCAACCTTCTTTTCAACAGCTGCAAAGTTACTCTTCAGTTCAACCATGGGAATCAAAATCGAATGATCTTATTGAAGAGCACTTGCAAAACCTTATGCAATTTCACAAAGATAGCGAAGAAGCAGGAAGACCTATTGACCCTCTAATAGTACAGATGACAAAAAATTTAGCTAAATATCGTTTAAAACAAATCTCAGCAAATGCACAACCCAACCTCGAAGAGCAGTGTGACGACATTGTTCAACGGATAGGGGAAGGAACTTATGACAACCTGATTGATGAAGAGAAGAAACAGAAGCTGAAGAAGAAAAGGAGGAAAAAGAAGGTGAAACAGAAGAAGAAGAAAAGAAGAAGAAGAAAAAGAAGAAGGAGAAAGAAGGAGAAGAAAGAAAGGTGAAACAAAGAATTTGCTTAAAGAAGAGAATGATTGTGAAAGGAGAGGACGAGAACAAAACATGTGAGATGTACATGATATAGTTGTAGAAAAAGAACAAGAAAAAGAGAAAAAGAACGAGCATAGAAACTAAGAGAGGAGGGGAAGTGGTGAAAATATCACCAGATCCTGACAACCCTCCGAAGGAAGGAAAAAACAGACAGCATACACACTGTTCAACCTTCCAAGACTCACAAAAAACGAGCAAGCGAACACACTGATCTGATCACAGCAAGAGAAGAAAAATCAGGCCAAGAAATTCAAATTCAAAGGCCTAAAGTCAGATTGAGGACAAAGTGGTCAGGCATATTCCATACCAAGGACCCTTGTGAAGCACAAAGAGTAAAATCTACAACTGTGAATTTCCAAGCTTCAGGAGAGAAGACCTATGCAACTCAGCAAAGACTCCAAAGAAGAGAAAAGAGTCAGGCCAAAGGAGTCAGCACATGGTCTAAACTCCAGACACAAGCCAATTGGCTAGATTTAAGTCACATTCACAATTGGTCCGAGATAAGAATATGGGTAGGGTCACTGCCCAAAGAGTCAAAGGTGCAGCACAAAGGCTCGCTAAAGGATTCCAATATCAACCACCCTTGAAAAACAGCGTCAGCTATATGACGCTAAACGAGCGCTTCCTGGGAGGCAACCCAGAGATTTTTAAGTTTTTAATTGTTTTCATTTTTGTTTTCTTTTGTTTTTGTTTGATAATTAGGATTTTTCATTTTTTTTTAGGATTTAGGAAATTTTCAAAATTGATTGGAATGAGTTTGTGGAAAAATAAATGTTAAACAGTAGGAAGTAGCAGACAAATTGACTGGAATTGCAAATTTTATTCTGTTTTCTGTGTTTCACCTGCGCTGAGCGCAGGTCAAGTGCAGAAATGCAATTTTAGTTACTGTTTTCTACGCTTCACCTGCGCCAAGATATACCTGGATTTAGGAGTGAAATATAAGGATTACACAGGTTATCAAGTGGGAGAATACAATTCAGAGCCACAATTGTAGAGTTCTTGATCGAGAATCCTTGAGAGCCAAGAGAGTGACAGTCTCTAGGAAGCCATAGTGGAGAAGGAGGGGAGATTACAAAGAGGGTGACAGTCTCATTTGTGTATTCCTCTCATCTATTTTGGTTTGTGATGGCTACCATGAGTAGCTAAACCTTTCTTTAGGATTGAATAATGTTGATTCAATCCATATTGTATTTTGAATATTTGTTATTTGGAAATCCTTGTTTTATAAGTTGGTATTTTTATTCTATTCTTAATGCTTAGCTTCCGCCTGTGTGCCGGAGTTATGATGTGAGTTCTTGAATGTCTAGGAATAGGGTTCTTGAATTCTGATTGGTAAAAATACTCAATTCATCACTGTGGGAACCAGGATGAATTGATAGCTTTAACAACTGATCTTCAAGCGGGGCAATTTATGGCAGTGGGAACCTGGGTAAATTGTTCTGAGTATTTCATATTTGTGGGAACCTTTTATGAAATAATATTTATTTTGCTTCAATTTTTTATAAAATCAAATTCCTAGATTTCAAAGATTTCAAAATATGAGAAGGGTTGCGATAGATAGATTCAATCCTAGTTTTCTTATCATTAATTTCTCCTTTGCACATTTGTTTTGGATATCCAATTTATCTTTTATTTTCTGCAATTTATTTTCAGTATTTTAATTTCAGCAATCATAAACCCAAAATATCCAAACAAATCCCCTGAATTAGTTTGTAACTAAGAATTTGAAATGGTATCGTTCCTTGTGGATACAACAACCCTTTTCTCTTACTATTATACTGTTGCGCTATTGGTACGCTTGCCAAGATATCAATATTATCCTATGTCGCATGCATGATTATACTTACTGGGACATTAGTCTCACCATGCATTTTGTGGATTATTTTAGATATGCAGGACCCTGGGCCTGATATATGATCATGGAAGCTTGGAAGGTCGAGGGCTAGCCAGTCTATGCTATTTCACTTCATTAGGAATTATTTTGTTATTGAATACATAACATAAAGTAATTATTTAGGTCATGTTGGCCACTTGTTGGCTTAATGTTATGAATATCAATGTATGATTGTTATCTTAGGATTTGTGTTTATGTAAATGTTGGTTACTTAAGTGATTTGTGTGATGTATAATAGAACCGATATCAGTAATGTCGCAAAAATAATTTTGGAAATTAGGAAATAGTGCTTCCAACATGCATTATATATTCTAGGCCTGAGCAAGAACCGCCCAACTGGACCGGCCCGAATTATCCAATGGGGTGAAAACAGTCTGTGGGTGGGTCCGGGCGGTGTGAAACAGGCCAGGCGGGTGAATGGAGATGGGTCCCAGATGGCTTAAAAACGGTCGGTTCCGGGTCAGAAAAAAAAGACTCGGTAAACCGACCCAACCCCGACGACCCAAATTGCAAGTGCTGAGTTGATGAAATACTGGGCCAGGCCCATCCTTCGTTACTCCTTAGCCTGGTGAGGGGATCATATTATTATCACCATTCAACTAACCTAAGCCCAAAACACACATAAAAACCCTAAATATAAATACTCTCTATTCTTCCATCCCCTCATTTTTTCACACAGCCGCCTCCCTCACCAATTTTTCTCTCTCAGTCTCCTCTTCTCCTAGTCCTTCATGAAGTTGTCTCCGCTGGCCGCCCCCTTTCTCTCTTAGTCTCCTCTTCTCCTCCCACATTTAGATCCTAGTTCCGGCAGACCCACCCCACTGTCTCTCACTCTCTTGTTCAACAGCCACGCGCATGCCCCCTTCCTTGCAGGCGGCAACGGCGCCACTTCTCCCCTTCCCTCTCCGCGGCTGCTTCTCCCCTTCTCCTCCCAGTCTCATTTGTTTTGACAGCGCGTTTTTTTTCTCTATTTTTTCTCTCATGGTGATTTCTTTTATTTTTTCAGGCACCGTTTTGCGGACCACGGTGGCGAGAGGGAGACAGTTGATGGCAAGGAGGTGGAAAGATTCAGAAAGTTCCTTCCTTTCACAAAGTTTCCTCCTTTTTTCACTTGGGGTGTGTTTGTTGCGTAGATTTGAAACAACTTGGGTTCTTCTTCATTTGGTGGCTGTGGCAAGGAGGGCAGGGACCTCCGTTGGTCGCGGTGGTGAGGAGGTCACGGTGGTGGTGAGGAATGTCACGGCGGGGTGGTCCATATCATGATGACCTAGGTTTCTGACTGTATTATATAAGTATTTTGGGGTTTTTTTTTGGTAAATTTTGATTAATCTAAATTTTGTTAGATTTGATTAATGTAATTGTGTTTAATTTTATTTAATCTGTTATAGTTTACTATGTAATTTTTGTTGGATTTAATCTGTATTTAATATGTTAGATTGGATTAATCAAATTTGTTTAGATTTGATGCATATGTAATTTTTGTTCTCATCAAAAACATCAAACATATATATTAATTTATTTTACTATTTGTTTTTTGCAAATAAAATGGCCCAATGTTGATTATAGGCCATTTGTACATTATTATCTTTAAAAAAAATTCCCAAAACTAAAAAAAAAACTGATTTGCATTATGGACCCAGCTGTTTTTTTATGGAAACTGATTTAAGGCCCCAAATGACATTTTTTCTTTGAACTAGTCATCCAAAAGGACAAAACAAAAGCTTAAAATTGAAAAGCCCAAAACTTGACCCGGCCCATTACTGACCCGGAATCCGATTCAGACCACCCAATTTAACCCGTGGACCCGCTTACCCCGAGACCCGTATTAACCGAGGCCCACTGCGGACGGAATTGGGCCATATTTTTCAGGGATTGGTTTTGTTCGGATTGGGCCTAGAAGGCCCAAAACCGACTGTACCACCACCCGCCCGTTGCTCAGGCCCAATATATTCTCTAATTGATGAACTATGACATTACAGAAGACTTGGGTACATTGGTTTGATTACTATGTTAAGAGTTCTTTGGACTTCCAGAAATGTTGTAATCTTTTATAATGTTTAATATGAATTTTTCTGCAAGTGGTGCACTATAATTGACTAGAGCATTAACCCTATAGGTTGCATTATGCAAACTATTTGAGGTCTTTTTGACTCTTTGTTCTAGATATCTGTGTATATAGATTGAGTACCCCTTATACTCTTTCTAATATATCTATGTTAATATTATATAATATTGTTTGCTTATAAAAACAAACATCACAATTATTTTTGAGTGGCTAGGTATAGGATAGGATCTTCCTATCTTTTAATTCCCTAAGTGTAATGTAAGTGCATAAAGTTATTTCACATGTCCCTAAATATAACTAGAGAATGTGGAGAGAAAACCCACCCTTTCATGTGGGGTCACAATAGTTCAAATCAAACCCTTCCATGAAAAGTTGTGATGGTTCTACCCATTAAATTGTCCACCCAATTATAGGTTATATATACTATGCATATATAAACTTATATGTGACTTCCAATACCAATAATTGAAATTAATATTTCATAAACCATGAAAATAAAATTTTCTATTGTAACATCCCAAGTTTCAAACCATTTTCATTAAACAAATTATCTAGGGAGAAAGGTTTCTATAAGAGAAATTGGGAAAAAATGGGCTTAAGAGTGAAAGTGGGAATTTAGCACTTGGTGCGCTCGCTCAAGCGAGCAGGTCTCGCTTGAGCGAGGGGAGGTCCTCGCTCAGGCGAGAGTGCCTCGCTTGGGCGAACATATCAATAAAATTCAGCAAGTTGGGTTATTGATATGGTCGCTTGGGCGAGAGACTCTCTCCCAAGCGCAATTAAATCAATTTGGGAGCATTTCTCTCTAACTTGTGCTCACTCAAGCGAGAAGGGTCTCGCTTGAGCAAGGAGAAGTTAGAAAGATTGGGAAGTTTTAGTGGCTGAATTTCGCTTGAGCGAGAACCCGAATTTTTCCATAATTGTTTTCTCTCGCTCAAGTGAGAAAGCCCTCGCTTGAGCAAGGACATGCGAATTCTATTTTTTAAAATAGAAGCCCTAGGGATTTTCTCTTCATTTAAGATCTTAGAGAGAGTATAGAGAGGAAGCATCCTAGGGCAAGAGGAGAAGAAGAGTAGAGGCTTTGGCTCACTTCCCACCCCTTCAACCGTCCATTCTTCATTCTTGGTTGCTCATTGGTGAGTAGAGCTCACCCACTTCACTATCCCTCCGTGTGAAACTCTTGCATGTGCCCTAATCTCCTTACCCCCCCTTCTATTTGTGTGTGTTTTGGGATGATTTGTATGATTATTGCTTATGAATGCTTAGATTGTTAGGTGATTACTCTTGATTGAGACCCATTGGTGGAAAACCCTAGATTAGGGAAGCTATTGGAAACCCATGTTCATGATTTTGATTTCAAGTTTATTTCCCCATGTTGAAAGCATAAATTGAGATAAGGATTCATGTGATCAAGTTATTAAGAGACTCAAGTGAAAGTAATCATATTAGGCTTCGGCCATCACGAGTCTTGGACCATTACGTTCAAGTTAAAACTAGGCTTCGCCCGTCAGGTAACAGTGGTGACTTTATGTCCCCAAGGGAGATATCCCTTGTAGTCTGAGCTCAGTCTAACTGCATGTTAAGTGAAAGACCCCTACTGCTAGGATAGCAGCTCATGTTCATGTAATGTTCAGTATCATGGTTGAATTTAATTCTAGTTATAGAGATCCTCATATTGATATACCTTGTTAGTGTTTGTTGTACTTGTATGCAATGCTTTGCTCACTGAAGCATTAGTCTCACCTCGTTGTGGGTTTATGTTTTAGATTCACACGCAGGTCGCTGAGGAGCAGTTTGCTAGCAAGGCTTAGAGCTTATCTGGCCGAGGGCCATCATTTTGGATTTATGTTTTATTTGTCTTGATTGTATAGTCTGTTGGATTATGTAATCTTTTGATGGATATTTAGTACATGTGTATCTTTATATTTCTGCTTTGTTAGGACACATGTATGGTAATATCCATGGCATAGTTGTTTGTATTGATTCACATTACATGTTTAATTGAAATATTGTATTTGGTTAAATAAGTTTGGATTTCTGTTATTGATATCATTAATGTTGCGAAAAATAATCCCCTAACCTCGAGACTTATGCTTCCAACGGGTAATAGTCATTTTTTAAACTATCAGCTTGCCACACTTTAGAATAACAGGTTTAGAAAGAATTAATAACATTAAGTAGTTGTCTGTAGGGATGGCAATTGGACCCAGACCCAGTAGGGTACTCGCAAAAATTACCCACAATTACCCACAATGGGTAGGGTAATTACCCACAAATGGGTCTGGGTTCGGGTCTGGGTAATTAACCCGCACTTTTTAATGGGTACGGATGCGGGTACGGGTACTATGGTACCCTACCTTACCCATACCGCACTTATATAATATATATAATTAATGTAATTTATATACATGTGATTAATTTTATATATATTTATATTATTAATTAATATTTTTCCCAAAAAACACTAATACATATTACTAATTTAATTAATATATATGTTAATATTTAATATAGTCACAAAAAAAACATTAATGTATTACTAATTTAATTAATTTAAATATTTATAATTTTGTCCTAAACAATAAAATAGCAAAATATGAACTAATTTTTATTTCTCCTCCCATTGTTTTAATCTTTCATCCACTTCCCATGTCATAGTTGTTTTATAGGTTAAACCTGGATGGTCTATGGATTATTTTTCATTTATTTTTTAATTAATTTTTATTTTCTAATTAATTTATTATTTTTATAGTTAAAAAAATGTGGGGTAATAAGTACGGGTACATGTATTTGAGTACCCAATGGGTAATGGTACATGTATTAAAATCACTACCCACACAAATATAGGTCCGGATACGGGTATTTTTTTTAAAACGCAGATATGAGAACGGATACAATAGTACCCTACCTACTGTGATCCAAAGTTGTCCGGAGTGGTGAATAAAAACGGGTAGGAATTGTAAAGAAACAAATTTATGTCGGTCTCTGCTTGCTCTGATAGAGAAATTGTTACCATAATTAACCAATAGTCCAATACCAATATAATTAATCAAATTTCCAGTTTTGTTATTCAATAAATAGCAAATTTGAGCGGGGATTGTAACCCTTTATATGGCACACAAGAGATGAAGACATGAGAAACAAAATGTATCAACAAATTTCAACCACCATTAATTAAAAAGAAGCATATGTTCTTTCCTTTTCCATCATAAGGGGAAAAGGTCATTTTAATACCAAATTAACCCATAACCTTTGTACGTTACCAAAAACCCAAAATAGGTAGCTTTTGAACTTTCAATTTGATTGTTTGCTTCACCTATATATATTGCCAGTGTCATTATATGCGATTGTCAAACCAAAAGACCGGAAATAGGGGCTGTTCTTTTTTTTTTTTTTTTGGGTCAAAAGAGGCTGTTTTATTTGAAGTTTGATTGTTGGTTCCGAGTCTTAATGGACTTAATTAAATAGCTAAAATGGACAAGAAGAACAACCTCCTATAGTTTTGTTTTGTGATGACAGCTAGTTTTGAACAAGTGAGAAATCTCGTCATGATGTTTTTGAGCAAAAACATCATTGGTTTGAGTTTCGGGTTTTCCTTAAAAAAAACATCCAAAAATACATGTATCATCAAAATATTCATGTATCGTTTTGTGTAGAAAAGACACCAATAATTGTAGGGAAGGACAAAAGTGTTATAAATGTTGAATACGAGATGGATATAGATAGAAAGAATCATGAGACGTGGCAATATCATGGAGGACGCTTCAAAATGTTAAAAAAAGCACCTTATTGTGTGTGTTGCGTAGTTATTTAGAAAAGATATGCTTTTGCAAATTAGGAATTCTTTCCCCCTAGCAGAGGTTACTCCTCCATTAAATGTTTTTTCTGACTGATTAATATTGGTAATCCCTTCATTCAAAGTTTGAATTAAGTCATACGTGCATTTGTCTTTATCCCTCCATGCAGTGGCGGATCTAATTGTGTGTTTGGATTAGCATTTGCAAACTTGAGTTTGAACGAACGTGAATTTAGTAAATATGATTTATGATAAAATTGAGTATGAGTAAACATGATTTCATATTTGGATATTTTGCTGCAAACGTGAATTTAAGAAAGTAAATATTGAGGAAACCCAAGTTTCACACGCAGAAGCTACAAAAACCTGCGTTTTGCAAACTCAAGTTTCGAAACTCAAGCTAGCCGGCGGTAATTACTGCTATGGAAAAAAAAAATTTAACTTTCAAATCAAATACTTGAATAAAAATAATATTAATAAACATTTAAGTAGAGTGAGAAATTAAGAGATAACGGGTTCAAATAGATAAAATAGAGGGGACAAAATATAAAAAATCAATATATTTATTCAATGCCAAGTATTTCAGTCAATGTTAGAAATTATTATTTTTTAATTACGATCACGATATAATAGTTTAAACATATAATTTCTAGTAAATAGAAATCAAATTCTATTATTGTGAAATTAACATTGTTTAGTATGATAGAGAAAATTAAGGTCAGTTTGAATAAATTTCTCTAGAAGGGCCTATGAGAGAAAAATAGAATGAATCAAAAAGGAAATGAATTTAACATCTCCCACAAGTTGAAATTAGTTTTTACAACTCAACTTTTTAAGAACCTCTCCCATTTAACTTCTTTATAAGTAACTAATTTCAACTTATGGAAGAAGTTGAACTCACTTTACCTTTTTGATTCATTCTATTTTCTTCTCACATAAATCATTTTAGAGAAGTTTCTCCACTGGTCAATAATAAAAGGTCAGTGTAAGTATAAAATAAACAAAGTACACCTTTTTTAAATATAAGTAACCTCCATCTTTGAATTACTTTTTTTTTACATTGTCAATATTTTATTAAGGGTTAAATATGTTTTTGGTCCCTACAAAATACTCGGTTTTTTGCTTTTGGTCCCTCAAAAATTTTTCTTTAGTTTTGCATCCTCCTAATTTTTTTTTTGCTCATGGTCCCTCTGGGCAATTAGCGTGTGTTGTGTGCTGAGTTGGCACTCTCTCTTTCCTATTCAGCTATCCTACGTGACCTATGAAAAATCCAACCTGTTTTTAACAAATTTGTAACGGTTTAATTGTAATTAATTAATCAATTATTATTACATTAAAACCTAGATTAAGATCCAAGGTAAAAATTAATCGTTTCCCTCCTTTTCCCCGTTTTGCTCTTAGGAACCCTACCCCTTAACATTTTTTACATGAATTGGAAATAAGAAAAGGAAAGAGCATAATCGGACTTTCTTTCTGATGTTTATGTACATAACTCAATGTGGGGAAGAGAGAGAGAGCCAAGGAGGTGGCCTTAGAGTCATGGTTACACAGGGGCTGACAGCGAGGGAAACGACAAGGCCGCGGGTGGCAGCGGTGGTCGCGCGTAACAGGGGCGGAGTAAGGCTGCGCTTATGGCCGCGCACGACGAAGGCACAACCGCGCGGAGTTGGCGACTGGAAATCTCGCAGTAGCAACGGCGGCTAGAGGCCACGTGGACAGTTGCGACAGTTGCATTTTGCAGTGACTTAAGGGGTGGTGGTAGGTGGCGCGCGCGGTGGGGAGATGGTGACTGAGCGGGTTCGCGGTGACACCCCTACAACTGCGCGACGAAGGAAGAAAAGGGAAGGGATGACCGGTGTGGTCCGACCAGGACAGCGGCTGGACGCGTGGTGGGCGGCGGTGGTGCGGTGAACGCTGTCGTGGCTGGAAGAGTTGTGGCCATGGTGGTCGTCTCCTCCTTTTGTTATTCCTCTGTTTTTCGTTTCTATTTTTTTTCTTTGTTCCTTGCTTTGTTTTTTGTGGGTGATGGAATTGTGAGTATTGGTTACAGTTTAAGGTGGTTCATACTGGGTTGAAAGTATCACTGTGGTCATTGGGGAGAAAACACAGCTCTTGGAAGAAGGAGCTCCATCCCCCTTTGATTTACTCTTATCATGTCAAAAATGTTAAAAGACAGGTTGGATTTTTCATAGGCCACGTAGGATAGCTGAATAGGAAAGAGAGAGTGCCAACTCAGCACACAACACACGCTAACTGCCCAGAGGGACCCTGAGCAAAAAAAAAAAAATTGGGAGGATGCAAAACTAAAGAAAATTTTTTTGAGGGACCAAAAGCAAAAATCGAGTATTTTGTAGGGATCAAAAACATATTTAACCCTTTTATTAAATACAAAATTAAAAACAAAATAAGAAAGAAGATATGAATCATTTGCAAACTTAAACCCAACCTACTAGCCGATTCTTATGACTTTATTGATAGTTTCACTAAATTATAATGACTTTAATTACGATGCATTATTAGTGTAATTTTCTATATTATTTTTTATTGGTGCAAGACCACATATATTTTTCATGGAGACAATTCCGCTTGAGCTCGTTAAGACCTTTGTGAGCAACAAAATTCTTCCTGAGTATTTAACGCAATTGTACTATACCTAAGACTCGAATCTAAGATCATTAGTTAAGCTAGAACAACCTCGTACTAGTTGATCCACATGCCCAGTAATATATTATTATTTAATTTGGTGTTGGTACTTTATTTATTCAACTTGGCTATTAATCATGAAATAAAATATGTCAAACTCTTTAAACAAAGATAATGACTCTTAATATGCTAATTTTTCACATTATAAGATAAATGTAAAAAAAAGACACAAAAGACTTTAAACATAGAGCCAGTTTGGATAAAAAAACTTATAAGAGAATAAAATAAAATAAATCAATAAGATAAAATAAATCCAACTTCTTTCATAAGTTTAGTTTTCGTAATTCAACTTTTTCAGCGATCCTCTCATTTAACTTATCGACAAACACGTATAAATTTATAAGGACTATGTTATATGGTTGAATTTAAGCATTAATATTCATCTCAATTGAAAAACTCTTATAAGTTACAAGTTATCCAAATTGGGCCACACTCCACTAATAAGGTACATCAAAGTTTACCAAACGTTAGTTATGATCTAGGTTTACCGCTCATCATAAAATAAAATTTTTAGAAATTATTTTATAATAAATGATATCAGTTTTAAATTATGGTCACGGTTGCAATCATATGGTTATATCACTATCTTTAATATTATAAAATAATTACATATAAATGTAATTGATGTGGCAATTATGATTGTATAGACCTTAACAACAATGATGATTTAGAGCATTCAATGAATAACACATAATGAAATACAAATATCAATTTTTCCAAAAATAGCATCAAAATTAAATTATAGTAGACTTAAATGTACTTTTGGTCCCCTATTTTACTGATTTCGCGATTTTGATTCACCCAGTATGTTTTCACGATTTCGGTCCCCCTATTTTGTTGATCTCGCAATTTTGATTCCCATAGTTTTTTTTCGCACTTTTTGTACCCCAATTATGTAAATTTGATTCTACCGTTAATTTCTTTACTCCCCTACCATCAATTGACAACACATAATGAACCTAGTGTGTGTGTGTCTATATATATATATATATCCTAAATTAAATTGAAATTTCGTCATTTCTACAAGACGGAACACAAACTGACTGTTAATAAGATTATAAATCTTATCTCAATTGGTTACAAACTGTATGTTTAATTATAAGTTATAAACTCGATCTGTTGTAATTGCTTCAACACTGGGCATGAGGAAGTTATATATGAACCACTTTTTTATGTGGTTATAAAGTGAATGTGAACAAATTATAATGTTTATCTTACTTGATTACAAACTGATTGTTAACACATTATAGACGGATTGTTAAGAAATTATAAACCTTATCTCAGATGGTTACAAACTGCATGCTTAAAAAATTACATGAGGAATGTAAGTTGAACTTTTTTTGGTTAAAAATTGAATCTGAACAAGTTATAAACTATGAGTTTAATATATATACACTGTCAGTGTAAAAAATTTTACACGGACATCTAATGATGTGTTGCCACATCATTTATTGAATTTAATAACCCATGAGGTGTCACATTCATTAAATGATGTGGTGACACGCCATTGGATATCTGTGTAAAATTGTTTTACACTGATGGTGTATATTAATTAAATCCATAAACTATATCACATTTGGTCACAAAATGCATGTTTATAAGTTATAAATTTGGTTAACTTTGTTAAAAGTTGAGCTTTAGGAATTTATGAATCACTTTAGAATTTGGTTATAAATAGAACATTAACCAATTATAAACCTTACTTTACTTGGTTACAAACTAAATCTTAATAAGTTATAAATATGTTATAAATTATAAACTTGGTGACAAGAAAAATGTCACTAGGCAAGAATAAAGAGAACCGTGAAATTTTTTTAAAAATCTAGCAGCTTTTTTATTTTTTAATCTATTACTTTTATTTTTTTTTAATTCAAAAACATCTCTTTTTATGATTTGATGCGGCAAATTTCTAACTTGAAAAGCAAATTTCTTTTTAGTGTTTTTTTTTTAAAACGGAGCAAAGAGGGACATGTGTTTGTTGTATTAAGTTGTACAAATACTTGTTGTACAAATAGTATATCTCTAATTGAAATACTTGTATCTTGCAACTAGTGTCATTATATTATGAAGAAACTCTTAAGATATTTAAGAGTTTTACTATCGAGTGTTCTAAAGACACGGATTATACCTGTAATATTAAAGGTTATACATTCCAATAAAAATTTTCTATTTTTATTCGTTAACCAGTACGAGACTCATTAATATTTCTCCAAATTTAAATGCATGCATAGTTTTGATAGAAAGTTAAAGGAACCAAAGCCCAATCCGCTCCCAAGAAGTTGGATAACGGACATCACCAACTACTAATGCAAGATAGACACGGTATCCTTCGCCAGTCAAATGCAGAGTCTAAATCAACTTCGAAATTTTTGGATTCTATTTAATTGATTGATTGATACTCCTACTATATAGCTTGCAGTCAACTTAATTGGCTGCTCTTACTGATTCACATCATGACTTAAGATCAGCGTGTAGCGGAAATTTCAAACCTTTCTTTAATACCAATTGTTAATCCGTCCACAACAGATAATTAATAAACAGACCATCTAAGCAGGAGTTTTTGGTGGTTTCTGGGCTCCGGGTTTTCCTATAACAGTGCACTTTTTGTCTATGCCTTTTGCCTTCCATGGAGAGCCTTTTTCCTAAGAAAGTGTCGGTAGATAGCACCAAACATTGCCTTCCTCTTTTTTTCTCTTTGGCTCACTTTTGAAAATTAATCATGTCTTCAAGCATTTTATATAATGTCTATGAATTGGACAAATAAGAGGATGCCTAAAAAACAGGACACGTTTATCTCATACATGCCATAGATGAATATGAAAGAAAAAAAATGGAATCTCATGTCTAATCTTAATGATATCTAAGCTAACCATCAAATAGAAATAGCACTTATATTGCCCCATTTATTGTTCACAATCAAATGAAATATTACATCATGTCCATTTTTTTAGGGGTGTGAGAGTATCTCGAGCTGATAGTTAGAGATTAATAACGTAGGAGTGATTGAAGTAGTTTTTTCCTCCTTCAACACAGTCAGTCTTTTCTATACATATAGATAAGAATTGAATCCCTCTTAAAATGCAATTATCTATCAACTATGTCAGACTTTTATTTCCGTGATTTAATTGTGAGGTAATCAACTACTGTAATAAGCTTCACATAATGACTATGGGCTGGTTTGTGAGACTAGTGTGCACTAAATCCAGAATGCAATTAATGCACAATTTTTATGTGGAGATAATAAATTAATTAAGTCAGTGTGATAAAAAGCTTTAGGATAATAATCACTATAATAGTCAGTCTCATGCAGTCAAATCCTATAGAACAAAAACAATCCACACTGTAAAGTATGCATACAGATACAGTTCATCTTTTTTAAAGATTGATATATAGCAAACAAGACCTTCACTTTCCACCAAATGTCATGACATGGATTCTCATTCAATACAGCTATATATGAGAATCTTTAGAGAACACAACCACTTCACCAGACGGTGAGAACTGTCTCATAGGACAATCAAACAGAGAATCAGAGACCCCCCCTACCCCCTTTTTTCTCTCTGCTTTTAATTTTCACTGAAATTTCCAACTCAACAAATTGAGGAGCAAATCAAATCACTCCACCAACCAACTCAAACCACAATCAATATTCTCAATTCATGGCGTCTTCTGAGTCTTGTTCTCCCACTGTTCCTCTCCTTCTCCCTTCACTTTTCTTCATCATTCTCCTTCAATTTCAAACAAGTGTTTCCCCTGTCTCTTCACCACAAACACAAAGTTTCCTCATTTTGCCACTAAAAACACAAACACTCCCTCAACCTCAAGCACCTTCTTCACGTAAGCTCAATTTCCAACACAATGTGACCTTAACAGTCTCACTAACCATTGGCTCACCCCCACAGAACGTTACCATGGTCCTCGACACAGGGAGTGAACTCTCATGGCTTCACTGCAAAAAGCTCCCAAATTTAAACTCTATTTTTCAACCCACTCATCTCTTCCTCCTACACCCCAACACCTTGCGCCTCACCCATTTGCACGACCCAAACTCGAGACTTTTCCATACCCGTTTCCTGTGACCCGAAAAAACTCTGCCACGTCATCGTCTCATACGCCGACGCGTCTTCCATGGAGGGAAACCTGGCAACAGAGACGTTCTTTATCGGAGGCTCCGCACAACCCGGGACGGTATTCGGGTGCATGGATTCCGGGTACAGCTCTGACTCCGATGAGGATTCAAAGACAACCGGGTTAATGGGTATGAACCGTGGGTCGCTGTCTTTTGTGACACAAATGGGGCTCCCGAAATTCTCGTACTGCATCTCCGGCCACGATGCCTCCGGCGTGTTGCTCCTCGGCGGCGCCACATTGCCGTGGCTTGGGCCCCTTCATTACACGCCTCTCGTCAAGGCTACAACTTCGTTGCCGTACTTTGACCGGGTTGCTTACACAGTCCAACTAGAAGGGATTAAGGTAACGTTTGTTATTACGTGAATAAATGTCACACTTTACTGTGTTACTATCTAAGAAGCATGGATACTTTAAAGCGGTAATATCCAACATATTTTATGTTCAACGTTTCACTTATACTTTCAAGTATTTTTTTTATAATCATACACAAAGAAATAGTAAAATAATTAGATAAATGATAAGATTTATTATATTTAAAATGACTTGTGCTAATATTTAAAATATTAATTCTTTGTTTTCATTTAATATATATATTAATTTTATTATAATTTTTGTGTCATAACACACTTTATATCTATATTGTAAATTTTAAAATTTGTCCACATCTTCATATCTGTGTCATATCATAATCTTGTTTGATGTTATATTTGTGCTTTCTAGGTTGTCCTTGACAGATAAAATCAATGATAGCATCTAGTATATAAATAAAATACAATAATATAGTCTATTATCAGGCCGGCCAAACATATTAAGTGGCTTCAAGCAAACCTTTATATTGAGACATTTTAAAAAATATGAAGTGAGAAAAGGGGTCTTAAAGATTAATATTCAATCAACATGGATTAATGAACCACAAATCTTGACATGGAATAACAATTTATAAACCAATGTATTAGGTCTAATAATAATAGATACTTATATATTTTTTATAAAAAATGTTACTGGTAATTAGAGACCTAAAGCAAGGGTTTGGACCACTTTACCCTTGGCCGATCCTGTCTATTGTGTTATGGTATTTTAAGGTTCATCAAACAAGTATTTTAAAGATACTAATTAGGAAATTCATAAGTTAAAAAATTATAATATTCATTTTATTTTTAATATTACATATTACAAAATTCAATAAGAAAAAATTGTTTTAGGTCTTTTAATCTGGGCACTTATTAGCATTTCTGGTCTTCTTATCACCTTAGCTTTATTTTATTTTAAATGGTACTAAATTTATGTGCTACGTTCTCTTAGGTCTCTCTTTCCATTGAAATTTCAAATTTATCTTACATGGCTACTAATTTACCACTTATTTTAGCATGTACCAAACATAAAAGTTCAAAGTCCTATCCTTCGTTATTATTCTATTCTAATTGTTTGGCAAAAGCAGGTTTCAGAGAAGTTGTTGCAGCTGCCAAAGTCAGTGTTTGTACCCGACCACACCGGAGCGGGTCAAACAATGGTTGATTCAGGCACTCAATTCACTTTCCTTCTCGGGTCGGTTTACACCGCTTTGAAGAACGAGTTCTCGCTCCAAACCAAGGGGTTGCTAACACCGCTAGATGACCCGAACTTCGTGTTCCAAGGGGCGATGGACTTGTGTTACAAAGTTCCGGCGAGTGGGGCAAGTAGTCTTCCGGCGCTGCCAGCAGTGACATTGGTGTTTGATGGGGCGGAGATGGTGGTGTCAGGGGAGAGGCTATTGTATGAGGTGCAAGATGTGAGGAAGGGTAACGATTCAGTGTTTTGCTTCACTTTTGGAAACTCTGACTTGTTGGGAATTGAAGCGTATGTGATTGGTCATCATCATCAGCAAAACGTGTGGATGGAATTTGATTTGGTTAACTCTAGGGTTGGATTCACTGACACTAGCTGTGAGCTTGCTAGTCAACGGCTACGCATGACTCCTTAGCTTTTTCACAACCTTTTATAATCGTCTGATCATTAGATTTTCTAGCAACAATTAAAATGAGAAAAAATTTTGTCCTTAAAATTATGTACTATATACTAACTTTTATTCATTTGAGTGACAAGAAATTTATTTTCTCAACGAAGTTTTAGATTGGAGTAATAAATTAATCATAATAAATTTATGCTACTATACCCTTAGAACTAGAGTTAGTAAAATAGGTATGCCCGACCAGGCCGGCTGATAAAAGCTCGTAAAAATGTTAGGTTCGGGTATTTATTTTAGAAACATAAATAACTTTGGTGCTTTTAGCCCAGTCTGATAAAGTCTTCTACCCGCAAAATCTACAAAAAAAAAAAAGTCAGGTGGTATGCATAATCCACAAAACAAATCTATTTGCAAAATGCCCGAAAAAATGTAGGATTCGAACACTTATTTTAAAAGTTTGAATAACTTTTAAATTTTTAAACTTAACCCAATAAAGTCCGTTATCCACATTGTGTCAACATGGTCGATTGTGTAGACTGAATTACCAGCTCTATTTAGAACGGTACCACATAATCCATCCACTCCATGACCTTTATATTTTTGTGGTTATTTCTTTTCCTGGGTGGATTGTTGATCGGTCTGTGTATGGTGGTAGATATTGGTTTGATATATGTACCAAAAAAATTGTGAATTTTCCAAAATATATTTAGTTTTGGTGTATGTAGTTGTACTAGTTTTGTTGTTAAACGGTTAGTAGACTAGGAGTTGTTGGTACCACCAAAAATAAATTTCAGAATTGTTTCATTATATGTTTCACAAGAAAACATTTTCAGTCTTCTTGCAGCCATTTTCTTATTAAAATTATATGCCACCTCATCTTGTATTGTTATTTTTCTTAATTTAAAACATTTTTAAAAGAAAAATAAAAAATGTGCCAATCTAAAGAACAATTATTTTGTGAAAATGCAGGTATTACAAGAGTCAAAGTTGATATTAATGTGAGTGGTTCTAAAAACCTACCGTGGATTTTAGTAGATTGGAGAGTCTAACCGTCTATTGAACTACAAGGATCTATTCAAACCAAATTGAGAGCAGAAGGTTAAATTATGTGTACCAAAAATGCATCATGTGCTTTGTTAAATTTAGCTATCATGTTCTAAACTTTATAAATTATAGAGTTGGGAAGATTTAAAACTTCAACTAACCAAAAGTATTTTAATCCGAGCAATTCAGTCATCCAATAGAAGTTTAACACTTTAATGTTATGTAAGTTATGGCCTGTCCAACCTTAATGCGCGTAAAGCTTTCATTTTACGCACCCAAAAAATATCATTATTTTAAATTCCTAAAAATAATTTATTTACTATTAATATTTTTAAAAATAAAAATAGTTAATAATTATTTAGTAACTAATATTAAATTATTAAGAGTAGTTAAGTTTTTTCTTAAAAAAACTTATTTTATCATGATTTTTTCTCTTCTTATAAATAATAATTATTAATAATTTATTATATCTATTTTCAATATTAATTTGTCTTATCACTTATTTTATTTCTTTTTTTTTGTTACTTTTCTTCTTATGGCTATGCTATATTGATATTACATATTCTCTCTTACTTTCTCAATCTCTCTTTTATACTTGATTGAGTGTAGATATTTGTCTTGTGGTAGAAATATATAAATAAGCGTGTGACTTTACTTAACTAAACTTTTTGTGTTAGTGTAAGTAAATTTATTTAAACAAATAATTATATCTTTTAAAAAAGTAATTTTTTAAAAAACTTATCCTAACAAGCGTATATCAATATATTGAAGGATAAAAAATGCCATCATCATAAGATTCGCTTTAGACCTAGAGAAATGTTGGGCCGTCCTTGATGTAAGTGAAATTATTTTAATCGAACGATGGTGTCATTACAACTTTATGTCATTTTACATTTGTTAACTTGCTTATCAGCTATTATCAAATATTTTTAATTCAGTGAGCTAACTTATAGAATGTGTTTGGCAAGACCAATAAGCTAGTTATTAGCTTATTTGACTAGCTTATAAGCTAATTTGACCAACACAAAAGTGTTTGGTAATTTACATCAAAGTAGCTTATTTTAGGAGCTACTAGCTTATAAGCTACTTGCTAGTTCACCTAACTTATTTAATTTGTCTTCCATCACTATCCCTTATATTTTAATACATTTCCCTTATTATTCTTAATTTCTGTTACATATTATTATATATTTTCAATTTAGTGACAAAAACCTTCCAATTTCTTTTTACCTATTATTATATATAATAAGTAATTTAAAAAATTACGAATTAATTAAATTGTTATTTTCTTTTCATTATTTATGAAAATTATTTTTATATTATACTATTTATTTTATTAATTTCATTATTTATTTTAATTTTTAATTAAATATTTTATTACTAAAAAGTTTAATAAGAATTTAATTATTTTTTAAAAAATATAAAATTATAATTGCATAATAATATATTTTTTTCTAAAAAACACAAATAGAATTCATATAATAAATTTATGTAGTTATGCTCTTTTATGTCATTTTACATTTACTAATTAGCTTATCAGCTAGTTTTACCAAACACTTCTAATTCAATAAGCTAGCTTATCAGCTCGGAGCTTATCAGCTAGCAGCTAGCTTATCAGCTACCAGTTAGCTTATCAGCTACCAGTTAGCTTATCAGCTAGTTTTGCCAAACACACTCATAAGCTCGGAGCTTATCATCTTGGTTTACCAAACATAGATTTACAATTGTAATTATTTTAAAAAATTTAATAGATATACACTATCAATGTGAAAAAATTCACACTATCATCTAATAATATCATTTAATAAATATAACACCTCATGTTATAAACTTATAAAATGATGCGGCAACACATAAATACTAGATAATAGATATCGATTTAATTTCTTTTTATAATGATAATGCATACTCATTAAATCTATTTTAAAAAGTTCATCAACTTTTTATTTTATAATTTCTGAGTAAAATTTTCTAATTAAATAATAAATATAATGAAATTAAGTTAACTAAAAAAATTACACATTGAAGGCCACGTGGTGGTCATAAAACACTTCTAATAATTATATATATGACATTAATTTAATTTATTACTCTAGATTCTTTTTCTTACTTGTATAGGCATATTGAATGATAACATGCACAAAAAGAATGCATAATCGCAAACATAAACTCTATAATAATTTGTATAAGTTTAAGTATGTGTTTAATTAGGCATTGGAATCACATTTATCAAACACTAGAATGTGTGGGGGGAAAATTCTTCCATATTGGCCTAAATGTGGATTATTACACCTCTTTTCTAACGCTAAATCAATGTTTTCAAGTTGCGCTTTGTTCAGCTTGTTTGTCGAAGAAACCCTAGAGAAGCAGCGTCGTAGCACAGCCAACCCCTTATGGGGGCTCTCTCCCTCCATGGGAGAACTCCTTTCCCTCTATGAGAGTCCTCCTACCCATTTTAGATGGGTTTTCTCCTCTCTACGGCGAAAGTTATATTTTCTTTTTTCATTTTCTTTTTTTATTTTATTTTTTTTATATTCATAGTCACTTTATTCTCCATTTTTTCTAATCATTTTTCTCTTCTCCTTTCCAACCTCTACTTCCATAACCTCCACCCTCTTCTTCCTGAGATTCTGTCCAACCTTTTTTTTCATTTTTTTCTTTTTTTATCTCTATTTTACTATTTAACAGTTTGTTAGAGCCACTATTAGCATTCTTGCAGCACTGTTTTACGCAGGATATGCTGCCTTGGTACTCCTCTACCACGGGAGTTCAATTTTGCAACACTGATTTACTCAGTTTAGTTGTTGTTGATGCTATGGAGGTATTTGCTTTGAGCGGTTGTTGGACTTGTGCTGCTCTGGAAGAAATAAAAAAAATTTAAAAAATGTACCCAATGCTCTTTCAGACTGTTTTATAATAGTTGTATTTTAGGAGTGCTAAATAGTTTACATTTATGAGTATGCATGTTTGTTTTGCTATTTTAATCTATAGTGTACTAATGTAATACTCTTTATTTAATATCTTACAAACTATGTAAGTACCGTTTGGCTTTTTTTCAATGAAGTGATATTTTCACCCAAAAAAAAAAGTTGCGCTTTGTTCCCAATTCCAAATTTGTGAGTTGAACAATAATAAAATCAATATTTTGAAGTGGAAACTATTATTAATCCAAAACTTGAACGTGTATGGAAGACAGGACAAATGGTCCAAAAGAAGAAAAAAGTACTAGAGTCACTGGACACGTGCATGTGTATGTAGTCAAGTAGTGACTTCGATGGATTCCCACCCAACCATTAACGTGTCTCTTTCCCTTGTAACTTACGTCCCTCGGTCTCTATTTATAAGACACTTTCTAGAAGAATTGAGTGTCCCTTAATATAAGATTCTTTGTAAATTTTTAGGTAAAACAATAATTTTTCCATATTTACCCTTCATTAATATTCAACTCTTTTATTTCCCATATATTAATAAGTGTGAATAATTAATGAAATTTTACCTACATGCCCAACTACCCCATTGGAAAGTGACTTTTGTTGTCTTCCACTATATCACAATTAATGTCTCTAAAACATAGTGACTTTTAAATAGGGGTATATTTGGAATGTTATTATTTTTAAAAAAATCAATACATTAATTAACTTTTCTTAAATTGTGTGAAACGGTTGAAAGAGTCTTATAATAAGGGATGGAGGGAGTATAAATTTTCAAGTGAGTTTTCGGTCATTAAATTTCGACTGCTCTGACTCTGAATCGTGTCCCACATTTTTTTTGGAGGGTGCCGTATTATATTATTTATTTTAATTTCATTTTCAGTCCAATCCCTTCATGTATAGCTTATTATATAACACCAGTCTTTCATTTAACGTGCCATCAATATTCATTCCTTACATAATAAAAAATGTATTATTATGTTTTAATATTAAAAAAAAACATAAAGTGATAATTAACTGTTTATACAATATCTAACATGCATGACATTTTATAACTCATAGGCAAATTATACATACTTTTGCAGCGCAATTTTTAGCCACAGCGGAGCGAGACTTGAACCGTTTTATTGGGCCCAATCTTTTGAATAAAATGGGAGTTGCTTTTGGAACCCCTTTTTGCTATTCACACCCCTCATAATATACCCCCTTTTCAAGCTACCCCTACCCCCCTACCCCACCAACCTCCCACCCCATCCCCCATCGCCAGCCACCCCCAACCCACTCCCCCTCTCCCGTTACGACCCCTTCCCCCCTCCCCTTTATTTTATTTTCAATGTTTTGTGTTTAGAGTCGGAATTTTTCCGTCTCTAAACACAAAACATTGAAAAAAAATAAAGGTTCTTTTACGGGACCTTCCGGAGATTAAGTTATGGATATCAACTTTGTGAACAAAATGTCCGGAACAGTTGTGTAGCAGCAGGGGGTGAGACCTTGAAAATTTTCCGAACCTTCCGGATATTAATGTCCGGAATCCGGAAGGTTCCGGAAATTAATGTCCAGAAGGTTCCAGACATTAACTTAACAGAGCTGATATTTGGAACCTAATTTCCGGAAGGTTCCAGATTTATTTTTTTTTTTTGCGAGATGAGTTTTTCCGTCTCTAAACACAAAACATTGAAAAAAAATAAAAGGGAGTGGGGAGGGACCAACGTAAGGAGTGGGGAAGGGGAGTGGGTTGGGGGTGGCCGGCGGGGGGTGGGGGGTGGGGGTAGGGGTAGTTTGGGGAGGGGTATATTATGGGAGGTGCGAATAGCAAAAAGGGGTTTCCAAAAGCAACTCCCGAATAAAATTGGGTGGTCCAGCAACAAATTACTTTCAACCCAGCCCAACGGCACACCGCACACGGAAACTAATAAAAGGGGGAAAAAATATTTACTGCAAAGCGGTCATCTTCTTCGTGGTGTAGTAGAATCGAGAGATCCAATGGAACGTGTCGTTTTGATCAAAACGCCGTTCCCGATCACTGCGTGAATCAATTTTGTAAGTCCCTTCTTCCCTCAGTCTCAGACATTCAGATTTTCACATAAATCTATCCCCGTGAGTTTGTGGAATATTTAATTTAATTGAACGCGATATTGAGATTCTTGGAGCTAGGGATTTGTTTTGTCTAATTCAATTTAAAATGGCAGAAACAATGAACGGTTATCGCGAGTTCATGGATCGGTGTTATTATCTTAATAGTGTTTTCGTCAATTATCTTAATCTTAATAATCTTACATTTGGTTATCATGAACATTAGAGACTTGCATGCTTCAATGTATCATTTCCAAGTTCCATCGCACCGATGAAAATAATTTTCCTTTTCAATTTATAGACTATAGTTCTTGGAATTTGAAGTGATTTGGAATCATAATTCTGCTGTTTGGTGCATTCTTAAGGATAACCGATTAGGATCATTGCTGGTCGGGAAGACCACATACATAGGCTTTGATACTATATCATGAAGCATCTATTCTATAAGCTTAAAAGCAGAGCTAAGAGCTTATCTGTTAACTATAGTTGGTGTGTGATTTTGGTCCTCCAATAATTTTGGGCCAACTTAATTCCTCAAATATTAATTGTTACAATTTAACTGCATAACTTTCTTTCTACTTAAAACTCTCAAATTCTCATTTTATACTCAAAATCTTCACAAAATCGATTAAATCATTTTAAACCTTTTGACCAACCAAAACATTAAATTTCACCAAAAATAAAAATCCTACCCAGTTCTTCAAATTTTATTAAATTTTCACTTATTTTCTAGCTTTTAAACTTTTAAAATCATTATGTATCCCAAGTCTATCATAAATCTCCAACTATTTGGATAGAAAATGAGAATTTGAGGGTTTAGCTAGAAAAAAAATTGATGGCATGGCAGGACTAGATTTTCTTAATTTTAAAATTAGAGGGACTTGATTAGTTAAAAACACTGAAAAAACAAAATATTACACGATCCAAACTAGAGGAACCAAAAGTGCTATTAAATCTTAAATAATGTATTGGTGAAGGTTTTTTTCTTTCTGACAAAGTGATAGTCTTTTGGATTAGATTGTGTAATGTTGGATGCAGTCTCTTTTGATATTATTAACAGGTATTTTAGAATTCTTTAACCCCTCCCCCCCCCCCCCCTCGTCTCCCATGTGGATTGCATTTACTTACAACTTTATTCCCTCTTTTCTGACTATAATTATTTGTTTTTTTCTGGGTATTGAAATGTTTTAATTGTATTTAACTGGTTTAGGTTAAAAAGCAAATTTCCAAATATAGAGCCATGAGTTTTGTTTTTCGAGGAACAAGAGCAGATATAGAAAATGGATTTCCCGGATTTACGCCTGAGCGGCGTGCATTGGTATGTACTTTTTGTATCAACAAGTCAATTATCTTTGTAAGTATTTTAGTGTAGCTGAGTCAGCTGACACCTGTAATATTTTTTGATTGTTTGTTTCTATTTGGAATTTGGAGTAAAAGTATTATCATATTCTTATGTCTAATTTATTGAACAGTTTTAACTAAAAGATCACATTCATTCCTTTTTTCCTTCAGCGTGTTCATGGAGCTGGAGCACGTCCAAGTAATTCCAATTCACTTACTTTTCTTGTCACAGGTACTTAAATTTTTTTCATATTATGTTTGTGATAGAATATGTGCAGATAATTTTTTTCTCTATATCTTCAATATCTCTTTCTTGACTTCCTATATTTTCAGTTCTTCTGTTATTCATGATACTGAACTCCCACCAGATGTCACCAAATTTTCTGGTAAGGCCTTCCGGTATCTAAACAAGAAATGCAATGTTTTTTAATCTATATATGACATTTTAAATTATATAAGTGATTTATGCAGGCTTCTTTTGATTTATGTTTGTAGCTCTGGCTGGTGCTTGGTGTTTTCTTGATGGCTACAATGTTAAGGATGTATGCAACATGTCAACAGCTACAAGCTCAGGCCCAAGCTCATGCGGCAGCAGCAAGTGGGCTTCTTGGTCACACTGTGCTACGGTTGCATATGCCACCATCAATAGCACTTGCAACTAGGGGGCGCCTGCAAGGCCTCAGACTTCAACTCGCACTTCTTGATCGGGAGTTTGATGATCTAGGTTTCACAGTTCTATTTATTTTCTACTTATTAGTCACTAGAGTTTTTGGAACATTCAAAAATCACTTCTACTCTACTTCATTTATGTCTTCGTTTCATACATGCTAACTAATATATTCATGTAGAGTTTTTTCCCTTGTTTCAGATTATGAAACATTAAGAGCTCTGGATTCAGATAATGTTCCTACTACACCTTCTATGACTGAGGAAGAGATAAACTCTCTTCCTGTCCATAAATACAAGGTTTCTGGTCCACAAAAGTAAGTAATTCGCCAGATTAGATGTTCTGTCCTCTTTTTTAATGAATTTGGATATTTTAAACCAATAACTGTCTCAAGAGTACTGCTATATGTACCGAAAGACATTCTTATTACACTTTAACCATAACCTCCACCACTTCCACATATTTCTTTTGAAGAAATTTTCTTATTTATTTATATTTTTATATATTGCCTTAGATTACATTCAACTTTTAGATTTGCAAAAAAGAGAAAATTGTCATGTCCTAAATGAATCTCAGGTTGGATTAAACGTTCTAAGAAATGTTTTAAACCAACTGAAAGGGGAACATGCCCACATGGTATATGAATTTCTAAGAGTTTATATTATATACACTTTTAAAAAAATTATATAGTCCCAAACTTCTGAACATTTGGCAATATATTGCTTTTGATTACAGTAGTGGATCCTCAATGCAACTGGCTTCGTCCTCCACTCCTGGCGAGGTATCAATTACATCTTCATCCTTTTTTTTCTTATTTTGTCTGACCTTAACAAGCAAGTTATGATGCATCGCATGAGTCATGACAACTTCACTGGTTCCTAGTGCATATTGTATTTCTACTTGCTTTTAATGTGATTTTCTTATAGAATTGCAGAAAGTGCTGATGCTCCTCATAGATATATAGCACATTTATCATGGTTTAGTACTTTGGAAATTGTCAATGCCCTTAGAGTGATTGATATTCTTGAATATAATCTTATCAGTGACATCCACCTGTGTGTGTGTATATATCCTAAGTTTGTGGAACCATCCATCACATTCTGTATCTGCCTATATGATGTGATATTTTCTCTCAAACAGTATTCTCGTTCTTTTTCTATTGAGTTTCATGGGGAGTTAATAAAAAAGCTTTGATTGCAATTCTGTATCTTGCATTTTTACTTGCTATCAGTGGCAATTCTTTCATTTTATGAGTTCTAAGTGTAGAGTGACAGATTGACACAGTTTATTGCTTCTTTTTGTTTGTGGCAGAAGAAGCAAGATAGTTCTAGTGCAGTTGGGAGCATGAAAGCTTCCGATGATGAGCTGACTTGCAGTGTATGCTTGGAGCAAGTAAATGTTGGAGATATGCTTTGTAGCTTGCCCTGCTTGCACCAGGTTCATCCCATAGCTTTAATTTGGCATTTGTTTAGCAGATTGATTGTTTCCTGTCTGTCTACTAGTAAATTCTATCAGCCCATCTCTGCATACTATACTGAGTCTTTCCATATATGGAAGAATGATAAGTCACTTCGACCTATAGGATGGAAGAGCAAGCTTGCTCTTTTCAGTCTCAAGTTTTGATCACCATTTTTTGGCCTAATAATGTAAGCGAGATTCAAAGTATGTCAAATCTCAACTACAGTTGAAAATGGATTTGATGAAGTATATTGCTGGCGTGGCTTTTATTTATTTTATTTTCCTTAAAAGCTTCTTTTATTCTGTATTCTTTCATTGTGAGCTGAACCGTTTGCACTGTGTCATGAATGCATTTGAGTACAAACTAGAGTCGAGCTGCTGGAGATCTACTATGGTCCATGCCATAATGATAGTGCAATATTTAGATTATATGACTAATTTTGTCATCAAAGTTATTTTACCATTAACTTAAGAATTGAAGAGCCTGCTTGGTTTCAAAAAACATTTTTTAGTTTTTACTTCTAATTACAAATATGTCACCTTGTTTTCATGTAAACAAGGTGGTATTTTTGTATTATTTATTCATCTCAAAGGTGACACTGAGACCTTACCTTTTTTTTTTTTTCTTTTAAAGTTTCATGTCAATTGCATTGATCCCTGGCTAAGGCAACAAGGACATGCCCTGTCTGTAAATTCAGAGCAGGGTCTGGGTGGCATGAAAGTGGACAAAATGATATCGCGGACATGGTTTGATGAATAGCTCCTCTGATTTTGGGTGTGGTATAATCAGCTGTGACTCTCGCTCATGTATCTGAACAATGGCTTATGACTTGTTGTGTAATTACCCTGACAATCGGGATTTGGGAGTAGCAGAATACCATGTAAAGACTATAAATATGTAACTCTTTTTTACCATTGAAATTACCAAATCCCTTGGGCCACTATGTACAGCCTGATAGGATAGACAATGACTTAGTTCTGCACTGGGGCCCTCTGCTTTCATATATTTGATGGCCCACCTTAGTTTTTCACATTCGCTGCTAAAGGGTTGTCTGTGTCTTTTGGGGGCATTGTTTCTTTATCCACCTCCCAAACTGGATTGGACTGTTAATTGCATTATCTACTGACCAAATGGGATCTTTGATCACTGTTTTTGCTTAAAGCAATTGAATATCAAGAATTGCAATGAAAGTATTTTTTTCTGGTTGGATTGACTACAAAAGACTTTGGAATGTTGGAGAGAAGGGCATCATGATTAATGAATGCAAGCAGGACGTTAAAGACAGCACATCATATTATTGAATGTAAATTTCATAAGAAATATTTAAAGCATTATTAAATATAACTAATGGTAAGGATAAATGGGAAGCGATAAATGGATAGTTAAAAATAAGGGAGAAATATTAGAAATACATGATTAAAATAGAGTATTTGAAATGTAAATTTAATAAGAGACCTAAATAATAACCTTAAAATGAAAAATGGAGTTTATATAATACCATAAATATCACATTTTAAAGAAGCAAGGCCTATCATAAAAAATGAGGTGTTAGCCATAAAATCTAAGCAGAATGGATGAAATGGAGGAGTGTGATCTAAAATTGAAAGTGTGGCTCAAGCTCAAAGGAAAATTTTTAAGCATATTATAAGATCGACAATGTTGTATGGAATTGAATATTAAACAATAAAAAGCAAAACTCGATGCCAGAGATGAAAGACTTGTCACTCATGATAAGATTAGGAATACTTATTAGAAAGAAATTGGGGTAGCTTCAATTGTAGAAAAAATGGTAAAATTTCGTCTCAGGTGATTTAGATATGTTTAAAGATGACTCATGGAAGTACCAATAAGGTTGACCAAATGAATGACTTGGCACACAAGATAAGATGAGAAATACAATTATTAGAGAAAAAAAAATTGAGTAACTTCAATTGTAGAAAAGATGGTAAAAATTCATTCTAGGTGATTTGAATAGGTGATTTGAACATGTGTAAAGATGACTCATGGAAAATTGGAAACACCAATAAAAAAAATTGACCACATAAAGGATAGTCAATAGTTAAAGATAGAGAGCGACCAAAAACAAGAAAACCATAGACCAGACAATAAAGTAAAATTTAACCGCATCCAATGGCATATAGTGACCCCAGTGGTATAAAACTTGGTTGTGGTTGTTGTTGCTTCTGTTATATAATCATTTCGGCACTTAAAGAACCCCAATGGGAAAGTATTACTGCAATGAAAACCAAGTTTTTGCCTGTTCATTCCATAGCAAGCTACCAAACATCGTATGAACATATTATGTATCCGGACAAAAAGCTATTTAGTCATCTTATACATCAGGTTTATGTAGATGTTTGAAGTCCCTACTTTGCTTTCCCTTTACCCTTTCCTTGACCTTTCTTGGCTTCTAACTTGGCTTGCACACGAGCTGCAGCTGCTGCTTTTGCTTCTTCCCTCTTCTTCTTCTCCTCCTCTTTGGCAGCAGCAGCCATCTCTCTCTGCTTCTTCAGCTCTCTATTTTATTTTTCAAGTCACAACAAACAGACACATCATACTTTCTTCTGATGAAAAGGATACATCACAAGCAAACAAAAATAACAATTCACCACAACTTTGGGTTTGGAGAGGATCACAATAACAGAAAATGGTTAAGCATAAATGTGGTCACTTACTCTAGCCTAGCCCTCTCCTCTGAAACACTTCCCAGACTGGAGCCCTTCCGTGGCCTACAGGCAACTAGTTCGACTTCGAAAACAAGTGTTGCACTGCAAAGGAATCACATAAAAAAATTATAAATTTGCATTCACAAGTTGATGCAACTTCTTGTGAATCATACTAAGAGAAACAGATTAGCTAACAAACCAAGCTTCAAGAATTTACATCAACTTCACCTGATACTCTTATAATTTGAACATTACTACTTAGTAGGATGTCTATATCAGGCTGATATTCCGTTCATATGTACAAATTAAGTCTTTAGAGTAAAATGATTTTAATAAAAATTGGCCTTTTTAGCATTCTTTATTTTTCACTGATCAGAAGTCTCATTTAAAATTATTTACTTAACAATAATTTATGCTTCCCAACAAAACATTTTGTGCATGATATGAGATCAGTACTCTGGGGGAATATCTGGCGGAGATCCTGCACTACCATATGCATATTCTGGCTTGCACGTTATTTTCGCAATTTCTCCAACCTGTTGAAATCAGCAACAAACATGAGAAGAAAACCTTTATATAAATAATTACAGCCCATCAAAAGTATGCTTTGTTTGACCTTCATGGTTTTCACTGCAATATCCCAAGCCTTGATGACACTACCCTTTCCGACCTCGAAAGAGAAGATTGTGTTATCTTCATGTGTAGTGTCAAATACTTCACCAGTATCAGCAAGCGTGCCTTCATAGTGTACTGATAAGAGAAAAGATGTTACAGTATGAACAATAAGACCATGCACACTGTGCTCCAAAATTATTCTCTCATCAAGCAGATATATTGGGATGACTTGTAGTCTATTGATAGAATAAAAAGAAACACCATTTCCAGTAGTTTTAATTACATAGCCCATTGCCAATATAGCAGGCAATTGCTTCTTAAGATAATCTCCCTGTGAGGGGAGAAATGTAGCCAAGTTTCCCAGCAATGCAACAAATGACATTATAAAATCATCAAAAGTTGTGAAAGGCTGAATATAAATGAGCAGGTCAAGATGCCAAATTTAAACCCACATGGTATTTAATCATCCAGTACTCCAGTTGAACAGGATCCAAGCTGACAAAGAAAACATAGGCATGAAGAAGTGAAAAGCAAAACTGAAATATGATCGAAACTTAATACACGACCTCAGTCATTCTCCATATATATTAGTGATTTTTTACCTCACTAATATGTTATAGAGTAAGGAGATCGAGTGTTTAGTTTTGACTTTTATTCAGATTCACACGTACTTTAACGATGTCCCCTGTTAAAGTTGGTATTTAGGATTAAGTATTATGTACTTTTTTGTTTCATTTTCTCTTTAGCCTATGTTTGGTAGGAAAGAGAGAAATAGAGAGAGAGAAGTGGGAAAGAGAGAGATGGTGAAAAGAGAAATAGGTAAGAAATAGAGTAGAAATAGAGGTTGTTTGGTATTAGAGAAATGTGAGAGAGATAGAAGAGAAATTAATTTTAATAGTTGTTTGGATGTGGAGAAATAAGAGGGAGAGATGTATTAGTTTTTTAAAAGACCCAAATGCCCTCAAAAAGTAAGTTTGTTAATTAGTAAGCTTTTTTTTTTGAAAAAGTAATAATTAAGGGGTATTTTAGTATTTTACCTAAACCCCAAAACTCACCCTCAATCTCTTCCCAATTTTGAAGAGAAACTTTGATGGTGGGTCCCACCACAAAAACTAAATCTCTCCCTTAACTTCCTCATACCAAACAAGGGTGAGTTAATCAATCTCTTGTATCTCTCTCCCTCTCTTTCCTATTTACTTGCAAACAAACAAAGCATTAGTCATATTTCATGTTTTGGCCAAATAGGCTTTGTGTTAGTAAGCAAGTATTATAGCAGGACTTCGGTTGAAATTCTTATAGCATTGAAATTGCAAACTTACAACTATTGTACATGTAATACTTTTTATTTTGGTGGTGATAATACTTTTAGGCATAAGCCACATGACATCAAAAGCTATAACTGTAAGTTAGTTTTCTTTGAATTGACTGGTGCAAAGGTTAATGTTTAATTTGTCATGTTTTCCATTTGCCCTATGCTGCTTCCCTTTTTCTTCTTTTAATCTTTTCTAATCTAATATCTGCAATTTATACCCTCTTCTGTTCTCTTGGACAGACAACTTAAAGCATTCCTACTTGCAAAACCATAATCTATCAATCACTAATTTTCCTCAACATGCATAAAATGCTTGAGATACAGATTGCAGCTACTGTAAGTGTTTACAAGTGCAGAACACTAATTTTTGCCAAGATTGCTTTGATGCTTTCCCACTCACTTCCAAAACACATTACTTTACTTCTAATTACATCTCATAGTCATCTAGTTTACAGAAATTTTAACTTCATTGCTATCCAACCAATATGACCATTAAATCCCAACCACTCATGCTTTCTATCACTCCTAACAAAGTGGTCCTTGAAACTCTAATTCTTATGTAATTATAGATAAATAAGGGGCAATTTATATTAAAGGCCAAGTACTTCGATTGCAAGTGTTCCCATATATTCTACCCTGAAAGTGTGTACAATTGGCTTACAAATAAGATAAGAGCATACCATTTGCCACAAGGAAAAGTATCAGAGATATCCTACTTTTTCTTCCACATAAGAAGATAAGACAATCTATAATTAAAATGACTTCTACAGCACCAAATGACAACAGTGATTTAATAACAAGTGAAGAATTATAGAGGTCCCGACTATATTAAATATCTTAATTAAAGATCACCAACCAAAGTAGTTTATCACTGTATTATCTCTAAAGTATCTACATTACTGGCACAAGCATACCATCAACAAGAGGAAAATCTTCTGTTGGACCCACAGCATCTGATTTGCTTTTCCTCACAATGGTCTTGATGACTCCTCCATCCCCAGTCAAATCAATTGCATCACCCATGGTTTGAACACTGTTTACAAGATGATAACAAAATCACAAACACAAAAAGGGATAAGTTAAGTACTTCTTTGGCCCTTACCAGGGTTTCATTATATCAAAACTGAAAGGGATTTTTCCCTTAGGAAGTGCATGCAAAGAATAAAAACATAAAAGGGAACATGTTGACACCAGATTGAACCAAAAAATCACAAACAAATTACACTCAGCAATAGCTAGTTACTTCAGCCCCACTATGCATAATTCAGCACATTTATTAAACTACACAAGATCATGCAATTGAGACTCGTTTATCACGTTTAATCACCAATTCCCACGACAACACCAATAAAGACCAAAAATCCTATTAGACATTACATCCTGCACAGAAAGCACCGAACGTTCAGTTCTCCACATACAGAATCTCAAACGCAAGACCCATCATTCATGCACTAAAAAAGATTGAATCTTTTCAAATTTTGGCAGCATATCACAGTTGTTATTGCTAAAGGGTAAAAGCAAATCAAAATCTAAAGCGATTAACTAACGGAATTGACGAAGCACCACAATGCTTAGCAGAAAGATAAAGACTCTTTTACCAAAAAAAACAAAAGAAAGATAGAGTCAACCGATACCAAAAATGGCCCCTTTTTTCAACTGAAGAGTGAAGAAGCTTCTGGAACGAATCGGGTAAACGGGTCGATAGACGGCGAAGAGTTTCTGAGAAGTTGAGTGGCCATATGCGTCTCAGAAGCTGTTTCTCTGAGAAAGAGCAAAGGTGTTGAGAATAAAAGCCACAGGGGATCTATACCACACGCGCATCATCAGCGCGTGAAATGCATTGCAAATGAAATGACCATGCGCGTGTTGAGCACGCTCCACTAGGAAGCGTGAAATGTTAATCAGCATCGCCAGGTTACCGCACACTGTACTGCACATTAGACGGTTATTTTAAAAATATCTTGGTCTTCTTCTTTTTAAAAGAAATTATATAAATATAAATGACTTTATATAAAGATTGGAATTTGTTATGACTACAAAAATATTAAAGTGACCTTTGGTTTATTTTTATATATATTTTATTATATGTATGTTTTAATTTATGACTATAAAAATATCACACTATTATTGTATTATTTTATTTTTTAAAGATGTTATAAAATAAATTAAGATAAAATTAATTATTATTTTCATATTTTATAAATTTCTAACGTATATGTGACATGACGTTTTGTAATTATTAATAAAAAAACAAATTAACCTAAAGTGAAACAAATTAGCATTGTCAGACTTTTTTAAAAACAACTCATTCGTATCTTTTTCTAAAAAAATATATTAAATAGTAAATATAAAAGGAAAAAATATTGATATTCTCTTGAGCAAATATTTTGTAAGGGAAAAATATTTTTATCAAAGAACTTCATTAAAAGGCCCAAAAGGAGTTGAAAAAAAGTACATGACAACGACTCAAAAATAAAATACAGAGATTATGCAATATCGAACAAAAGAAAGTATAATTTGAATTAGATACACTTTTTCTGACATCATCGGAAAAACCTAAATACACTAACCCCAACTAAGAGCTGCTACCACGGACCGAATTCTCTCAAGTTAAAAAAAAAACTAGATGGAATATGGTCTGTTTAAATTTTTATTGCATGAATTAAATAAAAAGCAAAATGTTGATATAAAATTTTATAACCCTTGGAGTATGACTAGACCTCTCTAGTATTGGAGAAGATCCAGGTCCTCGCTACTAGAGACAACAAGGTCAAAGAGCTACAAACACCATCAACTCCAGCGACAGCATAATCCAGATTCATGGCCTACTTATGCCACCAATCCGTAGGGGATGGATGATTAAGGGCTCGAAGCGCAGCTTCAAGGAACAGATGGAGAAATGGAAGGCAGTCACGGAAATGGGGTGACACTGGGAGAAACAATAAGGGTTCTACTAATCTATTCTTATTACAATTTTAATCTGAAATGTTTTAATGTTTTTTATTTTTATGGTAATTTTAATATGAAAAGTGTATCAGTTTTTTTTACTTTTTTGTTTATAAATATGTATTATGATATAGAAATATATTAGATATTTGGTTAAAATTAATATGTGTGTGTGTGTGTGCGCGCGTGGGCTTGGGGTAGGCTAGGCCCGTACCTGCGCCTATTCCCATGAAAAGTTGTGGGTAAAAGCTTGTCTTTGTCCCCATACATGCCCATTGCCGGTATTTTTTACGAGTACCCGTTAGGCTTGGGCGTAATTTCCATCCCTAGCTTCAGCATCCCTTTGTAAGATCTGGCAGAGCTCCTGTGGGGACATAAGACCCAGATGGATGAAAGCCTATAGGTTGTTGTCAACGCAGCTGCCATATGAGGAGCATCGTTCCGAGTTCTTGCTATCCAGGTAAAACCACAATGATCCATCATTTCATTGTAGTGCCAAACATCCTGAACTATATGCATGATTTCACCCCTGTTAAATTCTTTTCTACATGTCTGGATGAGCTCAAGGGAATCACTCTCAAGAACTACCTTTTCACGTCCAGATTGTATGCAGTAATTACTCCTTCTCGAAGTGTTAAGGCCTCTGCCACCAAGGGGAAGTGCTGCTATCGTTTTGGTACTTCCAAACTCAACCCTTCCTCTATAGTCTCTCGCTATGAAGGCTATAATTCCTATGTGTAATTGTGCTGAAAAGATGACATCTGTATCAATTTAACAATATCAAACCCCGAATGCCTTTCAAATTTGGCTCCTAATATATGGTATGGATTCCCTTAATCCATGAATCTCTGAGCAGAAAAGAAATTTGCAATCTTGCAACAGGGAGTTAATTTTAACAATTGAGCCCATTGGATTGAGAGTAGGGCCATTAAAAACTACTTCATGTATGTCTGTCACAGAATAATTGCTAGTTGAGCCCTTGCAAACATTTCTTTGTCCTCCCATCTTTTAAACTCAGTTATTTTACTAAGCACCCAATCTGGAAACCCGGTTACTGTAGTCCATCCTGTATCCATTGCATTTGGGTCCCAAACCACACAGGTCTAGTCTAGTCACAAAACAGTAATTGTTGTTTCACTGTTTATTCCTCTTTTCCACAGATATTGCATAAAGGAGGATTAACTAGCTTTCTCCTAAATAGATTCTCCCAGTAGGCAATATTTTGATTTTCAGAGGAGTTTTTATCCCCTAGATCCAATTCAAAAGGGTGGGAGAAATTTTCCCTGAAGTGGAAGTGGAAGGTAAAGAATTACCTTGAGAAGTGTTCCCCTTGAGACTGTGGTCACCAATGGGAAAATATTCTTGAGTCGAACAAATAATACAATGTATATTATTTGGGCTTATTTAAAATGTAGGTAATTTCTATTCACACCATCTTATTTAAAAAAAATAGATGCAATGCCTAAATTATCCCTCACTCATTTTTCCTCCTCCCATCCCTATCTTGGTTCCTCTCCCATCCCTGTCCTAGTCCTCCTTTTGTCCCCATCCCCTTTATTTTTTGAATTTTGTTATTTTCTGGAAACTATATATCCAGTATACAACTATGAAAAATTTTATACATGAAATTAGATTTTCGGTACACAAAAATTGTGTTCAGTACACATATTTTGTGTATCAGAAATCTAATTTCTAGTACACAAATTAATTTTTTTGTTGGAAATCTAATGTCCGGTATACAAATCTAAAAAATTGTATTCCAGAAACTTAGTCTTCGGTAGGTAAAAATATATTTTTTAAAAAAGGAATTGCTAAAGGGAATTGATGCACATCAACCATGGTCTCGATTCAAAGCCACAACCATTGATCCATTTCATCATGCACCGCCTCCATGGCCACCAAGCCATCACAACCATCGCACCACCCTCTCTCCACCATCCTCAGTATGACCCAATTGAGGCTTCCTCAACCATAATGACATCCACAATGTTGCGATGGCCGAAAAGGTGGTACATGATCAGTGGTGGACCGATGTATGGATGAGGGTGTGCAATTGCACCCCCTCATTTTGATAAAATTACAACTAAATATCTTGTATTTAGATATTTTGCCCCCATTATGTATATCTTTGAACCCACTGTCAGTGGCGCACATGAGGGTGTGCAATTGCACCCCACTCACTTTGATAAAAATTACAACTAAAATCTTGTATTTTGGTATTTTGTCCCCTCTAATTCTATATCTTTGAACACAATGCTTGCCCAATTTTTCACTCCCCTTAGGTCATCTTCAACTAGCAATTCTCAAAAGTTTTTTAAACCAATATTTTATAATTTTTAACATTTTCCCATATTGTCATATTATTTTTATTATTTTAAGCAACTCAATCATTTTTATCTTCAACCTAATAACTCTTAAAAGTTGCTTAATAGACCTCCTTCTCGGTCCTATTTATAAGACAAAGAACACAAATTTAGAAGCATTTAATATTTTTTCTTATATTTACCCTTTGATCATTATATGGTTTAAATTGACACAATTACCATGGTAGTGGGGTTTAATTTTAAATAGAAGTAAACTTGAAATGTTTTAGAGTAATTTTTTGAAAATCAATGCATTAATTAATTTTCTTAATATGTGTCATTTAGTCTAAATTGTCTTATAAATAGGATCAGATGAATATTTTATAATAAAAATCTTAAACTAAATGACTAAAAAATTAAAATCATGCAACAACCCGCTTTTTGGATTGTTGCAGATAGCAACTCAAAAAAAAAATGTTGAGCATCATGGGCATTTATCCAACGAAAAAAGTTGCTAAGCAGCTCTCATAATATTTGTGACAACTTCGACAAAAGGGCCATAAGAGATGTCTTATATGTTTTCAAGTATTTGATTTTAAATTAAGAAATTATCTTCTCTTCAATAGCCAATAACTACGGCTAATTTTCTTCATTTTCTCATTTCATTTCCTTCACATGCACATGATTAATTATTATTATTTATTTTTTAAATAAAATTGCCCCCATTGATGCATGGGTCCTGAATCCACCAATGTACATGATCTGCACTGCATGACGAACGCCCTCCATGAGGTGACTGGGGACGTGGCTGAGGGAGGGGGGGAAAGGGGTGGTTGTGGTTTTGGGAGTGGGGATATCGCGACAACTATCAGCAATTGGGAGGAAAAAGGAGGTTGTACGCGACGTGACTTGGATGAAACTTGCGATGGCAGTAGAGGCCCTGACACTTCAAAAATAATGCCTGTACAACGGTGGAGGACAGGGATGGAAAGGGAAGAGGAAAGATGAGGGAGGGATAATTTAGGGATGATGAAAATAAAAAGGCGGTGTGAAAAGTAAAAATGGTGGTGTAAATAGCACAAACTTAGTATGCAACACCCAACGGAAAAAATTCAGGTGCTTTTTTTTGTCAAATATACTTTAGAGTTTAGACACAGAATTAGACACATGGTAAGGGTAGCTAAATTTTTGTTTTGCATATGTAATTCTTGAAATTTATTAATGGCACGTGTTAGATGAACAACCGAAATTGTCAAAATGTCTAGCATTTTTATTGATAATTTCAAAGAGATATCAAACCTTAGTGTTTGGTTTATACAATACTACATCCTACTTTTTTTTCATAATATTATACTACTTTCTATACGAATTATCATAGATTACAAAACTTTATGTGATAGGTTGATAGCAACTAGGAAGACGAATCTAGAATTGAAGCCAGAGAACCATGGGTTATCCATTTGATCATCCAAAAATGTAAGTAAAGTAGCGAATTCTAAAGAAAAAAAAGATAATAAATGCGAAAAAGATGGAGGAGGAAGGAATGGTGGGAACACCACAGTAGAGGCAACTCCTCTAGCTGATAAGTTTCGGTTGTTATAGACGCCACTAGCTTGGGAAGCTAGATAGGTCTCTTGAATGGTTTAGGGTACCATCAACCTTTCTCTACTCACACTCATGGAGGAGGAAAACAAGCATAATAGCTTTGTATTAAAATCAAGATTAACTTACAAGTAGCGTCTGCTGTTTCGAAAATGAGAGAAGAATTACAATACAATGAAATCCTAAGTTTAAGTAAACAACTGCTTCATTATAAAGACACTATCTGGCTGGCCAGCTGGTCAAAGAAAGACTGGATTAGGAAGATTAGCCGGTTGGTCGACTGAAAGATTGACTCAACTGAAGAATGGCCTGATGCACAGATTCTACTTAGCTACCTTGTCTGATTGAATGGATTCGGATACAAAGATTGGCCGGTTGAAAGATCCGCTGAAAAGATTCTATCTGGCTAACCCAAAGGATTGATCGGCTGGTTGGTCTTATCCTGATCCGTTGTTATTATTATGTTTTAGTATTTAATTTTGTGTTTTATTGATAAAAATTATCAGTGTAAAAAAAACTTTGATTTACATGCAATTTTGGTACTCTACTTTCCCTAATTTGCGATTTTGGTCTCCCATGATTTTTTTGTTAATTTGGTTCTTAATGTTTTTTAAAAAAAAAATTGTAAATGTGGTGTAGTTGTAAGTTCCTCAAGGTTAACAGTTTTTTTACGTGGAACCCATTTGATGATGTAGCTGCTATTACAGTTTTAATAACATGTCAATAACTAGTATCCACACCCGTGCGATGTACGGATTTATTATTCAAATAAATATTTAAATTTGAATTTTAATAATATATTTAACCTGTTTAATATATGTAAACATTAAATCATAAGATTAATTAATTTTTAATATTTAATTTGATACTAGTTAGTAGATTAAGAATATACAAACTAACAAAGTAAAATGGATTTGAAAATATGAAATAGTCACATCTAATAATTACAAATGAACACTATCAGCATATTGCTTCATTTAAATTTTTTGAAACACTTTCTTATAGACAATATTTTTTGTAATATTACAACACTTAAAGTTGTCATCACATATAAGAATCCTAAGTTTTTGTTGAGACGTAACCCTAGACACAACAACATATAATTGACCATGAGAGAAAACATTGCCTTGGTAAATACATACCAACATGTGATAATGTCTGGCTTTGACTTTTATTAATGGTCATAGCAAAGCAAAGCAAAGAAAAATGGAAAACTGTCTTCGTTAAAACTTTAATGGGTGAGATTTTAGATGGAATTAAATTCATTCGATGAATGAATACCTTTGTTCCCAATGTGTTTCCGTAGTAACGATTTTTCCAATGACATTAGAACCTAACTAATCAACTATTAATCTAGTTCCATTGCAAAGTCCAACGGAATATCAAGATTCATCATTAGCATAACAGTCACTTCAATCTTGAACACCAACTTATGATCATGGAGCCCCAGAGCACCTAATATCATTTAAGAATTAAGTTGTCAACCAATCAGCTTCAATACCGACTTCCTCATCCACCTTCCATATAGTATCAGAACTCAAGTACATCATTTCTTCTCCTAGAAATAATGTCATGACATATTCATTGATGGAGTAAACAACATCCAATGTAGGAGCAAGAATTGTTTTATCTTGAAACAATTCTATGTTTTCAAATTTGATAGAAAATTAGGATAGGCAAAGGAAACTATATCTCCAATTGTATTACCTGTAGACTTTATCAGTAAAGCCTCTGGTTTTTCAATATCAGTTTGACCATCAATAATTCATATCAATATTAATATGACATGTAATCTTGTTCAATATAAATTTAATACTACATATAGATGTAAAATTAAAGGTTTATTTCATCTATCACATTTTTCAATTAGTCCTTGAATTGATAGAAACTAAAAATAATCCCTGAAACTGTATTTCAGGCGTCAAAGTAGTCCCTCTGTTAATAGAAGTATAATTCATCCTTGTAAGTTGATACTTGCTGTCAATTTAATTCTTCAAATCTAGTACATAAATTTAAATAAATCCCTAAAATTAACAAATCACCATCATAGTAGTCCCTGAAAGATTTGCTTTGTTAACAGAGGGATTGATTTGACTAACAAAATACAATTTCAGGGATTTAATTTTAATTTTTGTCATTTCAGGGACTAACTTAACAGCGAACAACATTTTCAGGGATCAAAATTGATGATTTACTCTTTTTTATACTAATATTGTTAAACTATATTTATTCATTTTGAATCTTACGTGACATTGGTCATTTGTTTTTTTTTTTCAAAATTGACTAAATATAATTTAAAAACCGTAATATATAAAAATAAATTAATGATGTGCAAATAAAACCAAAAGTTTTATACGAGCATTCAATGATATGTTATTACATCATTTAATGAATATAACATCTCGTCTTTATATTAACTCAAGATATAATATGACAATACATAATTAGATAATTGTGTAATACTTTTACATTAATAGTGTATATCCATTAAATCCTTTAATTTTATTTACATGAAAAAATTTATAAGTTGAATTGAATTTAAAGTGAGAAGGTAACCAAAAACATTGAAGTTCTTTTAATTTTTTTGCCAAAACAAAAAAATAGAAATAAAAATAAAATTATGTGTTCTAGACCAGCCCAATTAATTGGAGCCCAGATCTGAATACAGCCCAACTCACTCAGGGTTACCCATTGAGTCAGGTTGGGTAGGAAAAAATCCCTCCCACATCCTAGAGTTCAATGCACTACTTGCTTGAAAACTAAACCCTCTATTTCTCTTACATTTTCTTACACCAATCATGCCAAATGCACTCCATACCCTCAGAACCTTCATCTGCACTCCACTCCACATAACAGTTTGAAGGCCCATCTTGGCTAACAGAACTATAACTCACCCATAGTTGTGTGTGTGTTTTGTGTATTAGTTTTTAAATGGAAATTAAATAGCCAACAATAATGGATAAACAAGCTGCCAATATATCATCAACAAGCTTATATTATGTATGTTCATTAGTGGTTATTTATAAATTATTATTAGGCTAATGGATTGACTTTATCTTCCAATTATTTTTTTTTAAAAAAAAAGAAAAAAGAAAAAAGAAGCCAGCAGCAAAGGGCAAGGACAGAAAACACCAACTCCATTCTCAAACCTTGTTTCTTGTTATTCATCTCATTCACCACTTCCAGGTGCCAGCCAGTGCGGTGCGTGTCTCTGACTTTGACCCTAACACTTTTGTAATCTATTAGGAAAAACCCAAGTTCTTTCCTTAATGAAAAATCAGAGTATCAAATTAAAGATAAAGAATATAACTCCATTTCATTAACCGTACATCAATAAAATTTATAGGGATTTTAACGTATATACACGATAGTGTAAAAAAAGTTTTACACAATCATTCAATGATGTGTGTGTCACATCATTTATTAAGTTTAATAATATGAGATGTCATATTCAACACATAATTGGATGATGTATATACTAATTAAACTCATATAAATGAAAAATTTTCCTAAATCAATAAAATGAAAAGGTATATGAAAATTCTACTACCGCAATTTAGAATAGTCACGTCCATTAATGCAAGCATTCTGATGAAAATGATGATAAATTATAAGTGTAAGGTAGGCGTGTGTGATGATGTGACCCTTGACCATAAGCGGACCTACGTACCTTAGATTAGGTCAGGCCCAACATACCTTCTAACCCTGATTCCTTTTCTCTCTTACTGGGCCCACTATCCTCTTTACCCACGGGCTTTTTCTGTTGCCAATTTTTTACTCTTCCAAATTGATAGTGTTGATGGGCCCACTTTACATTGGTTTTTACTGAAAGCTGAGATGGAAATGGGCCCATTACTCCTAATGGATAAGGGACCCTCTCTTCTTGCGGCCTATGTATCTATCTTTCGGCTTCTTTAATTAACTTTCTGTGTGGGGTTACACCTATTTTATTTTAGTTTAATATGATAATATTTATACCTTTTTAATGTAATTCTAAAATTTTGATGTAGAGAAAAAGGGAGACTTTATATGATATGTGTAATTATTATTTCCATTTTTCAATAAAACAAAGTAGGAGAATCAACAAATGACTAATGTTGACTAAGAAGTGAGACTAAAAAAATGGCTAAGCTTTTGGAGGGTATATTAATTTAGTGAAAGTTGAAAAAAGAAACTTTAATGGTTGATATATCCAAATTTTCTAAAAGAAAGACGGTGTGAAGTTAGTTTGACAAATAATTAATCATTATGGAAAAAATTAGAATTTTATTAAAATATGTTGAAAACATATAAAATAAATAATTATTTAAAACTAGATATTAAATATTTTTTATTGGTCAAATTTTATAAAATAATAATACTTTCACAATGATTAAATAAATTAGTTATCGTTAATTTGAATTCTTACTTTGTATAGTAAGACACTTGTTAATAAAACTCCAAAAGATTCAATAAAAAGTGGGGGGAGAGAGAGAGAGATAAGTTGGACCGTTTAATAATTATGGAAGAGGAGCTATCAACTAATTATTAGGAGTGCTGAAATCCCATAATAATTCAGATGCATATATATCTGTTGGATACCTTTCAACAAAATTGAAAAAGATAGATGGAAGTGGGGACAATGGTTAATCAAAGAAGTGATTGCTTTTTGACCATAATTAAGATAATTGATCAAATGTGTAAAACACTTAGATGATATATATCATAGACGAGACAATTATCTCTATTCCCTAGCACATGCATAAGCACAAGCACAAGCACGTTGGTTGAGAGGCCATAATTACCTTATGCATAGTCAAAATATGTGGGGAAGAGGGAATAGCAGATATACCACGCTACCCTCTTTCCAGTTGTTTTCACTATGTATGTGATTTAATGTACTTATATTAATAAATAATTAGCAGTCAAATGATATTTAATTCTCTAGATCAAACTCAAATATCGGTGGAGATTTTAGAGATCATCCAACTAGAAGTGGATTTAGATGTGGTAAGATTATGTTTTCACTTTCTGAAAGATTTTGTCAACAATCATGAAGGTATATCTTAAGAATTATAAGATAATATTAATTCATTGTTTATTTTATACTTTTAATTATAATATTAAATATTAAAGCAGTTAAACTTTAGCAGCAAAAAAAAAAAAAGCAGTTAAACTTTTGAGCAAAAATTATATTTTGTTTTATAAACAGAAATAATATTTGACATGAATTGCTTTTGCATGAATTGTACAAAAATTGATAAAAAATCAAATTTTTTACCTCCCTTAATTATGAGATGTGCTTATTGTTACGAAGTTTTATCAAGAAAACAAACATGGAAAGCAACTAACCAATCAAGTTGTAACTGTTGGAGAAAAAAGGTTTGTAAAATATCACGAGTGATAAAATTGGATAGTTTCCTTTTATAAGTGTTCATACAAAACCCTCATTTTAATTTCTAAGAGTGAACTTCGGAATTTAGAGGGGAAGGGGAAGGGGAAGGGGAAGGAAAGACACAAGAGTCTTTATAAGTTATAAAAGGAGAGAGTTACACTCACAAATACAGGGAGGGAAAGACTTCCTTAAAACTTTTCTCCTCCTCCCTTATTCCCCTTCATTTTTTAACTCGCAAGCATACGTTAAAAAATTTGAGGTCAATCATATTAGTTTCTAAAATATAGAAATTACGTTTTCATTCCTGAAAAAAAAATGAAAAAGTCATTTAATTTACTCCATTTTAGAGACAAAATTGATGTTAAAAAAAGGGTTGAAAATGACTAAATTAAATGATTTTTTTTTAGTTTATAGGGATGAAAATGTAATTTTCATCTTTCAATGATTGACATGGTTAATTATAAATCTTTTAGGGACCAATGTGAGGGTTTAATCTTAATCTTCTGCCATCATTTATCATTTCTCTCCCTTTTATATTGTCAGCAAAAAAAATAATTTTACTTAAAAACAATAATACAAATTTTACACAATGAGAATGTGAGATTGTTATTTTTTTTATACATAAATATCAATCGAAGAAATGCGATATCTTGATGAAAATCTTGCCAAGTTATTTATACATGTTTCGTAAAGATGTTTTAGTGTTGGACTGAACCGAACCAGAGGAGTCCATTTAATGGAGTCTGCTCAAAGAATAGGAGGGAAGAATAATTTGAATAAAGAGTTAATCTAGAGCATATATGAGGATACCAATTACCTTATATGCAATAATGTGCATTAATAGGAATTAAAGGAAGAGAATTATCACGTGATCAGGATAGTAGGGGTTATAAGTAAGAAAAAAGACAAAATGTTAAGGGACCCTTTTACGACACAGACAAAAACTCTCCCCACCTATAAGCATAGAGAGCAATGGTTTTTACGAGGAATGGAGCCCCATCAATGAGTGATAATAATGGAGATACATCAGTAGCAATTCGAGATCTTGCGGCAATGGTGGAACAATTAAGGTAGCAAAATCAATCCCTACAAAACCAAGTGATGACTTTAATGAGGGATAAAAGGGAAGATGATGCAAAAACTTCGCAACTGTTTGTTGAAGGCATAATGACAACAATAATGCCGGAAAAATTCAAGGAACTTGTAATTATATTGAGGCGTTTGATGGGAAGATGGATCCAAAGGAACAATTGGTGGTATACAAGACTCAGATGTTGATTAGCGGCGCAACAAACCACATCAAGTGCAAGATGTTCCTTGGACTCTCAAGAAGTCAACATTATCATGGTTTATTAGATTACCTTCACAATCGATTAGCAACTTTGTAAATTTGTCAAAGCAATTTTTTTCAGCAGTTCTCGACCAATAAATGGAAGAAAACAATGACGGGTAGCTTATCCAATATCCGTTAGAAGCAAGGTGAGTCCCTAAAAGAGTACCTGGCACATTTTATTAACATTGAGGTGCAAATGGTAGATCCAAAGTCAAGGATGTCTATCTCAACGTTCATAAATGGATTGAGAGTAAAGGTGTTCAATTGACACAAAGGCAATGCCAGACGATGAAGGAGATCGGAGTTGTGGCGGAAACCTAATTGAAGGCGAAGAAAGCAATGAAGAGGGATGAAGAAGAGAGACAGATGAGAATAGTAGAGGTCGACTGTGCAGACTTGATGTAGCCATACCAAAAGTGAAGATTGGCCATTTAGGAGTGACCCTCAAGGAGATAAGAGTAAAATAGAATGGACTGACCTAGACAGCCTCATGCCGCTCACTGTAGATAGAGGTCAAATATTAAGAGAGGTATTTCACATTAAGCTAATACAATCTCCTCCCCTCCCGGAAAACTAAGGGACTTTATAAGGAGAAATGGTGTGAATTTCATCGGGCCTCGGGGAATGATAAGGAGGATTGTTGGACTTTGATCAAGCAAATTGAGGAATTGATCAAACAAGGTCATTTGCAAAAGTATATAGCTCGACGACCGGGAAGACCTGACACAAGGCAACCGAGCTCACAAATACTGCAACATAGGACATGGACCACAACTAATTTACGATTTTAATAAAGTAAATAATTTCTTTAAGGTTTATTTATCATATCTTTGAATTACAATTATAAAGAAGGAATGAAAGGTATACTATTTTCTCTTATGAGGTGGAAGAGATTTTAATGAGGCACCACTTCATATAAGAATCTTCTCAATATTTAATGTGCTTTTAGAAGCGTCCAATAATAAAGTATAAAATTCTTGCTAGCGCAACTCGACCAAAAGAATCGGGCTAGCGCACAAAGCGCAACTTGGCAAAAAAGAACATAGCCAACGCACGAAGCACCGCTCGGCCAAAAAACTAAGCTAGCACACCAAGCAACAACTCGACAAAAAAACCAAGATAGTGCACCAAATGCAGCTCGACCAAAGAACTAGGCTAGTGCACCAAGCACAGCTCAAAAAAGAACCAGGTTAATGCACCTAGCACAACTCGTCCAGGAAAACCAAGCAAGCGTGCTAAGCATAGATCAACCAAAGAATCGAGATAATACACCAAACACAGCTCGACTAAAAAACCAAGCTAGCGCACCAAGTGTAGCTGGGCCAAAGAACTAGCATAGCACACTAAGCACAACTTGACTAAAGAACGGGTCAACGCACCAAATGTAGCTTGATCAAAGAACTAGGCTAGCGCACTAAGAGCAGCTCGACCAAAATACCAAGTTCACACACTAGGTGTAGCTCGGCCAAAGAACTAGGCTAGCGCATTAAGAGCAACTTGGTCAAATAACCAAGCTAGCGCACCAATGATAGCTTACTCGAAAAATTCAACCAAGTGCACCAAGAGTAGCTCGGCCAAAGCAAACACACAATGTGCACCTTGGCCAAAAATTCAAGCCAACATACCAAGCACGGTTCGCGAGAAGGACAAATTCTGGTCAAGCACAAATTGTTTGACAATTCATAAACACGCCTAAAGGCTAGAGGCTTGATGGCTATTGAATGGACCGAACCAGAGAGGGCCCATTTAATGGAGTCTACTCAAAGATTAGGGTGGAAGAATAATTTGAATAGAGAGTTAATCTAGAGAATTTATGAAGATACTTAATACCTGATATTCAATTAATAATAGGTATTAATGGGAATAATAATGGGAAAGAATTGTCATGAAATCAGGATATTTGGGGTTATGAGTAAGATAAATACAAAAGGTTAAGAGACCCTCTTGCGACACAGACAAAAACTCTCACGATTGGTCTAACTCGAAGACACCAGACATGAACAAGTGCTAAAAGACATTTTCATTATGACAAAAAGGGGATTTTAAAACTTTTTGTATGTTTGCTAAAGCATTAATAAAAACTTTAGTTGTTGACATTATAGTGTAGTCGTGCACGATACTAAAGCGTTACACGCTTTAGCATTTTTTTTGTACTGGAAGATGTTCTAAAGCACAACACTTTTGTATGCCATTTAGTATATATTTTATTGTCATCCAGAAACCGTCTCACTTTTACTCTTAAGATTCGAATCTTGGTTTTCAAGCGTGAAGAGTGGACAAGTGACCGACCATGACACCAAATTATGTCCATATTTCATTATATATTAATTAAAAGAAATTATATGATACGAACTAGAAACGTAAAGATATGAACGTCTTGAGGATCAAATAATGGTAAGGAGCTTGACACAATCCAAGACCTGCTGAAAGCACCAAAGCTATCAAAGATAGGAACTTGACACAATCTGTGACCTTCCGGAAGCACCAAAGTTATCAAGATATAAGTTGTGACACCCTTCTACCCCATACTCTTATATATTAAAGAAATTGCAGTTTAGAAAAGGGAAAGTCCCACGTTAGGTAAAAAGGTTCACAATCACTCTTATAATAAATCTCATAGTTTGATAACGACTTTATTAAATGAACTCAAACTCCAAATATAAATCAATTATAAACAGCGGAAATCTCCATATGAATAAAAACAATTAATAATCTCCATCCATACAAGACATCCAGAAGTTCATAAAAATACTCATAATCTAGGAACATGGTAAAACCCCCAAGCACACCCTGATGTCACATCTATCAGAGCATACCCTTTTATTCATAATCGACACCAGTTGTGTCCTCATCAACACCTGTAAAATATATCCACAAAATACGGTGAGGAAAAGGAATACTACCCATACATACACATAGAGAATATCAATCCTCACCCACAACATTATTACATCATACCATCAATACATTAAAATCACCAATCAATAACATTCATCTAAACTCAACATATATCTAATCATCTATATCAACATATACATGCCCTACCATCATTCCTATTTATAACACATAAATCTATCCATTATACGTTCACCAAGCTCATCATCATAACGTCATTCATATATCATCATACTCATTATCGTCGTACATCATTCATATATCATCATACTCATTATCATCATAACATCATTCATATATCATCATACTCATTATCATCATAACGTCATTCATATTTCATCATACTCATTATCATCATACATCAATACTCCTCTCATCATCTACCCAAAGATCATGACTTGGAACTCCACACAATGGGTGCACCTCGTCAATCACTCTAGTTAGTACCAAGATAGTCTGCCGGTGTTACCACACACTATCCGATAGGTTGTGCCCCCTCTATGGGCCCGCACAACGACATTCGACCCAAGGTTGTACCCTCTCTATGGGCCCGTACAATCACTCCTAGGTTGCACCCCCTCTATGGGCCCGTGCATCGAACGCCCCATCTTGATCCCCTAAGTTGTACCCCCTCTATGGGCCCGCACAACTCAGTTCACCTCCCGAATTGTACCCCCTCTATGGGCCCGCACAATTCAGGTCTCATCACATATGCTCAAGGCATCTCTCCTAAGTTGTACCCCTCTATGGGCCCGCACAACTTAGATAACATCATCATCAAAAGGTGATATACACCATCATCATAAATCATCATTATCATGCATTAACATGCTCATCATCAAAATCATCATTATAAAGTGATATACACTTATCATCATCATCATACATCAATATACTCATCATTAAACATCATCATAATAAGGTGATATACACCGACATCATTATCATCATCACACTCATCATCAATTATCATCATAATACATCATCATAAGCATCGCAATCCTCATCAAACATCATTAATCATCAACACAATACTCATTATAATGTACTCTCAAACAACATCATCATCATCAAATAGTTAGGATCTCAAAATCCACTCTGGTAATCGATTACCAACCTCTAGTAATCGATTACCCGCAAACAAGGTCTCTGGTAATCGATTACAACCACCTTGTAATTGATTACCTGCAACCAAACACTCTAGTAATCGATTACAACATCCCTGAAAATCGATTACCTGCAAGTAATCTTTCTGGCAATCGATTACAACACCCCTGTAATCGATTACCCGCAAACAAACTCTCTGGTAATCGATTACAACACCTTTGTAATCGATTACCAGCAAGCCAACAGTGCTTCTGGGTTGCCCAGAACACTCTGGTAATCGATTACCCGCGATACAGATCGCAGAATTCACGATTTCAAACCTCTCTAAACTCATCAAATCAATCCCTAATCAATCTTTTATGTCTAAACAAACAATCATTATTAACATCCACTACTCCGTAAATCAACAATCAAATTACAGATTATACCATCAATTCATCAAAACCCCCAATTTCTCAATCCCTAATCACCCATTTTCCCATTATTCTCAATATCATCATTAATCTCATCCAATACTCATCAATTTACATACAATCAATCATCAACCAACGAATTATATCTTCATTCTAAGTTATAAATTCATCAATTCAAAATTATACTCTTAGATTACTACCCAAACATCCCCTACATGCATATAGAGGCAATACTCTCTCCCCCACCGTACCTTAAGCGAAGCTTGATCACAGCAAGGAAGTCCTTTCTCGAATTCTTGGCGTTCACTCCACAGCAGCTCTCTCTTGAGACTCCGTTTCTCCCCTCCTTAGCGTTTCACTTACTGACAAATGATACGAATAAGGATTAGGGTGCTATGTTACCCCTCCTTACAGAAATACTAATTGGGCTTGGGCCCACTCTCACCCCCTTATTCTATTTTCAATTAAAATTACCTTTACGAAACAAAACTAATAATAATGACACTCATATTATTTATTTCCCATTAAATTAATTATTTTCTTAATTAATCTCTTTAATTTAATTAATATTTATTCTAATAGAATTTGGAATAGTTTCACTTTTTTTTTTTATTGGAGTGAATTTCCTTTTGGCACGCCAAACCAAATTCCGATCATGAACAATCATGATCATTGCAACTGAATCCAAATTTTTGAGAATGATGCTTCTTTGATTACTAACAAAGTGCATCAAAAGAAGGTTTTAAAAGCAAAGCAAAATCTTCCCTTTGACCACAAAAAAGAAAAACAACAATTAGGCTATAGAAACAGCCGAAATCCGAAAAGACAGACAAAGAATCGAAATTAAGTTATGAGTAGCCCACAACGCAGCAAGCTCTTGAACAAATAAAGTTCACATAAAATACCATTTTTATTTAAAATAGCTAGCTAGACAATAAAGGAACCTAGAAAACAAAGTTGCATTCTATTCAACTACCACGAGAAGAAAGCTCAACCTATTATTAATTAAAGCTAATTTTTCTTCAGAATCTTACATATATACTTCACAAAAGATAATTATATTTTAATCAAAAAATTTATAATTAAGGACGAATCCAAGATTCACTTGAAAGAATAAAAAAATAATAAATATTAAATACAAATTTAATTCATCATATATTTATTGTACATTCATGTTATATATAAAATTTATCAATAATATTTATATTAAATAATTTTTTTTATAAAAATCAGGACTAAATTTCAATAATAAATATGGAATAAAATTTATATTATAAAAACTAAATGCATAGCACTTTTTATCTAATTATTTTCTTTTATTACATATAATTAATAATATTTTTAAAAAATAATATATTAGTAAAAAATAGGAGAAGCGGAAATTTAGATAATCTCAAAGTGTGAAAATTTCACAGGATTATCTCACGAGAGAAATATTTATGAGGAGGACAATAGAAATAAAATTTTCACGTGAAATAATCATGCGAAATTTTTATTTGAAATCCAAATCAAAACCCATGTTTGTCGATCCCCTAAATTGGTGAATTCATCCTTGTTTATAACATAATGAAATTAGTTGTCTTAATAAAATATCCTTTTCATACACAAACTCCGAACCTTTCTTAAGAGAAGAGAACTATGTGTATATATAAGATATGAACTAACCATTAAATGGTTATTAAATCTTAATCTTGTTTGATAAATATTTTGCTTAACAATAACTTCTGATTTTTATTATGCAACGTCGTATTGAGAGGAAATGTTGGGCCACACTTGACTCAACAATTGAAATGTCATATTTGATTTTTTACTAAAATGGAAATAGTTGGCTGAAAATTATTGGGTCTTTTCCTTTGCATTTGCAATTAGGTAAACAGTAAAATGTGAAGCACGCTCCCATTTTGGGCATGCTCATCTAACTTTGTTTAGCTTTAAATAACAAAAAGAAACAAAACAGTGTTCAATTCATTGTCTTTATCCGCAATATATTTCCCAAAGCTTGTGACATGTTTTTGACGCTTCTATCAGATTCCCCTTTTCTCTTCTGAGTTCTACAATAGTTATAGTGGCGCTGTCAAATGGTTTTGGTTTCTAGAATTCAGCAATAATAAATTGTATTACAGCTCATGAAAAAAAATTAACAAGTCGGTAATTTTTTTTTTCAACCACATGTGTATGTGGAGGCAAGCCTTTTTCTCAATAAAAAATTTTAAGTAAAAAATAAAATTATGTCAATTCTGTAAAGAAGAATAAAAATAAAGGATTTTTTGGATGAATAATTTTAAATAGTAAAGATTTTTTTTTAAAAAAAAATACTACCATAAATCTTTTTATTTGAAAACTCTCACATTTAATTTCTTAACAAAATATTTTTAAGTCATTCATTAATAAATAAATCATGAAATATTATAAACGATGCAAATTTACTTGTGGTGAAATTAAAACACATATTATATACTTCTTCCGCTCTTTTTTATAAGACACACATAATTGAATTACACATATCAATAAAAGTGGGTAAAGTTAATTAATTTTATTGAAGTTTTAAAAAATAATTTAACTTTCTAATTTTACCCTTATTACCATTTAATTGAAAAGACATTAAAGTTAATAATCGTAAATGAGAAAAATAGTAATAAAAACTACGTTGAAATTGTGAAGTGGCTTATATAAAGGACCATAAGAAGTGCATTTTAAAAAGAACCGGATGGAATATCATTCATGGCACACACAAAACAAATTCAACCAAGAATAAAGTTAAATATCAAATTAATTTGTATGTATAAAATATCTGTTATCTAATTACAATTTATATCATGATCACTGTATTTTATTTTACACCACAGATGTGTGAGGTAGTCCGATTTTAAGGAATCTGTGTCAAGCATTATAACTGATCAGACAAGAAAAAGAAAAAATAATTATTGCACGACACCATTCTATTTGTGTCATATATATATATATATAAAAATAAGAAAATAGAATTAGAGGAGAAATTACAGACATTTTGGTAAAATTAAATAAATAATAAAAATTATATAAATATAAGATAGTCCATATGTAATTTATAGAATAAAATAAAAATGAATAGAAAATGTTTAATATTTGAGACATGATATTTGTGTAAATATATAGATTTGACCTTTTTAAAATAAACTTTAAAGAGTAAAATATAAAATTATAATTCTTAATAAAAAATAAAATTAACAATTAAAATAATTATTATAAAAAAATATATAAACATATATAATAAGTCAAATTATTTATAGTTTTAATTGTTAATTTGTAATTAACAATTATATATAAATCCAGAATTTATCTTTTGAAATATATATCACTTTAAAAAAACCAAATTCTAAATATCAAAAAACTCACACTTCACATGTTTGGTTTAATTCTAAACTCACGTTTAAAAATAAATTTAAAATATTAAAATACTTATGCTAAAAATAAGTTTAAGCATAGTTTGTAGATCTAAGTTAAAGTTATATGAATTAGCTTATTTTTGATCTAGGAAATTCACATCCAAACAAATTTACTCATCTTTCAAGTAACATTAATTTTTTTTTTAAATTGCATTTATACTAATTCATGTTTACTCACTTTCAAATTCAATAAAATTACACTGACTCAAAGTTTTCAGTTCACATAGGCTAAATAAAAAAAATACTTTCATCTTGTGCTGTAAGAAATTGAAGAAATACATGGATAAAAAGATCTATCAAAAATACAAACACGATTTTTTGTCAACAAATTGTTATGACATTTCATCTAAAGATAATACAAAAAATATGTTAATTAATAAAGCATTTTCATTTAATAAATTTAAAATTTAAATAAAATAATATTAAGTCATTATTAATATAATTTTTTATTGGTGTACAATGCAACAGGTTATTATGCCATTGTCAACAACTCATCATCCATGTCCCTGCCAGCCTGCCATTCCCATTAGAGCCATAACATAAACTAATATATATTTTTACCAAAAGAAGCTATTTATTTATTTACTACACAAAACTTTACCAAACATGGCTTTCTTTGTACAGTTAGACGCCAAACAAATTTTATCAAAGGATTACTTAATTTAGCTAAAGCATTTCAAATTCACTCACTATTTACCTCCCTTTCCCAATTTGCAAATTCATAAATAAAACGCATATATATAAGTTTCTTTTTTTTTAAGAAAAAAATAAAACAATACACGTTGAGGTAAGGATGAGGATAGAGAGAAAAAGGAGAAAACACCAAAAATGCCCCTTGTAGAAGATAAGAGGGTCAAAGTGGTCCATGCGGTGGTCAAATAACTCGAGCTTTCAGTTACAGGACAGTTTTGTCATTCACATTCACAAATTCATATTACAAATAATAATAATAATAAAAAAATTGCATGAAGAGTCGTGCCAAAAACAACACCTTCAGCCATCTTGCAACGCCAACCTCCCCACCCTCCTTCTCACTTCTAGAATAACGTTAACTTTATATCCAAAGTTTTAAATAATTTCCTATTTCTATAAACACTCAAAATAATAATGAAAAAAAAAAGAATAATTAGACTAACATTATCAGTAATCATCAGTAACGCTATCATTAATAATTTATTTATATTTGGATATGTATGAAATTGATTTTCAAACACATTATAAATCTGGATTTCCATTTTTTTAAAATTTTAACTGTGATTAATACCATATTTAATTTCAAATAAAACCACGTTATAAATACGAATCCAATATACACGAATCCAATATGAATAAATAAAATCACATTTTTAACATAAATCTTTAATGCTACAGATAATTTTTACGGATAATAACGTTAATATGAAAATATGCTCTTTTTTTAATAAATAGAAATTTAGGATAAGTGAATGGTGCTTCAGTTCAAGATAGGGAAAACTTTCAGACTCAAAAAAACACTTATAGAATACTTACATTTTACCTTATCCCAAAGGAGCAAATGAAAATTTAAATTTATAACCTGTCAAATACGATATCTTGTCTCCACTTGATCAATCCCTTAGAATTAGTTCGAATCTATGCTTTAAACGTGAATATAATGTAAATCAAATCAATTTTTAACATAAAATCTTTAACGCTAGTCTGAATCTACGCTTTAAACGTGAATATAATATAAAATCAAATACCGCTTTGGACAATAACATAAGCTCGAATCCATGTTTAAAGCATGAATCTAGTGTAAATCAAACATATTCTAATATTGCCACGTTTCTACACAACTTTCCTTTTAATGCAAAATTTGCAACTTGCCCCTTTGAGGGCTCTAAAATGTCTTATGACTCTCGTGTCCCTCTATCAATAATAAAATGAAAATAATTTCCAACTTCCATAATTTAATTGTCATTAAAATAATTGCAGAAAAAAGATTAAATAAACTACAACGTTGCGTCAGCCTAAGCACGTTTAGATCTACACAGTACAGAGCCTAGCTTACCTCATCTCAGCTGCATTGGTTTGAATGGAATCTCAGAGATTTTTGAGATCTCAAACACCCATCACTTCTTCCCCAATCCCAAAGTGCAACACCCCACAGCAGTAATTGAACTGAAAACCTAAAAAAATTAGAAATTTCATTTGAGAAAAGGAAAAAAGGGGGGGGGGGGGGGAGAAAGAAGAGAAAGGAAAAAAGGGGGGGGGGGGGGGGGGGGGGGGAGAAAGAAAAAGTGTATGTCTAAGCTAAAATTCAATCAATTTCTCCGTTGTAACATATTTTCTTCTATTCTCAAATAGCCAGAAAAATTAACAAGGTAACACCGGTGAGGCACAAACATGAAACCTCCATTGATGGAGTTTCAGAGTACCCTTAAAAACCAAAAAAAAAAAAAAACAAAATTGAAGATTTCTACCCAAGAAAAAACAAATTTTTTTCCCCTTATGTACAGGTATATCCCTTCCTCTTTTGATTGAAGGAAAAAGCTCAAACTGGCCTTCTTCTTCATCTCTATGAGGAGAATCACTCAAAAAGGATCTAATGCAAAAAGGGAACACTTGAAAAGAAAAAAAGGAGAGAACTTTAAGCTCTCTGAGCATCCTTTTCTGCTTCCCTCATCAACCCTTTTCCTTCATGAATCACTGTAATCACGCCAGCAAATAAGCATTGTCACACATCGCCTCATGAGTAGAAACGAGCCCTTTGTTCCTTCACGAGCCTAGCACACTTTCTAGCAAAAGCACACCTCCTCTGAGTAGTAGAAGAGCTCTTGATGAAAGGGGTGCTTGAAGATCGACTCCTTGTAGACCCTTCTTTCTTTGACAACTTCCACTTCTCATCAAAGTACAAAGGCGGTGCAGTTCCCATGCTGCTACTTCTAGACACAGTTGAAGCCATGGAGAAACAAGAACTAGAAGAAAAATTGCTCTGTATGTGTCTTGGGGTTTGGTGTGAAACAGAGGAAAACAGAGTTAAGAAGGAAATGAAAAACTGTGGGCAGTGAATTTACTGAGAAACTGAATCACTGAGGAAAGTATGAGGGGTGAGGGGTAGTATTTATAAGGGGTTAGATTGGAAAAAGGGGTGTGTCATGTGTGTGGCAGTGTGTGTCACCTGGTTCTACCTTAGCCTTGTGAGAGGCCCACGACTCATTTTTTATTCTTAAATATTGGAAAATGATTCATTTTATTAAATCGCATGTATTCTTTATTAGAGACAATTCTGCTTGAACAAGGTAGAAAATATCTACACTGGGGTGGACTAGTTCTCTCAACAGAAATTTTTTTCATTTATTAGACTCAAACTCGAAAACTTATTTAAAGGAAATTAAGCATGTAACATCTCAACCAACTGATTAAATATTGAAAAATGATTATTTATAGTATAATAAATGTTGGCTAACAAAATTATTATTATAGTGAGGTGGGTTCCCAATGTACACGTCAGTGGTGAAAGGGAGAGACGGGAATTGAATTGAATGCAAGAAATCTTAACACTGATATTTTGTTCATTTTGGTAGGGAAAAGGGAGAAAGGGGTGGAGTGGAAGGAGGGGGGTGGAAGAAGTAATAAGTAACTGTAAAATTGTGAGAGTCTGAGACTAAGAGGTAACTTTGTCAGCATTTGGGAAAGATATTACAGGAGGATCAAATTGGGGATAACATTACAACTTTTACATAAGTGAAAAAACTTTTGTGATTGGGAAACATTGGTGGTGAAAAAGGGCATTTCAATTTTCCTTTGTAGGCTAGAAATGCCCAATGCAGAGGAGATTCTAAGAGGTGGGGGACCGAGAGTGTTTCTGTTCCTGTTCACCAATTTTTACTTTGTGTTATATGATGTGGAAGCCACTTTTACTTCTACTGTGGACAGATAAAGCTCTATTGTCTGTTACCAAGCCATTTTGTTTTTTCTTCAAAAAAGATTGCCATTTTCTCAGTGGAATTTAAGAATCTTACCACATGATTCTGTTTTAGTATGTGAGGTTTTTAATGCTTTGGTGTCATTTCACTCATTTGGCTCTTTTGCAAAACAAACATTGTGACTACTTGACATTTTTGTTAAGTAGAATCATTAATTTTTTTTTTAAAAAAACATAGCTCTTTAAAAGAAAGAACATGATCAGAAGAAGTCTTCTTGTAATGAGGGGGATTCTTGTTGAAAACCAAGCCATATGTTGGTTTATTTATTAATAGTAGTGATTTACTTCTTGTATAACAAGATTAACAAAGGTATCTCAGTGTCTTTTTATTAAAGAAAATTTGGTAATACAAAGTATCTCCATCTTTACTAAAAATATCCTTTGAATACTAAAAAAGAATCACCCCCATGTTGGGGTAAGTTTCAATCGGTGTATGTACTCTGCATCAAATCAATCTTATTTACATATTACTTGGTGGTAGCCAAGCATTGATGTTACACAGAACCTTAGCCAAATCACCTACAAAATCAGGAAAAAAAATTGCATACCAATGTACTATCACCACCTCTTCAAATCCCATCCATATCAGTTCTCGTGACAAAAGGAAAGGTGCCATTGTAAGAGGGTAAAAAAGAGGAGTATGCAAAGTGGAGAAAAAACAGAACACAATGACCCACCTAACTTATCAATTGGACCAACTTCTTTGTAAAAAATTAATTTATTTTCAAAACCTTTACTAAGAAATTTTTATTATAAAACAAATTCATGTAAACACCCGTGAATCCTTAACTATTCTAATTGCATAAATGTAACATTGATACTCAGAATGTGCAACTTCGATGCCAAAAACTCTTCTGCAAATGTACATATGGTGCTTATGAAAGGTTTTGACTTTTTTAACATATGATTTTAAATTTGATTTAAAAATTACGTGTAAAAAAAAATACCATTAAAATAAAATAAGATTTTGTCCCCGGAGATTAATCTGCCCCTAATGTAAGGAATATGAACCAAAATGATGCCAACAACTCTTCTGTGCTTTGCTGTCACTCATTTTCCTTTCTTTTCTTTTCTTCCCTTTACTCTAGGGAATATCTCAGGATCACACGAATTCTATTATTCTTTAAAGCTTAAACACATTTAATGTGTGTTTGATTTTCATACAAATTACATTTTCAAACGTGGATTCAAACAAATGTTATTAATAATAGTGTTGATTTGGATTTACGTTTGTAACGTGATTTTGTGTAAAGCCAAATACTATATTAAAAAAACTAAACACCCACCAATGAAAAGAAAACATCATTTATGGACCAAATAAAACACCAACTTCTCAGGGTTTGTGGTTAGTATCATCAAATTTGTCCCAAACTAGGTATGATTTTGACCATGACATTGCCAACATGGTCCAGATTTAAATACTGTTTCAGATGGTGGTGAAATGGTAGGTCTGGTTTATGAACTTTTCAATTCCATGACCAGAAAAACATTTGAGGTCCCCAAGCATTTGATAGACTCTTTGAGCAGTGAGTACTCTCTATCACAATAGTACATTTGATAGACTCAAACCTACCATGGAAAACAATATGTGCATGCAATTCATGCTCTTGTTGGTGTCCACTGTTCTATTCATTGAAAGTAAAAGAAGTCCCACATCAACTGTAAATGAGAAAAACTATATAAAGTGAATATAAAGCTAGTAACTCAGAAGTAAAATTATATACTATGACCAGCTCTCTCTCTCATATTAACAAATTTAAAACTTGTTTTGACCTGCCCCAAAATCTCAACATTTTTAATGAAATTCACATATTCATTGAGATTTGTTAAATGAGGAAGTGAGCAGAGGAAGTGTTAAAACCCTTTGCTTTAATAATAATGTGAATGTGAATTTGTTGAGTATTATATTATGGATAAAAGGTTGAACATTTGACAGATTTTATCAAGTACCATGGGACTGACCAATACTTTAGCTGTTCAGCACTATTTGTTTTATTTGCTTTAATAAAGACCCTAAAAGACTTATCTATAGAAATTTTGTTGGTGGAATTAATTAACATATCCGACATGGAAACAGTAAAACAAGACATTACCAAGTGTAAAAGACAACTGAGTGCAAAGAAAGAAAGAAATGTACCTACCTTAGATATAGCACTATAATAGTTAAAGGTGCAACATGCTACATTTGATAGACTAAATAGGATATTATAAATTTTGGAAGATTTGAGAGTAATGCAATTTCTTTTAAATATAACTCGTAGGATTGTATATATCTGCAAAAGGGTATATCAGTATCACCCATATTGTTATTATCATTGATTTCTAATATACTATAGTAGTATTTTATTCCCCATAACCACCAAGCTGAGACTGAGAGGAATCAAATTGATTGCAGAAGTTGTGAAAAGGTGTCCAATACCAAAGGTTTCAGTTTCTTTTTACCTACTCTTGGAAGTACATAATGCTTAAAGAGTTGCTGATTATTGTTGCTTCTACCTCTGAACTTAGCAACCTTCTCTCTGTGTGTATTCGATACACGAGCCAAGCCACCACAGCCACCACACCCTGAAGCAAACTCTGATTCTGTCAATCTTTTTTATTTCTAACTACACACAACAGTACACTCCTTCTCTCACTGAGTAACTACATGCATATTGCTTAAAGTAAGTGTTCTGTTACACTATGCTAAAATGATTCTTTCTCTATTAAGGGACTTAAAAAAATAAGAGGCTAAAAATTGAAATGTGATCTTGTGGATGTGACCGTACATAGGACTCAGGGGTCCATACCAATTGTGCCTTATTGGTGGGGGTTTCTTTGGGTATGTGACCCACAGTGACATATCAGAAGCTGCATGCATTTGTAGGAAGCGTGATCAGCTAGTAACACCATTGCTGACTTTAATTTTAGGCTCATCTGCATGTGCAACTACATAGGTGGTGACGTATCAGTAATTTTGCTATTATGAGTTTTTGAATCTTTTGATCATCACGGTCATGACTAGGCAAAATTGTAATTGATTGAAGCAAAGGATTTCTATCCATGTCCGTGATGGGAAATATCACTGCTTGGCAGGACCTGTAATTTCTCATCATCAACATAATGTAACACTACTAAAAATAATGTTCTACACCGAATCCAAGTTTGTAAAATGATTTTGATACTATGTAAACATGACATTTGTATGCATTCTATTTCTATTACATTCTAAAGTCCAAACAAATTAATGAATCTCAATAATTTCTTCATTCAATAATGTGATTTTAATTTGAGGATTGTAGTATTCCTCTGTTCAGATGAAATGGACAATTCATTTCTCAATAAAGCAATGACACGGGTTGATGAGTTTGAATTATTTGTGTATTTGGATAATTGAAGACAGAAAATATTGTGTAATTTCAAGCTTTTTTCTAGTTGGCGGTTTTAATTTTGGGGTCACTATCTAGGTGTGATAGAAATTATGGACCCCATTGTTTAAAATTTTGGACCAAAGGGGTGTAACATTGTAGAAAAAGATCTCATTTAGGAAATTTGCACGAGTGTTACTTTGACTTTTATAGGACTAGTCCAATTTCATTTTGCAGATAATGTCTCTGTAGTATGTACACTATTAAATGCACTACTTCCATATATCTCAAGCACCCATGTGAAGTTTCGATAACAAATGGTAAATAGTCCTTCTTATTCCATGTCGGCATTCCAATCCAATCTCTTACGCGTTCCCATTGGAAGCACCATGCATGTCATAATCTATTTTAATTCTTCACAACATCACAAAAAATAATTTATTCATGTCAAAATATTTTATGCAATTTATTAATAAATATATGAAGTTTTTACATTAGTTTCTAAAATACATTCTTTCTATGATGACAAATATTTTTCATTGTATGTATTGAGTTAAAAACAAAATTCTTTCATACTTCTTAAATTTGGAAGTGTTAATATGTCTGTTTATTACTTGAGTTAGTTAAATTAATTGTTTCACCGGACATTTTCTTTGTGTTAACTACATATATCTCAGATTATCAGGGATAATTCTATTCGAGACTTAATCATAATTAAGGTTTCACGAGACATTTGAAAAATTTATTTGAACTTATCTTATGACATGAACACTTATGTAAGTGTTTAAATAAACTTATAAAAAGAGCTTATGACATACTCATAAGTTTTTTCAACTTATTTCTATAAGTTACTCGGAGTAACTTATGAAATAACTTATAGCTTAAGTAGAGGTTAGGTACCTCGTCTCTCCTTTGATTCTCACTCTCTCCCTTAAGTATTTATGACATAAACTCTTATATAATAAACACTTGTTGTTGAATAAGTAATTAGTTAAACACATTTCCCAAACACATCCTATTTTATCTCATTATTTATCAGGCCCAAAACTTTTGTGCATAGTCGAGTATATATGCATGATAATTTTCTCATATTACATATATATTAAAACTTTTATGAATATACTATCATATCCCTTCCATGAGGGACAAGTGAGAGTGAGAAGAGAAACAATTTGAAGGGGCAAAATTATTTGATTACCTCATCATTTTAATAGAAAAATTGATTACTTCAAGGATTAAAAATTTCTTTTCTTGTGAAAAAAGCTACAGTCTTAGATACATTATTAAGGGATTGTTTTTTTTATGAAGAAATATATATATATGAAAGTATAAACATACATAAAACAGTGGGTACATCAAATGTACCACTGCGTGATTTAAGCACAATAAAAAAAAAAGAGAAAGTGAGTTAAAAGAACCTAGAGGGCCATGTGGTATGATCAGTGTACCACTGTTTATGGTACACTAATCCCCGCTCTTTCTTCTTCTTCTCTGTTTTTAGTCTTATATCAAATATTCATAATACAACACTTCCTCCTCAACTCCTATTCGATATGAAAAGCGATATGCATAAACTAAAATTTAGCTATTAAAACAAGTCTTCTAACAATTATCTTGTTAACATAAATATTTTCCACGATCAAACCATTTGAACTAAACAATCATAAATATATTTTTTACTTGTAAAAAAATAACATGCATGTTTGTTTTTTAAGTCTCTTGAGTTAGGAGTTGAATCTTTTTTTTTTTGGGTCAAGAGTTGAATCTTTTATATATTACGGTTGAATCTTATATATTATGTTAAAAAAAAAAGTCGATTGTAACAGTGTTTTTTTTGGGTCAAATAAAAAGGTGCAATGCAAAATTGGAGAGAAGCACATGGGAATGGTATCATAGGGTGGCCCAATGGGCCCTGCATGATTTGTGTCATATTGTACACGTGTCACTCATTAAAAGGGGATTTCTGTGTCCCTCGCACCAAAACTACCCTACAAACTATGTACCCAAAAATAAAAACTGTCCTACAAGGCTACAACTATCTAGAACCTCATCTTAAAAAATAAATAGCTTTAGGTCTTAGCTGAGTCACCCAAACCTCACTTGGTCAACAGGCTTAGGAGTAAACAAATAGTACTACTATCTTGTAATGAGACACAATCCACTTCCCACACCACATGGATGCGTATTTGATTTTTCTACCAGCTTTCTAGAATATGTCTTTAATTAATTTGTTAATTAGCATTGTAGAAATTATCATGGAGTTATTGTTTATTGGGATATCCAAATATTATTCATTGTGCAGGCAGCCGAAAGGTGGAAAATGTATACAAAAACTGCAAAGAATTGTAACAACCAAATTAAAGTTTGTTTTCAACTTTTGTCACTATGTAACGAGGGCCGACTTTATTAGTCATCGCGTCATCATCGTGGATTCGAAGGTCAAGAATAATCATTCATCTAGAATCATCGTTGAGGAGGATATATATACTTTTGAATTGATAGGACGTCCTAATTCATTTTTAATAATCTTTATAGGGTCGTTTTGTTTTACAGTTGAGTAAAATTGATTCTAGAAATGAATGGTTGAGATGGATGATGCACGCTTTACGAAGTACGTTGGACGGAAGTGATTTAAAATCAATTCTGCAAAATTGATTCTGACTGTTGCAAAATCTAAAACAAACGGGCACTTAATTTTAAAGTTGTTCTCAAGAAATTGTTGAAAAGCACAAAGTGGAAACGTGTGTGAGAAATGAGAATATCTGTTTCAAATAAGGACGTTATAAAAAGTTTGAAAAGGACTATTTAATTTAGATAAATACAAAATAAAAGATATAACACAAATGTTAATTTCATTCGAACTGCTTTTATTCACTTCAAACTATTTTTTTTGTCAAACATATTTTGGACCAAATAAAACATATTTGAATGAAAAACACATTATTGATTTTTGGTTACTAACCATGGTCTTTTTTAAGCTACCTCTAGTAGCTTTTATTTGCATTAATTTGGTAGTCATTTGCTCTCAATTTTGATAATGAGTATTTAAACAATATTATCTATAAAACATTTTTTGTGATACATGTTATCTAAACAAAAATCACATCACTATAAAATTAATTCTTATAAAATTAATTTTATAAAATCACGTTAATTGTCAATTCTATTACCGTGAAACCAAACACGTAATAAATGTCATAAATTTGTTAAGAGTATCTTTTGTGACAAATAAATATTCACCATTCGAACTTGAGACAACTAATTAAAAAGAATCCTTTCAACAAAGCATGCGCTTATAGTGATAATTTGTTAAGAGTAAAACTATAGGTATCTTTTTAATAATTCTATTAAAATTTAATAAGCCCAATGTTGATTAGTTTTTAATTTATAGGATTTTGTCAACAAAGATAAGTTATGAAAGTCCTTATAAGTTTTAAGGTGTTTATTGAGAAATATGTGAGAGGTTTTGAGAAAGTTGAGGTGTATACACTGATTTCAACTTATGAAAGAAGTTAAATTTATTTTACTTAATTTTATGATTCATTTTTTTTCAATTGTTGAGAATTCGTTTATCTAAATTGACTATATCTATATTTATCTTATGTGGGAGTCCAATACTCCGCAGTAAGTCTTGGATTAGGGTTAGGCATGACAATTAAACCCGAACTCACGGGTACCGACCATCCAACCATCCCATGCATCCCGAATTTGACGAGAAAATCCCGCTTTATTGGGTTTAAGAAAATCGACCCTTAACCCACCTCACCCCCGAGGTATGGGGGGCAAGAACCTGTCTCAATCCAATTCCGATATAATAATTGAATAATTTTAATTATACTAATAGTTAAATAATAAATTGAACCTTATCTTTTTTCTTAAAATATAATATAATTTCTAAGTTTCTTATTAAGATTTTCAATATCTATTTTATATAATATTTGTATTAGAATATATTAAATATATATGACTTATTTAAAAATAAGTATTTAAGTTATTAAAAATAAAGAAAATATAGAGAAGGTGGGATCCCCATGGGGATGTGGTTGAGTTTCATAATTTCAAACTCACTCTTATTAAACCCGATGAACCTGAACCCACCCCGACTTTTATGAGGGTAGGGACGGGGAGAGCAAAACCTGCTCCCGACCCGTCCCGATGCCATGCGTAATAGAGTTGGAAAAATGGGTCAGACTTTTCGGGGTGTCGTGCAAAAGCTTACAAAAATGTAGGGTTCAAAACCTTTACCTTAAATTAAAGTCTAAATAACTCCTGCATTTTTTAATCATGTCCGATAAAGTCCGCTACCCACATCGAATCAAGTCGGGTAGCTTGAATTGAGAGCTCTATCTTTGATACGCACTCCATTTAATAAATTTTTATTGTAAGATATAAATTTAACAATTCTATAACACATAATGATTATGCACGTGGACTTTTAGATAAACTAGAAATTTATAGATAGAGAATATATGTATATTTTTTTAAAAAATATTAATCATTAAAATGAAGTGAGTTGATGAAGTGTGGATTGATTTTTATGTTGTATAAAATTTTGTATATTGGATCTATTTAATAAAAAAATATAATTCAATAATTGAATTTATGAAATTCAACACTTATAAAAAAGTTATTAAGTAAACTAAATTTAACAAACTTACTCTTAGAGCAAATGGATCTCCACCTTAGAGTTGGCAAAATGGGTCGGGCTGGCCCGCCCGAACCCGCAAAATGGGAGGGTTTGGGCAGTGAAATTAGATGCCCATATTTTTATCGAGCTTTTTAGCCCGAAAATAAAAAATTCCGGTCTTAAACGGGTTCGGGCCGGGCAGCCCGAGCGGGCTAACGGGCAGCCCGTTTTTTTTTTGAAGCACGCCTTGCTGTTGGGCTGTTGACGTTGTTGGGCCTGGTGAGTGTGCGTGGCCTATTTTTGCTTTTCTTTCCAAAAGGAAACCCTATCCTGCTAAGTGCTAAGCCATATTCACTCACAGAGTCACTCTCACACTCTCGATTTCTCGCTCTCCACGGCCACTCTCACTCTGTCTCGCACGGTCTCATACTCTCCCTGCGGCCGCTGCACACTCTCTCGATCTCTCCCTGCGCGGCCACCGGAACGGTCTCTCCCTGAACATTGGCTTGGCTAGCTCTCGATCTCTACTTCATTGCAAGGTTTGATTCCTTTTAGCCACACCGTTGGCTTGGCTGTCCCCAAAATCATTGTGCATTGTGAAACTCCATTTTGCAATTTCGGTCCTAGAAATTTTCTACAGTGGATCGACTCCCCTAGTTTTTTAATTGGAAAAACAACCTCATATTCCCATCGTATATTCCTATTATTCATCTAATCTAATTATCTAATTGTCTAGTTTTACAAGAAATGCATGATACAACAAGTATTTAAAATCAATTCCAAACGGAACGTATTTGAATTATGGAGGCCATTTGAATTATGAGTTCAATATATTCTGCTATGGATTTTACATTTTGGAATTGATTTTGCTTGGGAGCTTCCGTTTGAAATCAATTTATCTAGTTATGAGTGGATTGATTGGCAGCTGAAGAAAGAGATAGTTTTGGGTAGATTATGTTTTTAAATTATTTTTATAATTATATTTTAATTTTTTACAGGCATATAATATGGATTCTAGTGGGAAAGATGACAACATATTCCCAGTCCCAGATTGTGAGATAGTGGAAACCTCACCAACACCCCAAACTAATGTGGACAAGGCATCACTTCCTTCACAAGTTGAATGTTTATTTAGTTTCATTACTTTCATGGCATTGATGGATGAATGTAATTTAATGTGATGGAGATTTATTTAAAATGAATGTTTTTTAGTTTCATGGGATTGATGGATGAATGTATTTTTGTTTTGAGATTTGTTTAAAGTGTTGAATGTGTTTTATTAGGGTAGATTATGTTTTTAAATGATTTTTATAACTAAATTGTAATTTTTTTAGTTTTAAAAAGTATAATTGTTTACAATTTTTAATGAGCAACATTTTTGAATAAGTTAGTTATTTTTAACCGGGTCGGCCCGCACAAGCCCGCTACCCGCATAGGGCCGGGTTAGGGCACTAAGTTCACAGGACCAAATTTTTGCCGGGTATTTTAGCCCTGCTCGCACAAGCCTGCTACCCGATGCGGGACGGGCCGGGTAGCCCATTTTGACACCTCTACTCCACCTATATTAAAAATATTTTTAAAAACAATTCTTTATTTCTAGTAATTAAAAAATTATTTAAGAGCTTAAAACTATACATCTGTTAAATACAATTTACTTCATGCACAAAGACCAAGGGTTCATTTGTTTTAACCTCACGCAAAATGTCTTTGATAGAATTAAATTAGAACACATTTATTTTTAATTAAAGAATATATTTGGTGCTTTAACCAAAAGGCACTAAGTTGGTTTGTGGAAAAATTTCAAGGAAATAAATTCAATAATTCTACGATTAATTGAAATCAACGCACACTTATTTTATATCAACGTGTTTCATTTTATGAGCAGATTTAATTAAATAATAGAATATCTGTTAATGTTATTTTAATATTATTTTGGACTTTTAAATTTTAATTGTGTCATTACTCGTGTTTCTCATGCAAATTTAAAACTTTGCTGGATCACATACATCCTATTCTCTCATTTCTCTCTGTGCAGCAAGCTTAATTAGTCTAACCTTCCTTGAACCAGAAAATGGGAAATTCTTAGAATATATTGTGTGTTTAGTTCACCTAAAAATCATATCCAACGCTACTCTATGTAGCATTGATCCGGATCCATGTTTGAACGTGGTTTTCGGATAAACCAAACATACTAATAATCGTTCATGTCTCCTGGTCTCCACTAAATGGTTAAAACTTTTAATAATTGATTCATGAGACGAACTTTATTTTAGCACAAGGTAATCATGTCTATACATTGTCCACATTTTAAATCTAAAGATGATTTGTATGTTCGTTTGGTTTACAGTTAAGTTTGATTTTAGAAATCAATGATTGAAATGAGTGATTTATATTTACGAAATACATTAATAAAAGTGATTTAAAATTCATTCCGCGAAATCATAATTTTACACGGTTGAACGTGAAATCAAATGGAGGCAAAGATAACCATTCTATTCATATCTTTTGTTGACCATACGTTATCAATCATGAAGTTCACATCGTGGAGGTATCTTACCTATAATTGTACTCTTTCCGTCTCTAATTATAAGACCTATTCTAGAAGAATCAAGTTTCCCTTAATATAAGACGTTTTACATATTTTTAGAAGAATTAATATTTTTTTTCATATTTATCCTTCATAAATGTCTAACTCTTTTTAGTTCCCCATATATTGAAATGTGATTAATTAATGATGTTTTACCCATATATGTTCAACTAAACCATTGAAAAGTTGTTTTTGAAGTCTTCCACAATGTGATAATTAATGTCCCTAAAAAATATAACAACTTTTAAATAAGGGTATATTTGAAATGTTGTAAATTTGTTAAAAGACCAATACATTAGGCGTAGCCAAGCCTGGCAGGGGCCACGTCCCCCCAAAATTTTTCAATCTTTTTAACAATTATATAGATCTCATATAAAATATTTTATTAACTTTTAATCCGCCCCCAAATATTTTTAAAATTTAATAGTATTACCTCTTTATAATTCTTTCACTATTTGTATTGAGTCCTCATTTCCTTTTTTATATATTCTTTATATTTATTATTTTTCCTTATTTAGAGATCATAAAGTTTTATTAAAAATTAAAGAAGATTATGTTTATTTGAATGTGATTTTTAGATCTGCATGATAAAAAATAAAAAAGCTTACAAAAAGGATTTTTCTTTGATTTGATTTGAATTTTACTTTTAGGGCTAGATAATAAAATTAAAAAAAAAAGATTTTTTTTAATATTTTAGTTTTATAAAAAATCATACAACTTCCAAATTTACCACATTAATCTATTATATTCCCACATTAACTAACCTAAAAATTATAAATGTTCAATAACTATGAGGGGTAAAGATAAAAAAAAGATAATAAACACATCTAAAAATTTGTAAAAAGTCTAAGAAAAATGACTGAATAAAATCATCAAAAAATCTTGTAAAAAGGACTCAATATAGTACTTTATTCTGGCTCCCCAATAAAAAAAATCCTGGCTATGCTCATAACATTAACCAACTTTTCTTAAAGAATATGAAACGGTTGAGAGGGTCTTATAACAAGGGAAATAGGGAGGAATTGACTTCACTGTTCCACAATTAAACACTTCTTAAATAAAACAAAGAGCAGCAGCCAAGAAGCATACATAGCATGTTTCTTTGCATTTTAACCCCTGGAAATGATAGTTCTCGGATGTGCTTTCTCTTAATCCTTGAATTTCTAATCCATTTCCTTATCATATCCGAATGATCACAAACAAGTTTTTATTTTGGGAAAATGTTTACAATGTTTATCATAACAGAAATTAAAATATAGGACCTGATCGTATATCAGTTAGAATTAATTGTAACTTCAAATTTGCCTCATATATATTGACCCCATAAGCTAAAATCTTTTTACATTTTTCGGTGCACATGTTAGTTCAATTCATTTCAATTGGTTTGTATGTCTGAATGCATTCAGACAAAAAGAGGGAAAAAAAGGTCTAATGAAATCACTATTTTTTCACTTTCTATTTGTGCTTTATTTATTTTCTGCATATTATATATAATTTTTGGATGTTGATAATCTACTTAATATTGACAATAAAAAAATGAACTTATAATGACAACAATTAGAGCTTGTTTAGGTTGAACTTAGGTAGAAGTATTTCTAGGTGAAAAAAATAGTATGAATTAAAGAGGTCAAATGCATTTAACTTCTCCATAAGTTAAAATTAATCTTTGTAGACCACCTACTACAAAAGCTCTCCCATTTAACTTCTCCAAAAGTAATTAATTTTAACTTATGGAGAAGTTAAATGCATTTGACCTCTTTAATTCATGCTATTTTTTCACGTAGAAGTACTTCTGCCGAAGTTCCACCCAAATAGGCTTAATATAATGCTTTTTTTCTTTCCTTTTCCCAAACAAGGTGTGAAACAAAACCACTAATTAATATAGTTATTACCACTGTTATCTTCTATGATAATCTTTTCTTTGCTTCTTCTATATTTTTGTTGCTTAGCTTAATTGATTGGGCCAGACTTCTAAAATTGCATGCAGTTTGCAATATGTAAAACGTTTCGTCGTATTATAGGCTCATCTACCACATGCATCACTTTCAGCTAGCCAAATTAAAAAAAAAAAGATAATACCGCATCTTGGAATGGATCATGTGGGGGTTACCGTTTGGTTAGTTTAGTAATAATAGTCTTAATTTGCGTAATTCAATTTTGTATTTGAGGATAACCTCTTCTCCTTATTATAATCACCTCCTTCAAAGAATTAAAAATGTGTTAGGAATATGTTAGAGTTACACAGAGATAAGGCCAAGTAAAAATATGTAAATATGTAAATATAAGACAATTCTCACTCTACAAGCTAATTTTTGTAATTGAATTAAGTCATTTCCAAAATTTGATATGGTATCAGAGTCCATCTTAGATCATCTGTTGTTGTCCCAAATCTAAGAGAATCATAACTATAGCATGCACAACAAAACTGCCTATCTTATAGATACAAACATGGTCAAAGGCAAACAATTAGGGGGTATTATTTCACTCCATTTAAAAGTGTTTTGTTGGTGAGTTTATTTAATGTTATTACTTCTCATCATTCAGTGTCATCAAAAGCAGGGTGACCAAGATTATGCTATCGAAAATATTTTCCTCTGTAATTAACAGAGCAAATCTTTATAGACGTAATAAAAAATAATTGGAAGGGATTACATTGAACTTATACTATATATGTAAGAGAGGGGTTGCCGGTTTTTGTCTGATTCCATCATCTAATGATTGATTATAATTATTGGAATAGATTTTGTGTCTCCTTGTTGGAAATCTCCAAGAATATTGAAATCTCTATATAAATTTCTATTTAGTTAAGAAACCTCCCAATCTAGCCAAATTGAAAGCATGGCTGATACATTTTATAGTTTCAAGTAGACTTTAAAGTATGATGAAGTAATGTATCTTCATTAATGACATGCATTCTGTTATTCAATCTCAGCCTATATTCAATAAATGAAATTGGTTAGATAATCCATGAAGATAGAAGAGCCTCTAGTTTCATGTCCCCACAAAATGCAGACAATAATTTAGAAACTAGTAATCTTTGTTTGTTACAAACCACTTTGAAAATTTTAATTCCTAACATCAAAACATTAATGATATTCTTCTACTCACATTCTGCCTACTTACAATAAGAATGATTGAGATTAAATGGTTTGCCAATTGCCATTAAACAAGATTCATAATATAATATTATAGCATTGTTTGATTCATATAACTGATTCCTACTTGTGGAGAAAAAAAAAAAACTTTGGTGGTTGTATAATCCCAACACAAGATTTTATTGCTTGCCTCAGATTCTACAAACTTGAATATACAAAGGCTAAAAGTTTCAGGCAATGAAACATATCTTCTGAAATATTTGATAAATGAAAGTTCATGTCTACCTACCTTGAACCAGAAAGGGAAGACAATAACCGTTTACCTCTTTTGTTGTAAGGGTACGTTTGGTTTACAGTCGAGTAAAATTGATTTTGGAAATCAATGGTGAAGATGAGTGATGCACACTTTACAAAGCACATTGGACAAAAATGATTTAAAATCAATTCTGTAAAACCATGGTTTTAAATTTTTCAACTCCAAACCAAACATGTTCGTAATTTATGATGATGATTTATCAGTAGGCTCACATCACAAAGTAATTCATAACCTTTTGATAAATACTACTTTGTAAAACACAACCAAAAATCAAAGAGCAGCTCCCTAAAAGCACGCCATGTTTCATTGTATTGGGTTTGATCAATCATAGAAAACATTTTCACATTGTTTTATGCAGGATTCTAAAGCAATATATGGGGGTTTTGTTTTTGAGTTATTTCCTAGTGTGAAATATTTTGTCTCAAAAAGCATAAAAAGTTTGCAACTTCATATTCAACTTTGGGTACAAACCACATGGATTGACTGAAGGGACAATTGCATTAAAAGTATGACAAACACTTTCATTTTCATCTGACATTTTCAATTGATTTTAAACAAAAGAAAAAAGAAATAATAAATTACAGCTATTGTCTCCTTACTGAATGGTTCCTTTTACTTAAATGAAATAGTTTTTATTATAGCTCAGCTTTTCAGGGAAGAAAGCAATATATCTACTACAAAAGATGTATCAAAGTTGGTGATCTGCTTTTTGAGTGCAAATCAGCTTTTCAGGGAAGGACACAATATCTAATATAAAAAATGTATCAAAATTTGTGATCTGCCCTTGACCATGCAGTGTCAAATTCACCCAATAACACATAATGGTATAAAAAAAAATCATTTTCAGAACCTTGTTGATTCATCTACTGCAATTCTCAATGTCATGTCACTGGTTTAGTTAAATTGCATTTAGATAGGAAAAAAAAAAGAGAAATAGAATGAAATAGCTATATGTTTTTCATTATTGCCTTATTTTTGTCAGTAACAACCAGAGCCAAATCCCACAAAACATGACCATATCTTTTGAACATCAGTGTAATGAATCTTCACTTTGTAAGTTAAATTATCTTTCTCATCAATTCTAAGACCCTGTTCTTTTTTCTATGTGAAATTCACAAGGAAGAAAAATGTTCTTTCATTGCTCACTACAAAACGTACAATCAATCAATTATTATCTCTATTAATAAGATACTACACTTTTTCCCTCCTATTTGAGCCATGCATGTAAGAAGAATAGTGAGAATTACATGAGATGCTAAAACTTTGTTCAGGAAATGGGGAACAAAGAAACACATAACACTCTCTCAACTTATTTTCATGCTTTCTTCCACTGAATTCTATGGTAATGTTTCTTTAGGTTAGATTAGTCAAACTCATGAAGTGCATGCAACTAAGCAATTTCATCATGAATATTAACTGGATATTCAGAATATATCTTCTAGGATAGATAGAATAAAAAGAAATTCCATCTTGAATATCTTGAATTGGATTATACTCTGAAATTTTTCCTTTGGCTGACATATTTAAGAAATAAATTGGATTTGTCATTAATTTAACCTTAAGCATATCTTAGGATAAACAAATTGTAAGGTACTATTCCATTGAACTAAACTGGTTTATACACAAATTCTGTCTTCTTTTTCTGTTGCTTAGTTTCTGGACAAGCTTGTTTCCAATACCATCTCTGAATTAAAAATTGAAACTTTGGAATTGTTTCCCCTTATTTACCTCACCAATGCATTAAAGTTAATAACATCATCATTGTTTGGGATTAAATTACACGCCACAACTTATTAAGAAAGGGAAGCAAAAGCTTCTTATGTGGTGCATGTTCCTAAGACTGCTACATATCATGTTATTAATTTAAAATAATATTTGTCGTTTTCATCCATTGGATATCATGGTATCTTTGTTCCGTTTATGACTAAATGATTGGATCAAAGAGAAATCCCAATTGAGAATTTGCTAAAAGCTACTATTAATTAAGTTGCTTATCAATTATTTATTACATGGATCAATGAATACTAAAACAAGGTTAAACTTGGGAGCAGCACAGGGTTCCATTAGCCAATTAATCTATTGAACCAATAAGAAATCTTGCATTACTTTTCCAAGGCAAATGGAAAATTTGTTTGCTTCTGCAGTGTTGCAATAATGATTTAGAGGCATCACCATTATCATGTGATTTACTTTATAATCCTGATTAATTGTTAACAATCCAAAGAACCTGTTAATCATGTTTCAAAGTTAGCGGCAGAGGTTAAATAAGATCATGACAGAATAATTTTTGGATGAGCACTTGTCTATTAGATACAACCCAAATAAAGATTAAGATACATTTAAAATTAAAATAAAATAATCATATAACAGACATCCAAAACTAATTATGTCAAAGTTATTTTAATATTATCTAAGTTTTTTTATTGGTTGTATATGAAAAAACAACTCGCTGAAAGACCATAATGTGGATGTTCTCGACTCAAACAGAACTGCCTCATATGAAAATACATGTAGCTAAGACGAAAAAAATTGGAACATAATTGTGGGCAAAGTTATAGCGTATGTTGTTTACATCAAAACCACGTTTCGAACGTGGATCCGGGCAAACGCTTCAGAGAGTAGTATTGACCCGGATCCACGTTTAAAATATGGTTTTTGTGTAAACCAAACACACACTTAATTTTCCTAAAAATATATGTTAGAATGAAATCATTTATGTGATTATCAAAGTTCTTATTAGTTATTAATTAGCTATACTACTAAATAAGTGAAGTTAAACAAATACTAGCTCTAATTCTATATATAAGAAACAAATGAGTATATTATAGTAACAAGGAAAAGTATTGTCATAAATAATGAATGCATCAACTTATACATCTATGAGTGAGACTATATTAATGAGTCTGTATTTCTTATAATTAGTACCAAAATTTTATTTTCAAGTTATATCTTGGCTTACCATAAAGTGCTTCATCATTGGACAAACAATAAATTAAAATTCTCTTCTTCCATATAAGCATTCTCTCTCACTTTACTTCTACTAAAATGTAGCATTTTTTCTTAGCTTATAACCCCAAGATTATTTCTTGCATACTGCACATCTCGTGAAACTATATAGAAACACCAAAAGTGAATGTACGGAAACATGTCTCACATACAAATGATTGTTCACAGTAAGTCTAGTGAGTCTACCTACTCTGAACCAGAAAACGGAATTGGACAAGGATCTGTTAACCTCTTTTTATGTGACGATGCATTAATTATCATCAACATAAAGGATTTTGTAAAAGTGTATATGAATTCACATGTTATACTGACTTGTGAAATTCAACTATACCAAAACAACAAGTAGCATTATAGAAGCATCCCATTACTTTGTTGTATTGGGGCTCTTAAACTTTAAAGAAGTAGCTAGCTTTTCACTTCACTAACTTCGATGCACTTATAAATTCTTTTACTATACTTTGCAATAATCTGCTAGCTGAAGAAACGACATATTTTCCCCCAAAACTTATTAGGAAAGCAAGGATTTAGTAGCATTGACTTTGGAGATAATTATTCAATTATATTGTCATGATATAAAATGAAGCTATACTGCAATGCAGAAAACTAGAAATAGAAAAATCTAAAAAAATTGATCCTTGTATGATCATTTTCATATTTCTTCTAATGTGTAACTACTCTTTAGTCTTTATCTTTACATTTCAATTTGTTTTCTTGCACTAAAAATCCCCTTATAACCCCTGCATCTAGTCTTGTTGAACAAAAAGGATGTTCAATTAAAGGGACATGAAATGTGGCTAACAACTTATGAGTTTTTGAGTTTTGATATTGATCTTTGATTCTAATATGATTTTATTACATAATGCTATTGATTGTTAAGATGACTGTGGAACAATGTGTGGACTCTTGTTTATTGATTCTCCATAAAGATCAATATCATGGATTTGATCCCTTCACTTAATCATACATCATGAAGCTAGAAGAACAATACTTTACAATGATGACAATGGACTATGAGACATCAATTATAATCCACCTTTCTTCTATAACTATAAGAAGCAATAACCTTGGAGTTGACAACCCCTTCTAGCTTGTTATTGTGACATTCACATTGCTTTCAAACTTTTGCCTCATGAAAATCCTAGTTACCAAAGGACCACATGCATGTTCAAGTTCCCTATTGGCATTAACAAGCTTGTCCTTCAATTCAATGGATTTAGACTAATAATTCTAGGGGAACAGAGAAAACCAAGGAGAAAAAACCTGTTTCACAGTTGAGACAAGGGACAACATTTTTTCTTTAGTACGGTAGTGCCTATTTGCTGACATTGTACAGAGACATTCATCTTCAAATTGTTGATGAATTATGTAACTACACAACAATGTTAAGAAACCTTGGTGGTCAATCTTACAATAAATGGTGACTTATTAGCCAATTTTCCTAGTTGAGGTCCCCCCTTCCTTATAAATGATTTTACACATCACGTGTTGTTTCAAGCTAGAGAAAACGTGTAAATATTAGACAGTGTTCCCTTCAAACTAATTCTGCAGATTACTTAACAAAGTTTTTTTTTGTGCAGATTACAAGTATCCTTCATGGAGACAATTCTGATCAAGTCGGGTAGCTCTCCCGAGTATTTAATGCAGGTGTATATAGCAGGGCTCGAATTTAATACCACTCATTAAACTAGAACAACCCCATAGCAGCTGATCACGCCCTCAGAAGTAGATTACTTAGCAAAGTTTAGTTGGGAACTTGGGATCTTAAAGTGATGAATATTGGAACTTATTGTCCTAATCCACCACTTAGGGGTGTTATCATTACTCTTATGACTGATAAATCTAAAATTTTGTTCTATACCACAGAAAAGGAAAAGAAAAGGACTGTGTTGGACATAACATAAAACTTCCCTATCTTTTTTACAAGATAATGTACCCCCCAATAAAATGCTGAACTGTATGATTTTATCCCAATCAAACATACATGATTTGTTCTTTTTGTTTTCTTAGTTGAGTCAAATATCACATGCCTCCATGTGAACAAGATTGTTGAAATTATACCAAAGACCGATCACCCCGCAGAGATGTTTTCCCCTCTCACAAATAAATGTGCAAAAATTTGAAAGGAAATGAAAAGACGTTGGATTTTGGGTATTGATTACTGATTTGAATGTCAGAAAAATGGGACTACCAATAAACCAATTTATATATATATATATATATATATATGCAAATGCCCATTCCAGAAGTGGTCATATATTGAGCAAGAAAGGCAACTTGTTCACGTGCAATCATGTGTAATGTTTTTAATTAATTAATTATATATATATATATATTTTCTGTTACAATTTTCACATATATTCTTACTTTGCTCAGTCTGACAGAAATAATTAAGCAAAAAAGAATTGCATAGGCAACTCTCATTCAACAAAAGAAAAAAACATCTCAAATACACAGTGAAATTAAACTTTCTACTTGCACTTTCTTATTAGCAAATTTATGTTTGAAAACATTGATCAAGAACTATTTCCTCAGTAACTGATATGCATTCTATTGAAATACCTATTACTATATTCTATGAGGTCTTTTTTAGAAGTTCAGATTTAAGTAGATTTATTTTTATTAAAAAACTTCTATTAGAAGTTAATCCAAAGCAAGTTGTAATGTATACAATTGTTTCCTTTTAGAACTTAATTTATTTTTGTATAGTTTTCATTACTTAACTGTAATTGATTATTGATATTTCCACTAAAAATTTTACATACTTAGCTCTAATTCTGTCACCTCACTGAGTTGTTGCCATGGCTTGAAAATGGACAACAAATTGCCAATGAGAGATGGCTTTACTATAATCTATAAATGAAGGTATTGGACTATATTGGTTCAACTCATGTCAGTGACTTTGGAACATAGTAACAGTATTTGGACTTTTTGGGTAAACATGAAGAAATTAAGTCCTGTTTACCAAAAAGAGTCCAGTACCCTGTTATTGGTGGAGGCTCAAAAGAGCTTGGCTCGGAACAGGTCCAAAACAGTAGCCCAGTTTGACCTAATATGGGCCTCAATCTTCTTATTAAGCCCAAGTTAAGATGCGTAGGGCCAATTGTTCCACTACTACAAATAATTTAACACGAATTGTTCAAAAATAATAATAATAATTTAACAAGAGTGTATCCTAGACCCAAAAAAGTGTATATATATTCATATAAATTGCCAATATGCAACTAACCAAATTTCTCAAGTTTGTATCCATGTTGAGCCAAATACATGACATTCTGTAACCATATCTAGGTGAATGCCTTCAATCTTTGCCACTTGAGGAAGAAGAACTGCTAGTTATTCTGAGTTTCCTTGCTGTAATAACATTGCTAAAGCCCTGAAATATCTCTTGGTTTTTTGGCCAATTCACTTTTGTGGCACAAAAGTGTCTTACATTGTTGATTGTTCCTTTCTACATGTGATTTTACGTCCAAGATACATGGTAAGAGTAATGGGGGAAACTGGGGCTGACAAACAGACTAATAAGACATTTTCTTGAATGATGATCAGAATCACAGTACAATTTACTGATACTGGGAGGTAGTCATTTCAATTCTGATCACATCAGACACAAAAAAAAAAGTGGTCAGAACTTAATTATTTAAGAATGCAAACAAATATCAGAAGAACCCCCCAATCATATATATGACAGATAGATGGACAGATATAAATTCATCACACGTAACTCTCATAAAATATATGGATGCATGAATGAAAAGATTTTGAATTAGATGTGTACTGAGAAGTATCTTTTTATGAGGGTTTTATGAAATAAGGGTGAGTTTGAATTGCTACTTAATTGAGTGCTTATTCAATAAGTATTTATCACATAAAAACTCATGACATAAGCACTAAAGGGAGTGGGTGAGAACCAAAGGAATATCAGATACTTAATCTTTACATAAGTTATTTCATATTCTATTCTGAGTAGCTAACTTATTGAAATAAGCTGAAAATAGCTTATGAGCAGGTTATAAGTTTTTCCTAACACTTACATAAATGTTTATGTTATAAGATAAGCTCAAATAAGCTTTTGCATGACGCCGCTAACTTTAAAAAACACACACACATATATATATATATCATTAATTTCTCATCATATTTGCATGGTATCTCATCATTACATATACTTCATGCATGTGATCAAAATCACATTATTACTCTACATACAATCTCTTCTTCCTCTGCCTCTCTCTGTGCCTCATGATCTGGTTCTCTGGCTGACAGAAAAATTTCAAACTTCAATGGATAGAAAGAGTGATTTTTTTTCTTTGCACTCAATTAGAGAAAGGAGAGGAAAATGATCTAAATAAGATATGCATGCTGAAGGGATTCTTTTTATCTCAAGAACAAGAGCCCCACACACAAGTACAAAGGTACTCTAATGTCAAGCTCAACTTGTAGCACCATACTACTACTACTACTGCTCAGATTCCCCTCAAGTACTTAATATCCAAGATTTCTCTCCTGCATCAATGGGGTCGATGTGATTTCTTCTGTCATGCACACGACTACCTAAAAATTCTTCATCATATAATTCACACTCATCACCAGCCAGCTAGCATAGAGGAGAGCCTACTTACTCTCTCTCTCTTTGGCGCATTCTCACAAACACAACGTCTAAGAGAATTAATGTTTGGATAATAGCTTTACTCAGTGTGTTTGATTTCATCAAAATCAAGTTTAATAGTATGTTTGGTTTAGCTTAAAACCACGTTTCAAATGTGGATACAGGCCAACGTTACTCTCTGTAGCTTTTGTTCAGATCCATATTTAAAACGTGGTTTTGGGATAAATCAAACACAAAATAAAATGTGGATCCAGCTCTAAATTGGGAGTGTTGCTCATAATCAAGTAAATTAATACCACAGTGATCATAAACATTTAACAAATAATAAAAAAAAACTTTATGAGTTTGAGTAACTTTATTGCTCACATAATTATAGCAAAGTTAGGACTTGTGTATCTGTAGTTGGTAAGTTACCATGTATATTCATTACTCTTAAAATTAATTCATTCACAGACATGATGCATATTTTATTAATTAAATGAAGGCTTAATTGCACTTTTGGTCTCCCTATTATCATCAATTCGCAATTTTGGTCCCCCTACTTTTTTTTCGCAATTTTGGTCCCCCTATGATTCCAAATTCGCGATTTAATTCAAAATCTTGGTCCCCCTATTTTCAAAATTTATGTGTTAGAGGGACCAAAATCGTGAATTTGGAATAATAGGGGGACCAAAATCGCGAAAAAAAAAGTAGGGGACCAAAATCGCGGATTGATAATAATAGGGGGACAAAAATACAATTAAGCCTTAAATAAAAGTGACATTGATATTCCATATAGTTAGTCCTCATTAATTTTCCAAAAATAAAAGGACATTAAAAGGTCAAATTTTCAAGTAAGTAGATTAGATGGGAGACATGGCGTGCACAACTAGTTATACATTCAATTGAAGTAATGGATTTGCTTAAAGAAGGGCATATGATGAGTAGGGGCCTGATAATGGAGTTTTCCAGTTGGAGTAAGCTACAGATGCAATGTAACTTAGGATCTGACATTCTGATGTAATGTGTTTAGAACATAAATTCTTATATTGTTGCTCTGCTCAGCGAAATTTCGGGGCTACGTTTGATATATCATTTCAAATATATATGAAGTTGTCGATCTAGCTGAAAGATTAGAGTGTGTTTAGTGGTAAAACTAGCTGAAAATTGAAAAAAGTTAGATAAAAGCTAAAAAGTTAGCTGAAAGATAAAAGGTAACTGAAAGCTGAAAAACTAGTTGATTTGATTGAAAGTGTTTGGTAAAATTAACTGAAATAAGTAAAGTGATATATCAAATAAAGACATCATTAATTACTAAATAATAATGATTAGTGAGAATTGTTCAGGGATTCATTTATTAGTGTGTTTGATAAACTAGTTTAAAAGCTAACTAAAAGCTGAAAAACTATATGAAAGCTAAAATTTAGCTGAAAGCTAAAAAAAACTTGATTTAATTAAATAAATTTGGTAAAACTAACTGAAAATGGTAAAACGACATAAGAGAACATCATTAATTAATAAATAATGATGAATAGTGGTGGTCGAGGGATAAACTTGTTATACATTTTCAGCTAGTGGCTGAAAATGTGAGCTTTTTTAAAAAAGCTACCTCAAGTAGCTTTTCAAGAAAAACTAGTAATTACCTAAAAAACTACCTTACCAAACACAGCTGAAATGGTTTTAGTTACTAATTTCAGCTTTCAGCTAGCTGGAAATACTTACCAAACACACTCATAATAAATTTTCAATTAGTAGCTGAAAATAGGAGTTTTTTTTTTTCTAAAAATAGCTACTAAAAACTAGTAGCTAATAAAAAAAAGTATCTTACCATACAAAGTTAAAATGATTTCAGCTACTAATTTCAGTTTTCAGTTAGCTGAAATGCCATACCAAACATACTTAAAAGCTGAAAGTTAGAAAGTTAGCTGATTTATTAAAAGTGTTTAGTAACACTAATTGAAAATGATAAAATGACATATAAAGACATAATTAATTATTAAATAATAATGAGTGAGAGTTGTTGAGGAATAAACTTATAATAAATTTTCAGCCAATAGCTGAAAAATGTGTGCTTTTTTGAAAAAGCTACCTCAAGTAGCTTTTCTAGAAAAGTTAGTAGTTACTTAAAAAAGTTATCTTACCTAATAGTGATGAAACGATTTCAGCTAGTAATTTCAGCTTTCATCTAATTTAGGCTAATATATCCACTCATTCTGAAAGTTAATGTTACATCTATACATTCCAATTAAGCTTAAGAAAATAACATTTACATATAGAAATTCCCATTTGGTTGCTTGTTACAAATCATAAGAATTGATTTTAAATTACTTTATTTCAACATGTTTAATATATCGTGAATCATTTATTTATTGTCATTAATTCTATAAATTAATCTATCAAAATCAATTCTAACCAATTATAAACCAAAAGAATACTAAATTGGTAGGATTACGTTTTATAAAATTAAATTTGAGAGAATAAACTTATATTTTGGAATTAATATTATAAAGACATGTTAAAATATTATTTTTCTTTGTATGATAAAATAGTTACTTTTTATATGTAAATATAATTATATTTGAGTAAACTATCAATTTCGTCCCCAGCTTTTACAGCGTCTTGCAATTTCATCCCTGACTTTTCTAAAATAGCACTTTAGTCCTTGACTTTATTAAAAAAGGCACTTTAGTACCTAAATTAGGGACTAAAGTACATATTTTTTAATAAAATTTAGGGACTAAAGTGCATTTTTTAATAAAGTCAGGGACTAAAGTGCTATTTTGAAAAAGTCAGGGATGAAACTACAAGACGCCGTAAAAGTCAAGAGTGAAAGTGATAGTTTACTCAATTATATATTTTATGGATCTCACACGTCAAATGTAATTTTACTCTCTCAAATATATATTTAGTCACCTTTAATTTTTCTTAACCAAAAAAAGCTATCCAAATACAAGTACTCCCTTCATCCCATTTTATTTGACGTTTTAACAAAAAAATTGTCTCAATTTAATTGTCATTTTATAATACCAAAACACTATTAAATGGCTTTTTTTCAATTTCACCATTGTCAATTAATTAATGTGTATTTCTTAAATAATGTTTTTAATATGAGAGATAAGGGGTATAATAAGAAATTAATTTATAATTTTTATAAAACTTAAAATATTAATAATATTCTTTAATTCATGTGTCATAACTTTAAAAGTGAAATAAAATGAGATGGCGAAATATTCATTTTGAAGTTCACAATTACACAAGTTTAATTAACAAAAACCATAAAACAAATAAGCACTTAATAACTTACGTTACAATATATAATTTTTTTTATAATTCTATTTTATTACTTTTCAAAAGTTAATCAAGACACAAATTAAAATAGATATTTACCTAAGTAGTGGTACTGGTACCTAATTGGAATCATGTTTATATTATTATCACATTAATTAATTTGTTTACTAATTAAGGTCAATTTGAGATATGTCTTATATTTTTTTTTCTAAAATTTAGAAAAATAAAATGGGTGAGTATAAGGTACACAAATAAAAACATGTACAAGAGTAAATTCCGGTAGTCAGATATAATAGTATTTTATTGAAAGTTCCAGGTATTAAACAACCAACAGGTTGCAAGATGCATTTTGAAGATCAGTTTAGGGTTTTGCAAATGTGGGTATGAAGTGAAGAATATTTTTGCACAACTCCTTACTTGTATTTGGAGATAATAAAATATTTGTATGTATGTTGCTCACGGATATAACCACAATGAACAATTTTAGCTAGTTTATTTTATTATTTTTGCCAAATATATATAATCTTAGCCTTAACTCGAACTATAACTAAAAGGAATATATTTATAGATAAATTTAATTTTTACTTTCATGAAAATAATATTTTTCTTTTATATTTTCATGAACTTGGTGAAATTATGACACATGATACTTTTTATTTTATTATCAAATTACAAGCGCAATTTTCACACACCCCTCTCTATCTCCTCTTACATTTTTATTTTTCTCTCTCTATTTTTTTTTACCATATACATCACTTATTCTTCTCTTCCCCTTCATATCTCTTTTTGATATATAGGGGTGTCAAAGTATCTTTTTTTTATGGCATCCTCAACAATTCCATAAAGCTTTTATAAAATTGGGTCTTGTTTAGGATCGACCATAGTTCACGTGGTCTAGAATGTAAACATATAGTAATTTAAATTCTTGGGATCATTAAATTCAACGCTCATTTTATTAATAACTAATATTAAATCTATTTCCAATTACTTTTATGAAATATTAATTGAAAAAAAATAAAAATCTCAATAGTTATAGCATCATGAAATTAAATGAGCCCCTTCAAATTTGAATTAATGGATCCGAACAAATTTAGTGTAAGTTGTATTGTAAATTCATATTTTTCCTTAAATTAAAGTTAACAAAAGTCATATAAAAGTTATTTAATAAAAAATAAAATTATTCATTTAACGTAAGTAGCTTATAAAGGTCCCGTTTGGAAATAAAACTTATTTAAGTGCTTATAACATAAACTCTTATTTAATAAACACTTAATGAATAAGCTCTTAAAAAGTTGATGAAAATTGAAGAGGGCGTAGTGTACTTAAATTCTCCATAAGCTATTCTATAAGCTATTCTTAGGAGCTTATTGAAATAAGCTAAAAACAGCTTATGAGCATGTCATAAGTTATTTTTATAAATTTACCCAAACAGTTACATAAGTGCTTATATCATAAGATAAACTCAAATGAGTTCTTCCAAACAGCACCAAAATGTAATTAATGAGACTAACTGGACCAAATTTTGTTTGATCCACCCAATAATTATCCTATAAAAATAATGTTATCTACAATGCTCTTAGATTCACAAAATAAAAAACATGTACGTACAGGCCTAGGAATGAAAATATTAAAGAAAAAGGGCAGTACTCATTATAAAAAATGATAAATTAATATCCATTTTAAATGATTCAGACATGTATATCCATAAAATGGAACTCTAAATCAGTGACTATAAAAGTATATTGATAATATATCATGAGCTAATTGTATTGTTTATATATGAATAATTTTATATTATATATATTTCTAAGAAAGTTGAAGATCCCAATTGTTAAAATGTGATGGGATAAGGCTTTGTTGGCTCTGGTAATGAGTTGTGGTGTGTGATGAGGAAAAAATTGACGATAAAGAAGAGAAGAGGACGATGGATATATCATATATCCCAGATTCCATTCAAGTACCCAGTTGTTTCTTTCTTATAGCAATTATTTTCAAAAGCAAAAAAGAGGTTTCGACAAGACACTGGACTCGACAGCTTGGTCACCGGCCCAATAAAGTCTGTTTTTTTTTTTTTAAAAAAACACACATTTTCTATTTTTATTTTCTATATTTTAATTTTAATCATATATAATTATTTTTATTTAAAAATATCACACTAATTTTTTTATTTTATTTTATACTTTTAAAAATTTGTATAGAAAATAATAAAAATAATTTTACATATATTTCTTAATTTACTATATAAAACCCGAATTAACATTTAAGGTTTTGGATTAAAATGTCATTATTATAAATCCATTCATTGATAGAATTTCCCCTAATTGAGAACATCACAACCTGCATACGTGTGTGTAGGACTAACTTCAAAATTTCATGGCGGACACACTTATTGCATATTTTACAATTCCGTACTAACAGTTTACCGCTTGATAATTATTATTTCTTGTTTGTCAGCAATTGCCTGCATTGTCATTGTGGATTTGAATTCCTTGCAATGTTAATTCTTTTTTTTTAATAAATTATAGTATCATCATTTAATTAAAATAAAGGCTTACATAAAACTTAATCGTGTCATTCCTTACATCCAATAATCGAAGAGAGATTCTAAACCCTTTTAGACGCAATTAATCAATTAGAAGAGAAAGAGAGACACTTGAAAAACAAAATTGATCACATGATCGATTGATTCAACTCATTATTGAGTAAATTAATACTTTTGTCTTTGAATTTTACAACATCTTGTAATTTTAATTTGGTCTTGATATTTCTAAAATAGCATTTTAGTTCCAACAACATGCACTTTAGTCCTTAACTTTAATAAAAACATGCACTTTAATCGCTGATTTTATTAAAAAACATGCACTTTAAGGAAATGTTAAGGATTAAAGTGCATGTTGCAAGGAGTAAATTGCTATTTTGGAAAAGTCAGGGACAAAACTGCAAGGCGTTGTAAAAGTCGAGGATGAAAGTGCTAATTTACTCCTTGATCATATATGATAGTATAAGATGTTTTAGAAATTCATGACATTCAGTTTTGTTTTTAAATTTTTGAAAACTGTGTTAAAAAATTATATTTTATAAATAAAATGATTTATTTATAGAATTTTTACTTATATTTGAGTCTGAAGTGAGTAAAAAACAGTCACACTTTTCAAAATTATTATTAAAAATTGTATATCAAACAGATTTTTCAGTCTTTTATTTTTAAAAATAAAAGTAGTTTTTAAAAACTGTAAACAGACAAGATATCTATATTTTTTCACTTTTTGTCAAAAATAAAATGATATTAACTCAAGGTTATGCATAATATTGAGAGATTTTTATATGATTTTATCATGTGGAAATTTAATATTTATATTTTATGATTTTACGAATACTTATAAGGTTTAATAAGATTTTATTTATTTAACATTTATAAACAAACAAATAAATAAATACAAACTTTTCATATAAGAAAGAGCATATCTTTCTTTTTTTTGTGTTAACCATAAATGTCTCCTATTACCCAGGGACAATCCTATTCGGGACTAGTCATAGTAAGGCTCGCCACCCCTCCCTAAAAATATAAAACATCTCATGCCAAAGAATTCATTTCCTTTTTAATGCATGTACAATGTACTCACAATATAATTACGAAGATAAATTTAAAAAATAGTTGTGATGGAATGAAAAAATTTTATCCAATAAGAAAATGTTTATTATATATATAATAAAATTAAAAGAATAATAGTTGGGTGTTCTGCAGGTGTGTTATTAGAGATGTCTCATTAAAACTTTGTATTATGGATTGGAGTACCCCTTGTACTCCTATTTTAATTTAATCTTCTTTGCCTAGCAAAAAAAATTAAAAGAATAATAAATACATTTCTATTAAATAAAACTTTCTATTTTTAATGTTCTTATCCTTAATATGAAGAATTTTAAGGTCTGTTTGTTTACAGTTTGAAAATCAGTTATTTTAAAGCAAAAAACTAAAAAACATGTTTGATAGATAGTTTTATAAAACAGTTTTCAAAACATGTGATTGTTTTTTATTTTTAAAATTTAAAATTATGAAACGGCTCTAGAATATTTGAAAAACTATTTTTTATGAAAATGTATAAATAAATAATTTTATTTATAAAAAATAATTCTTAAAAATTATTTTGTAAAATAATTTTCAAAAAATAAAATAAAACAAAATCAAACACACCCTCAATCTTATCTATTATCCATTATATAAGGTTATATCAATCTCAACCATATCATATAAAAACATATCAAAATGCTTTAATTTTTCGCTCAAGACTATTTTTTTAATTATTACTATTGCTTTTTTCAAAATTATATTTTTAATATCAATAAGTGAGTCAATATATAACAAAATCAATGAAGGAAAGTTCTAATATAAAAATAATGAATTTCAATTAATGAAGATATAATTAATATCCAATTATTACAAATTAAAATTCAAATAAATATATACTTTCTTATATTTAGAATTCATATAATCAATATATATTAGAATTAATTAAAAGTGGGGTGATAATGTAGAAATAATTTCAATAAATATATAATTAACCATCAATCATATATATATACATTTAGGACTTAATGTATATTAGAACAATTTCAATAGAATTTTCTGGACCGAGTTCATATTCGGTCTTAGATGCAAAGTAAATTAAAGCTCATTATCGACATGCATAAAAATACATGATCGATCCCTTGCCGACATAGGAGCTAATCTTCCGAGGTCATTCACATTGTTGGTTGAATCCACTTAATAATGAGAGACAACTCATACTCAATGAAATACATTTTTTGGGCACTCTTAACCCGAAATAGTCATTTCATATTTAGCATGTGGATATCAACTCAAATGAGTGGGTGACCACATCACGTAAATTATGTTACAACGACATAACAGAATTTCCAGCCTATTTTCGTCTATAAATACACACTCCTAGCATAGATTCAGGTATGCTTCCATTCACTTCACCGAAACTCTGATGGAATTCTTACTGATTTGACCGTCGGAGTCCCTGCAGTACACCACCACCGCGCTTCTCCGTTAACCACCATACGAGTTCGTCGGAATCTTCCACTGCAGATTTGTTCTCGGACATTGGCGTCGTCTGTGAGAAACAATTACACTCTAAATTCCTATTTCACTTCTTTTCCTCTGTTCGATTCGTCCGAAGTTTTTCTACAAAATGGTTACTACAAGAAGCACTACCAACGCTGTTGGATCTGGCCGCGGCCGCTCTTCAAGCCACTAAAAAGCCACTGTCATAGTCTCGTTTCTCAAGTTCTTTTCCTTATTCAAGAATTTGCTAATGTAACCTTACTCTATGTGAGACTTCAAATTCCATAATCCATCAAAAAGCCATTATTTTCATATTTTTGGGGTTAAATACATTTTTAGCACCTAAAAAATATAACATGATTTTGTTTAGGTCCCTCATTAATTTTTTTCATTAGTTTTGGTTCTCTATTTTTAAAAAACACATGTTTTTAGTCCTCATTGTTAATTATACTTCGTTAAGTGGCGTTCGCAACTCCATTATACTTTTCTCGGGTTAAAATTCACAAGAAAATTCTTGCGATTGTGTTTTTTTTCTCTAGACAAAATCATATGTAGTAAATTTCCAAAAAAAAAAATCACTAATTTTTTTTTTACGTAATTGTTGCTATGAAATTTTTCTTTTTTTGGTTTAACCACGGGTATCCTCCACGGGAGGCAATCCTGTTCGAGCCGGGAACATCCACATCATGATGGAGCTAGCTCTTCTAGCAGTGATTTTTTTCATTCACAAGACTCGAACCCGAGACCTTGCTTAAGGGGAAACAAACATATACCACTTGAACCAACCCCGTAAATTTTTCTGCTTTAATGTAGACAAATCCATAATAAATTTTCTGTAAATTTTGGAATATGAATAATCTTTTCTATGAATTTTGAAATCCATAAAAAAATTTGAAGAAAAATCCATAGAAAAATCTATATGAAACATTTATGTTATCACTTAGCGAAACATAACTAATAACAGGAACTATAATCATGTGGTTTTAAAAGAATAAATGACTAAAATCAATGAAAAGATAAATGAGACCAAAACCATATTTTGATATATTTTAGAGAAATAAAAAATATATTTAACCCTTTTTAAATTTTTATGGTAATTCTTGTTTTTTTAAAATACATAAATATAGTACTCGATTTAATTTCTCGATCCAAATTAATTCGATTATCATCGGGTGAAAAAGCAAAATTCTGAACTGAACCAACCCATAACATTTTAATTAGTTTGAATTTAAATGTCCTCTTAACCCGACCCAATATGGCGTAATTTCACCCGTAATCGTGTCTGTGAAGCTGGTATATATCATTAGATTTGGATAGCGGGTTAGCACATCGAACCCAAAGGAAAAAGGGAGGGAAAAAGCAAGAAAGTGAAGAGAAGAATAAATTAAATAAATAATTTAATAAAATGGGAGAAGGAAAAGTGTGTCCGAGGAAGATGATTTGAAAAGTGGAGCATGGGCGAATTGGATCCACTTCTCCGTGTTCAACGCTTTATCTTTATTATTATCATCACTCTCTTTCCACATCTGCAGCCAAATCAATGTCACATCGTTTCTCTCTTTTTTCCTTCAGGTGTTACTGTTGCGGATTTTCATCGGCAACAAAAACTTGTGCCACAGGAACATTCTCATTACCTGTCTACAAGTCATGACCTACAACGAGGGCAGGGCACATATACCCATCCTTTGGACTTGGACTTCCCTCTCAGCTCAAAAGCCCACATTCCTTTATCGTCCTCCTGCATGTGTTTCTCTATTCAAAACCTTGGTGATCTTCTATACATATATGTATTGGTGTCAACTAATCTCACAATCTCAGGCATTTGATTTGTTTTTTTATTTCCTGTTTTTATTTTTTATTTTCTGTTTTTTGAAATTTTATAAAAGAAAAATTAGAAATTATAAAAATAAAAAATTGTCGTTTTTAATATTTTCAGTTTTTTCTTTATAAAATTTCAGAAACAGCAAATAATAAATGAAAACAGAAAATAAAAATACAAACCAAACCAAACATCCAATAAGAATTTCTAGTCAAAGATTGGAAAAAGTAATTACTTGTTTAATCATAGATATTAGAATTATGAAATTGATATATAAAAGTAATGCATACACTATAAAGAGATCGAGTTGCTAAATAAACTAACAGGACCACCTTAAAATTTTAGAAACTGGAGAATTACGAAATTCTGTCTAGTTATTAGAATTTGTAAGGTACACTTTATCGGGCCACTCACCATTTTAATGTTTATAAACTGAAGACATAAGTACATAAGCTAGCTAGCACAATTGTTGATGATACTCTTCAATTGAAGTGTCCCCCAATTTGGTTTCTTGGTTGCCATACTGGCAGCGAAAATTTCTTCCCCTAATTTCCCAAGCAGAAACTAATATTATTATGCTAAAAACTAGAAATGGACCCCAAGCCTTATGCTAAATGCCATAAACAGTTTGGTTTTAGAAAATATAAAATTTCTATTGAACAATGATTTGAAGGAATGGATAAATCCGGTACTTGGAATCTTTTACAAGCAGCTAGTGCGGCATTTCGTTGCGTATTAAAGTACCTTGTATTCAGATAAAGAGATTCGCTCAAAGATCAGTTCATTATAATAACGAAAATCATTTTTTTGAAACCACAATTTTGGGGTGTGGGAATGTGGGATGTATAATTGATAGATAGAAAGAAAAAAAAAATAGAAGCATTTAATAATTTTTTTATATTTTTTATTAATTATTAAAAGTTTTAATATGACACAATTATTATGATAGTAAAGTTTAATTTTAAAAGAGGGATCAAACAATATTTGGTACACCTTTACTTATAACATGTATTTTATTAATATGTGATTTAGTCTGAATTATCTTATAAATAGGATTAGAGGGAGTAAAAGTCATGCATAAATTATTTAATTTACTTACTTAACATAAAATATAGAATATTAATTACATACCAATCGATATATAGCATTCCCCTCCTAAATATAAAGGAGTGTGCATGCTATTATGTATTTCTTCTTTTAAATCCATTTTTACTTGGTAAAGCTCATTTTTACGTTTTCTATTTTAAAAAAGTTTCAGAATGTTAAATTAATTTTAATATCAATTATCCTTATTATTAATTTAGTAATTAATATCATTATAACATATCATATCATTTTATAGGACACAACAAATATTTATTTTTAATTAAATTTACATCTCACAAGACTGATAAATATGATGTTAAGACAATTAAAAACTAAAATATAATAATATTTATTCTCAATTTTATATAATAATGATTAAATTTAAGAATGATATTGTTAACCACAAGAGATATGTAACTTAAAAGACAAACAAAATTATAAATTTTTTTAGTCAATTATTTATTTATTATTTATATACTTTTATTTTCGTTACATTTAACTATACTAAGTTTAAAAGCCATTTGTTTTGGCTTTTTCCGGTCAATAATATTTGATGCCTTCCAAAACCTGAAAGTTATATATATGGATGAGCATGATTCCTGACATGTGGGGGAGGGGGTTATCAATGTGCATATTTAGTCGACTAAGTGCCTCACCCACCATTAGTATGGCCAAGATTAAAGATATTTTCCAACCAACCTGTAAGTGCGCAAGGAGTTGCATGTTAATATTTTTTTTTGGGGTGTTAGTAATATATTATTGTCCATATATTAATTTAATTATAATAAAAAAAAGTTAAATGAGTTTGTTTTCCTTTTTGTCTAAAACAAGACTAGTTTCATATGCATTTAATGCACAAAAAAATGTTTAAAAAATATAATAAGTAATAGGATAAATAGATAATGGCAAAAATATCATTTTAGTCCCTGCAAAATATGTGAGATTTAATTTTGGTCCCTCTAATTTTTTTTTTCACCCTTACAAATATTTTACATTTTTTTTGTCCCGACTGTTAAAGTTAGATGGTTTATGATGATGTGGCAAACAGAGTGCACATTCAGCTTGTCCTACGTGGCCATTTTTTGCTGACTTGGATCTCTTTAAAATTATCATGTGCAGTCACGTGAGGCTTAGATTCCTCATCTTCTTCCCATCTCCACCGGTTCTTCCCATTTTCCTCTCCTTCAACTGAGCCCTAAAATCAAGAACAGGGGCAAACCCATGAGGTGCGGGATCGGTACTCCGCAAAAGAAAATGGCTTCATCACGAACCTCTCCTGCTTCATTCTAGTCAAGACGCACTGCATGTGATTGTGGTGAAGAATTAATATTAATGACTTCCAAGACAGTGACAAATCCAGGAAAGAGGTTCTGGAGGTGTCCAAATTGGAACGTAAGCTTCTACTCAGTTTTCTGGAAATTTATTGTGTAAGAAATTTTTCTGACTTAGTAGTTGTGTTTTTATCACAAAAGAATTTGTCATGCGGCTTTTTTATATGGTCGGATGAAGAATGGATTGACAAAGGTTCTTGCATGGAGGATTTAGAAGGGTATAAAGTGGAGAATGCGCAATTGAAGAAGGTTACTAAGCTAAAGAAAAAGTTGTCTGACCTGCTCACTATGCGAAAATGGTTGATAGTGTGCTTAGTCTTCTCCTGGGCATTGATGATTGTGATGTTGATTTTCTTTGCTGTGAATTCTGTAGGTGGTAGGCAAGGTTTTCTATTGAGGTAGTTTTATCTTTGTTGTCTGTTTTGAGTAGGGGAGGTATGTTGGTAAGGGAAGGAAGGTATTTTGGTATAGGGGATGTAAGTGGTTTGGTAGGCAGAGGTTAATTTTTGGCTTGTTGTGTGTACCTTGCAAATTATGAATGTAATGATACCTTTTGTTCAATTATTGTCCTTAATTATCTTTGTTCCATTTGTTTATAATTTGATTTGCGCACAAGGAATATAGAAATCAAACAGTGAAATTCTTTTGGTTAAATTCACTTTTTTTTCCATGTGTCTTTAATCTGATTCCCTGTAAGTATTGAAATCCTTAAAACAGACACTACAAGAAAAACGTAAATTAGCGACGACCTGGTAGAGACGGCCATAAGGCGTCGCTAGTAGCGACAGCCTAGCCGTCGCTATGGCGTCGCTACAACATTAAATGCATTGTTCAGTGCAATTAATACTTAGAGATGGTCTAGTCGTCACTAGGTAGTGACGGTAGCGACGACCTGGCCGATGGTAGGTCGTCGCTACATTAAAAATAAAATTTTAATTTGCGCGCGTTGATTTTTTTTTTTAAAACGTAGTGACGGCCAAGTCGTCGCTACGTTAAAAAGTTGTATGCGTAAAAACCTTTCCCCTTCCCCTCTTCCTCCATTTTCAACCTCCTCCTCCTCCAAACTCTCTTTTTCTCTCATATGGCCACCCCCTATTTCTATCCCCCTCTCTTTTTATTCTAAAAAACTCACCGATTAAAAAGTTCCCCTCCTTCATAAGATCATTTTGAACCGATCAATTTTCAAAATAGTTGTCTGTAGGTGACTTTAGAGCTCATTCCATATTCGTTCCTTCTGCGGAGTCGCAACAAGTAAGTTTTTTTATAGCTTTAATTAATTTATTTGTAATCAATAGTTTATTTGTTTTATTAGTTTATTAATGTGATATAGGAATTAGGTTAGTAGTTTTAAACATTGCTTTAGTAATTAGTTTATTAGTAATTATTTAATTTATTAGTATATTAATAATAAGTAATTAGTAATTTTAATTTATATAATTATTTAATTTTTATATAATGTCTATAGTAATTAGTTTTATTAGTATATTAGTAAAGTAATTAGTAATTAGTATATTAGTAATTATTTAATTTATTATTAATTAGTTTTTTAATTTATATAATTATTTAATTTATTAGTAATTAGTTTTATTAATTTATATAATTATTTATTTTTTATATAATGTCTATAGTAATTAGTAATTAGTATATTAGTAATTATTTTATTTATTAGTATATTAGTAATTAGTAATTTTAATTTATATAATTATTTAATTTTTATATAATGTCTATAGTCATTAGTGCCTAGGATGTGTGGTAGAGGTGGAGAGAAGTCCCACCGAGTAGAGGGAGGTCCATCCCTCCGGGCGAACAACGTGCACGGGCAGCTCGCGCGATGCAGGAGAGGGCCAACCTCTCTCACTCGCACTCTGATCAGATGCTGGAGCATCCATATACTTTAGCGGCTCCGACGGCCGCCATCCAATCTTCTTCTTTTTCCTCCCCTCCACCTTCTGCTCCCTAGTTTGATGGTATGAGGTTCATCCCGACACCGGGATTAGTTCAGATGCCTCTAATGGAGGAGGACGATGTGCCCAGCCTAGACGCTGACGACGCGCGTGCAGGATCAGATGGATGGGGACGCTGACCATGAGTCTGATGGGGAGCTAGCTCGCTTCCAGGGTGCTAGCTCTGGTCGACCTCATGAGGTAGACGCTTAAGGTCGGGTTATTATCAGACCATTTGGCAAGGGGTGAGTTTGTTTATCTTTTTTGCTTCTTAGGAATTGATATTAATATAACATCTTTAATTGTTTTAACTGTTAATATTGAATATTTTATTTTGCAGTTAGGTGCCTAACAACCCACCCATCGCAGCCATTGGTCATGCGATCCGTTTGCAGTTCCGGATTCCTCATTACCTTTGGGAGGACACCCCGAAGGATGTTAAGGACAGGTGGTGGGAGAGTTGACGGTAATTATAAACCCTATCCACTTTAATTTTTTTCTTAAGATATGTCAATTTGTCATAACTTACCATATTTTTATTTTGGAGAGCCAAGTTACTTGGGACCCTTCTCATGAGGCTCAAATAAAGAAGGTGTAGAAGCAGAGGGTTGCTCGTCGGCTTCGAGATATGATTAACAAGGCTCGGAAGGCTGGGAAGAGGCTCACGTGGTGTGGTGAGGAGGTCTGGGAGGGTCTTTTGGCCTACTGGGACTCTGTGGAATTCAAGGGGAAGTCCACTCGTAACAAGAGCAACTGGGCTTCTAAACGGGGGGGGGGGGGGGGGGCAGTCCACACCACGGGCCGCAGGGCCCACCATGAGGTGGCGTTGGATATGGTATGTATAAACAAACACTCTTCTATTATGTTTCTATTTGTTGTTAAATTAATTAATTTGTGTAATTTTCTGTGTAGGCTCAACAGCTTGGGCGGGAGGTTGAGCTGGACGAGTTCTTTGTTGCCACCCACGTAAAAAGGGTGGTGGTTGGGTAATGATCGAGCGCGGTCCACCTATGTAAGTGTTTTTTTATATAATTTCATATTTATGCAATTGAATATATAACTAATAACTAATTTTACTTTTACCTCAACAGACAAATTACAAGGAGCGCCTGAGGGAGGTGGAGTCACAAATGGGGGACACCTCCATGACTGATGCCTCCACCAAGCTGGAGATCTGGAGGGATGTTGCGGGTGGCAAGACCTGAGGTCGTTGTTATGGCACCGGGGACTTGGGCCTCCAACATTCGTCCAGGTGTGACTAGCTTGACTCGGGAGTCCCGGGCTCACACAGGCGGGAGTCCTGACAGTTCCGGGTCACGACATTCAACGGAGTAGGCGTTGCGCTAGGAAGTAAATGAAGCAAGGCAGGAGTCTCGCCAGGCCATAGCGAAGGCTGCAGAGTTGGAGGATGAGTTAGGACGACTCCGACGACAGATGCAGCTGTTGCTGGAGGCTCAGGCTCAAGCTCAAGCTCAACCGCACCCCCACTATGATGCCGCCCTCGATGATCAACCGTCGGATGAGGAGGAGTCGGCCCCACCAAAGTACCAGTGTCGCTGTCGCCATTGATTTCTTTTCATTATGTTTTTTTATAGTTTTATTGTATTATGTTTGAACAGAGTATGTGTATATTATATATATATGTTTTCTTCTCTCGATGTGTTCATATAGTATTTAGTATTGTTTTTATAATTTTAAAATTAATAAATAATAAACCTTAAACCCTGAATATTAAAATAAAATAAATAATAATAATTTTAATTTTTAATAAAAAAAATTTACTTGTAGCGACGGCCATGGCCGTCACTACAGCTGTCGTTAGAAAAAAAAAATAAAAAACAATTATTCGTAACGATGACCATGTTTTTAGAGACGGCTCCAGTGACGACCTGACTGTCTCTACGTAGCAACGACTCACATTGCTCGTCGCTACTGCATTTATGACGAGCTCTATAGCGACGTCCACGTGGCCGTCTCTGAGTCGTCGCTACGTAGCCTGTAACGATGGCTTTTCGTTGTGTAGCGACGACTCATGACCGTCGCAAATATGTGTTTTTCTTGTAGTGAGAATGTGGTAACAATTCACATAGGGCACTTAATCCTAATATATTGATGCAAAGGTTTGTATGAAATTGGTGAAATAACATCCAATTCACATACTTTACCAATTCGTAGTGAGGTATACATTTCCAAAACACAAGTAATCTATATAATTCCAAAAGAAATAACTTCAAAGTCATAGCTCCAAAACAAAAAAGTGAGCTATATAACTCCAAAATATTAACTCCATAAGCACATGTCATCAAAAAAGGTTTGTACATCTCTAATAAAAAAATAGAATATTCCAGCTAGAAGGTGTGTTGCTTTTGTTTGAAGTCAGAATGGTGGTTCATTTAATGGTGTGGCATTCTTCATAAAGTCACTATCTCCCAAACTTTGAATGATAGCATCCCAATCAATGTCCTCAACATCATTGTGTATGGAGTCCTGAAAGTATAAATAAACAGCATGAGCAACATACTCCCAAACTTTGATGTATAATTGATTTGGGGAAAAATGCTCACCACAAGGGTTGTATCAGTTGGCAAACCCATGTCTTGAGCAACATTCCTCCAATTGATTAAGTTTTGTCCAAGATTTTGATTTACAGATTTCTACCAAAAAAATTAGGATATTAATATCTGGTTTGTTATGAATTGGTGTGTCAAAAAGTATCAGTTAAAGGTACCAATAATTTGGTGATTGTGTTGTTTGCATCATGCAATTTTGGAGGTACCTGGACACCCATGTTGCTTTACCACATTTTAGTTAGTAAAGACATAAATTGTTTCATTAATCAAATACAAGAACAGATAGGGAGTCATGTTACCAATAACTCAGTTGTCTTGCCACGAGCATCTGCCAGAGTTTGAAGAGATTCATGACAAACAGGGTTTGATAAAATTGGTCCTGCAGTAGGTAGGGCTTGCACTGTTGTTTCACAACCTTTTTTATTGTTCTTCTTTGCCTTACCCTTATGCCTTTTTGTTCTTCCCTATAAGTATTGTTAACCAAAATTAATACCAATATAGGAAAAGGTATGATCAGGTAAATTATTACTCACAGTGACATTGGTTGTTGCATGTTGCTGGGAAGATCCTCCTACTGAAGGAGTTGGTTGTGTGGAAGGTGGTGGGGGAGCCTGCAGTAGAAAATTATATAGCATAATTTATGGATAAATGTATTTTATGATAACTACAAGATGATAAATCTAGAAGGTAGATGTACCTCATTTCCAACAGAAGCAGTTTCGGCATCATCAATCACAACATTAGGACACTTCCTATTGTTATGGCCATAATTTTGGCACAACCAACAAGTATATTTTTGTGTGTGACCTTTTGAACCTACAGTTGAAATTCTGGCAAGCGTACCAAAACCCCAACAGTATAATAGTAAGTAAGAGTATCGTATCCACAGGGAACGATTCAATTTATAAAGGTTAGTGATCACAACTATCAAGTAAGAGCGTGTAAATTGTTGGTTGTAGAGAATTGCGTAAGTAAATAAAATTGAACTAGTAGTGAGATAGAGATAGTTACTTGGACTAGGATTGAACTTCGTATCATCGCACCCCTTGCATATGTGAACCCCAATATTATTTATGAATATATAATTATGATACCCTAGCCAAACTATATTATTTTACCCTGGGCTAACAGTGATAAAATACTCAGAAATAATTCATGCGGGTTCTCCCAAGCGACAAATTACCCCGACTTTAATGATCTGATTTTCTGTTTGTTTAAACTATCGGTTCACCCTATAGCTCGATCCCATAGTGACTACTTTGAGTACTTTTACCGATCAGAATTTAAGTTTCGTATCTCTAGGATCCCCCAAACTCGCTACTAATTCTATAGAACCACCTCTCGAATGCGCCCTATAAAACTAACGTATAAATCCAACACTCAGGCGGAAGTTATGCATTAAGCAAAGTATAAAAATACCGATATCATAAAAATAGGGATTCATAAATAATAAATAGAATTCACATACAATCGGGGATTGAATCAACTACATCCAATCCTATTGGAGAGTTTAGCTACGCATGGTAGCCATTACACACCAACGAAGAAACTGTCACACTTTTCTCCAGCCCTAGCTTCTGCTCTGTCGTCTCTCTCCAAACTCCTTTGATCTTTGCAAAATGTTCTATTTATAGAAGTTGGAAAGCTATCTAAAATCTGGAAGGAATCTGATTTGAAATTCTTTGAAAAACTGATCCGTATTCCTGCGCTCAGCGCGTTTGAAGCGCAGGATCCAGAGAGAAACTTTTAATGTTGCGCTCCACCTACGCTCAGCGCAGGTGGAGCGTGAGTTACATTCCAGCTTTCCTTCATTTCTTCTTTTTCAGCTTGATCTCTTCCTAATCTTATCCTTGTTTGATCTGCTTTCCTTATTTCCCTCTTTCTAGCTTGATCTTGTGCTGATTTGATCTTCAATTTCAATTTAGAATTGAATCTGCAGAATCCTTATCCAATTAATTGCTTATCTTATCCTAATCAGCTGCCATTTAAATCCTTATCTTGTAGATTCACTCTTCAAACAAATGTTATCTTGTTTCTTCATTTAAGACTTGCCCTTTTATCTGCAAAATCAACAGATTTTCTATCAAAATAGCATCATATTCAAATTCAAATCAAATATTCACAATTTATGCATTTATTACTAAAAATAGAAAATTTGAGGCATTAATTTACTATTTTACCCTTGATAAGTGCAGAAATTATACAGTAAATTATCATATATTTTTCACTTATCACCTACTTGGGTTAGGATCCTCATTAGGTTCTCTTATCCTCAGTTTTCTAGGCCTTCCAGGTCCACGCTTGAAGATAGGAGGTAACACGGTAGGCATTTCATCTATCTTAGGCCATAAACTTTGCCCATTGATGGGTGTTAATGTATGTCCATAACAGTCTTCATATGCCTGCCTTTTGTAGTATTGGTGTACATAGTACTCTGGATTTCCCCCTGTAACTAAGGGCAGCAACTGCATGCCTACATGGGATGCCAACCAATCCCCAAAAATTACAAGAACAAGTACGGGTTGCTATGTCCATTACAAATTTGTCAGCTTGCATGGTATGAGTAACTTCAAACTTCATGCCACCAGCCCAAGTGGCTAACCAATCTGCAGACAAATCTAGAACGGGCCTTTCCACCTGTAATTTGCAAGTGTTATTTGTACTTGCACGCCTCAACCAGCTGCATAAGACCACAACAAAGAATATTATCTTTGTGCATCACCTTCTACCATTCTTTTAGCAATTCTTTGTGCCTTCCATGCCCTAGCAACAGTTACACTCGCAGCATATGAAGTCCACACTTCTGAGATAATATCCTTTACTCTCATATTATTTGTTGTCCTAAATCTATCAACAACTACCTTTGCAATCCATTGAGACTTAGCATTTGTGTTGTTAAACACCCTACCACATGTATGAGTGCTCACAAGAGTTTTCATCCTAAATGTTTGACTCTTTCCAACCTTACTAACTATTGCAAGAAAGTTGCATGCATGCTTACACTTAACCCTCACTCTCAATTTATCATTCTTTTGAAACTGAACTTCTCTACCAATCAGAACAGAGTGCTCCAATATAGCCTCCTTGAATTCTTTCAGTGATCCAAATTCCATGCCCAATGTGAATTTAAAATCCCTGCACATTTCTTCTTTTCTATATCTGACATATGTAGATCTAGAATCTCTATCAATTTCATCATCAGAAAAGTCACAAACCAGCTCCTCAAATCTATATCCATCATCCATCTCATGATTTTGTGCTCCTTCCACATCCACAAATTCTAATCTAATTTCGGATCCCTTACCCTCAACTGAAGTCCCTCTAATATCACTTGGGCCATAACCTTTCTTAGCACACTTCCTAATGGGTAGCTTGTTGGCCTGATAGGAGTTGCATCTTCAAAAATTGGTGTTTGGTCAGGAAAATAAAATCCATCATCTAGAGCAAGATCTCTCTTCGCCTCACTATCATCAAAGTGGATATCACTTACACTTTCATCACTAAAGTCAGAATCTGTTTGCCCCTCTTCTTCCACAACCTCTGTACCATTCCCACCATTTTGAACCATAATAGGAAACTTATTATCTCCTCCTCCTATTATTTCAACATACACAGCTGCCTCACACTTGTGTTGCACACAATAATTAGCAATTTCAGATGCATCAGAATCATCTACAAATAGCTGGAATCCATCACCGCCTTTAATTTCTTTAGGTTTCCACCACAGTTTAATAGGAGCAGAATATCCAATATCCTCTTTCACTATCCCAACAGCCTCAAAATGTGACCACCTATCTACATCAATCCCATGGGCAACATACACCTCACCTCCTATGTACTCATGTGTAGGACTAGTAATAAAGGTCCCTTTATGGTGGAATGCAACAGATAGAGACATGCCTACAATTAAAATACAAATACAATTTAAAAGGCAATATTTAGTTCAGGGACCCACAATTAAAATACCAAAAGAATCATCCTAGACCACTTATGTTCCTTCACATATAGACATGGCACACTAAATTATAGTCTCTGCCATTAAAAAAGAAGGCACCATACACCAAACAAATCAACACAGGGCATCAAATGAATAACAAACAAACAACATTTGGTCCCCACAGAGGGGTTTTCTATCTTTTGCTATCATCTCACTTCCCATGTGAATTCCAATCAAGTAACCCATGGAAAATCTCACAAACAAAAAAGATTCTCACATGCAGAATGCTTTACGCTCTCCAAACCCTATGCGAAGAAACGCGCACCCTTGGACCGCAAACAACGAAGACTCAGCAACACGCATCCTCCTTGCGTACGTTCTTCCTTCACCAGCAACCTCCTTGTGTGGCTGCCTCGTCGACCACCCTCTCCTTGCGTGTCGTCAATGCTCGCAGAGTGAAAGTCAGAGTCACTATGTTAGGGTTAAATGTGAGAGTGAAAGTGAAAATTTGAAAGGAATTGTATCTGTTCCTTTAATAGAATTAGGGTTCACATATATAATTTTAACTTAGTAAAAAATATGCCTAATATAAAAAAATCCAACTCAGCAGAAAAAAAAGGGCCACATAGGACAAGCTGAATGTACATTCCGTCCATAAAACATCCAACTTTAATGGCAGGGACAAAAAACCGTAAAATATTTGTAAGGATGAAAATAAAAAAAAAAATTGGAGGGACCGAAATCAAATTGTTTGACTATCTTTAAAGTTGCATATGGTTATTTGGTTAATGATTGTTTATCATTCTTAAATTCAACTAATTTTATTCAATGGTAAGACGAATTATTGTGACAATTTATCTCTTATAAGATATATATCATCAAACTTACAAATTTTGTGAGAAACAAACTTGAAGGGAAGAATTTTGGGGGCAGAATGGTAATTTTAAAAAATTTACGGATTTAAAGGTAATTGAGAAGAGTTTTGGGACAAGTTTATAATTTTGAGGAAGTTATGTGGTAAAATTGAAATTACAAAAGTGAAGGGGTCAAACCGTAATTTCACAGAAGTTATGAGCTGAACTAGAATTAATGGAAATATGGGGTATAACTGAAATTATAATGAGTCTAGATAATGTGGCAAATAAAACAAGTGCCAAGGTGTGATATGGTTGTTGTGTCAAAATTGATACCTTTGTGTTGATGTGATCGTCTTAAACCTCAAAACTTTTTGACACGACGAATGGTTTTCTGGCAGAGGTGAATCTCACCACTCCAACATTTTTTGACCTTCTGAACATTATGGCGATGTCAGTTTTCCCAAAAAATGACTGAAAACTGGGTGTTCGAGGGTGGCAGTGACGCACACCTCTTGAAAACTCCAAACTCAAATCGATTTCGAACACTTTCTCACTTCAACTCAAAACCGAATTTTGGAACCTTGCTCTGATAACCGAAATGGCTCGGAAGCCTAAAGAAAACACTCTCACTTGTATAAGAAAAACTCAACTTTGCTTGATACCTAAACATACTAACTTGGTATCATATTTATAAGAGGTATAGCCGGTAGGCATGCACCGATACAACGAAAGGATAAGCAATTGCTACATATTTGTAGCCTATACTTTTCAACAATTCAGCCACACACAAGTGGCTTTATCAGACATTGTTTTGTTAGGCACCACTAGTATGCTTCGTATCAAACACCATGCAAATCGAGAAATAGAATTCTCTTAGCTTGGAGATGTTCAATGACTCCTTAGGGTCTCTCCTTGGAGACGATCTTCCCCCTATTTGGAAAATGTTTCCATTTTGCTTTTTGGGTATTCCTTAGGGGAATGTTTTAATGCTACACGTACCCAAAAGTGAGACTCTTGTGCAAGAAGAGGTGGCCATAGTTCTTAAGTGGTCTAACAAAGCAAGCACATCTAATAGGGGATCTAGGATCGCTCGATTAAAACATTATTATCAAAAGACAAACGTATATTGGAACTATATCAATAACTTCATTAAAGATCATCACATCATCCATAAGCTACCTCCCCTCAATGAAGGTCATCGATCTAATGTTCAAAAAATTAATCTACCCAAAACCATTTTCAACCTACCAGTTAGAACTGTAGCCACGATTTATAAATACATCCCACAAAGAAATCTGTCTATGCTCATTAGTCTTATTGTCGGCAATAGAACTTTGGGATAAACACATATCAAATAAGAAAACACCCCTTTGGAAGCTTAGCAACAAAATAAAATTCAACCATTAAACCTAAGATATTCATTTTCAATAATTCCCAAAAATATTTAATAAATGAGAAATTAAAATCATTAGGTCCAAGACTTTTGTCATTGCCATGGCTAGAAACAAACCATTGACCACCTCATTCTCAAATACAACATACAAATTGTTATTATTATCGATAGATACTTGACTAAATAAGATACCATCTAAATTAAAGAGGGCATTTTCAATTTAACTCTATAAAGTGAGTTGAAAAGTACTACATAACTTCTCTTATGATTCCATTCATATCTCCAATCTAACCCCAAGAACCATGCAAAGTTGTAATTGGATTTATTTTCCTCTTATGCTTCACATGCATAGAGATATTTGGCATTTGCATCTCCTTCCTTTATTCATTTGTTCCTATATTTCTGAAAAACAATTCCATTATTCTTAATTAACTTTCCAAAGGTTATACAATTTCCCTTTATATCTTTGTTTGAGTGGTAAAAGTAAATCTCGAAAGACGGGATTGCTTTCAACCTTTTTTATTTTAAGAGCAATCTGGGACTTAGAATCCAGTCCTCAAAAGGGACTCTTTAAGAAGTAGGTTTACAGTGTTTTAACTTTTGAAAATCAAAGTATATTAATTCTAAAATTTCAACAAACTCTATTTAATGTTCTATCAAGTAAAGAAATCGAAATTTAAGCACAAATAAGAAGAAAGAAAAGAATTGCAGAAATGAAAGAAGAGAATTTAATGAAGAAAAATGAACAATTAACAAATAATCAGATTGAAATGCGTAAAATAAAGATCAAACAAAATAAAACCATAAAATTGTGTAGAAAAGTAATTGCATTAATTGAAATGTGGGTGGAATCACATACTTGATCTTCTCTTTTAAACCAATTAGTTGTAACATCCTGAATTTTATTAAGTAAAATATTAATTAAATTAAATAAATAAGTAGAGGAAATAATTAATTAAATAGACGAATAAATAATAGGATCAATATTATTATTAGTTTTATCCATAAAGTTAGCTTAAATTTAAAAAGAGGAGAAGGGGGTTGAGAGTGGGCCCAAGCCCAATTAGGCATTCTAATAAGGAGGGTTTATCAGTCGCCCTAATCCTTATTCGTATTATCGTCAAAGAGCGAAACGCTAAGGAGGGGAGAAAACGAGTCTCAAGAGAGGATTGTTGCAGAGTGAGCATCAAGAACCAAGAAAGGGACTTCCTTGCTGTAATCGATCTTCGCTTAAGGTACGGTAGGGGAGAGAGTGCTGCTTGTATATTCATGTAGGGGTGCTTGGGTAGTGAGGGCAACCATAAGACCCTCTAAGACTCTAAATTTGAAATTGATATATATATATATATTGAGTATTGTATGATGAAAACATGTTGATTGATGATTAATTCTGTGAATCTTTGTGAATCTTGATTGGATTGAATGAGAATAAAGAGAATAGTGAAAAAGGGTTAATGAGGGTTTAATGATTTGGGGTTTTGATGGGAAAACCATGTAAAACTGTTAAAGATTGATGATTTGGATGAGTTTGATGAATAGTAATGATTATGAATGGTGTTTGATAAAAAAAGATTGAATAGAGTGATGTAGAAGTGTTAGAAATCGTGAAATCTGCGATCTGCGTCGCGGGTAATCGATTACCAGGAGTGGTAATTGATTACCAGTGTGTTATGGGTAACCCAGAAGTGTTGTTTGTTCGCTGGTAATCGATTACAGGATTGTAGTAATCGATTACCAGAGAGATTGCTTGCAGGTAATCGATTACAGGGATGCTGTAATCGATTACCAGAGTGTTTGGTTGCAGGTAATCGATTACAAGGTGGTTGTAATCAATTACAAGGTGGCTGTAATCGATTACCAGAGACCTTGTTTGCAGGTAATCGATTACTAGAGGTTGGTAATCGATTACCAGAGTGGATTTTGAGATCCTAAGTGCTTGATGATGATTGATGTTGTTTGATAATGCTTTATTATGATTATGGTGTTGATGATTAATGATGTTGATGATGATTTGGTGTGCATAATGATCGGTGAATATGCAATGTGATTGATGATGATTGGGTGTGCATAATGATTGGTGAATATGCCATGTGATTGATGATGTTTTGGTGTGCATAATATGCAATGTGATTAATGATGATGGTGAATATTATGATGATGTTTATGATGATAGTGTATATCACTTTATGATGATGATGTTTAATGATGAGCATGAAGATGCATAATGATGATGATAATGATGATGGTGTATATCACCTTTTGATGATGATGTTACCTAAGTTGTGTGGGCCCATAAAGGGGGTACAACTTAGGAGAGATGCCTTGAGCATATGTGATGAGACCTGAATTGTGCGGGCCCATAGAGGGGGTACAAATCAGGAGGTGAACTGAGTTGTGCGGGCCCATAGAGGGGGTACAACTCAAGGGATCAAGATGGGGCGTTCGATGCACGGGCCCATAGAGGGGGTGCAACCTAGGGATGATTTGTACTGGCCCATAGAGGGGGTGCAACCTAGGGTCGAATGTCGTTGTGCGGGCTCATAGAGGGGGTACAACCTATCGGATTGTGTGTGGTGACACCGGTAGACTATCTTGGTACTAACTAGAGTGATTGACGAGGTGCACCCATTGTGCGGAGTTCCAAGTCATGATCTTTGGGTAGGTGAGGTGATAAGTTTTGGTGCATATGATAATGTGTTATACTCGATGATGGCATTGAGTTATATAATGTTGGAGATAAGTTTTGGTGCATATGATAATGTGTTATACTCGATGATGGTATTGAGTTATATAATGTTGGTGATAAGTTTTGGTGCATGTGATGATGATTTATACTTAATGATGAAGTGAGTTACAATATGATGATGATGAGTTTTGATGTATGCATGATGGATGTATATATGTGATATACTTGATGATGAAACTGAGTAAATAATGATGTTATGAGTATTAATGATGATTGAATATTACGTGTGAAAATAGAGTATGTGATTCCATTGGTGAATGATGGTATGAGACTTATATGATGATATAGATGAATAGTTATATGCTGATTTATAGATGATTATTATCTGTTGGATTATTTGATGTTTGGGTATGTGGTATGATAGATGATGATGTTGTTTATATGAGGGTGAGGATAAGGTAGCTTCATATGTGTATGTATGAGTAGTATTCTTTTCCTCACCGTTATACTGTGGATATTTTTACAGGTATTGATGATGACGCAACTGGTGTCGAGTTTTGATTAAAAGGAGTGTGCTCTGGTATATGTGACATCAGGGCATAATTTTGGTGGGTTCTTTCTTTATGTTCTAGTTAGGAAGGTTTTTGTAAACTGTTTTGGATTCCTTGCACAACAAGTAGGATGTTTAGTTACTTTTATATTTTTGGAGATTCCGTTGCATGAGTATTTGAATACATTTGAGTTTGGTTTTATTTTAATTAAGTTGTTTTCGAACTAATGAGGTTTTTATTAAGAGAGTTATGTGAACCTTTTACCCATTGTGGGATGTTACCTTTTCTATACTTCAATTTATTAAACGTACAAGAGTTTAGGGTAGAAGGGTGTCACATTAGTCACTTACAGAATGGACGTGTGATGTTTAGAGAGTTTTCAGTATAAATTAATCCAACCTCTATTACATAATGAATTTGCCTATTTATAGATTTCTAATCATAACAACTAACTAATATACATAAGACACATCAACAGTCTTCATGTGTTGGCACAATGCATGGCTGACGCGTCTTTCTAACAGTCAGAAACTACTTCATCCTTTTTTGAACTTTTGTAAAGCTCCACTAGAATTATAACATTTGTCTTGGACAATAAACTTCCAATAATTGCTACTAACTGTCCCTTCAAATCTTGACCTTCCTCGAATGCATTCTTCTTCTTCAGAAATATTTTCTAAGTTCTTTTAATTGTTCTGCTTTTCGATTCTTAAGACTTGTGAAATCGAATATCTTCTTCGATTTGCATCTTCCATATATATAACTTAGAATTATTCTGACGCTTGGAATTTCCTGAAAATCATAATCTCTTCTTTGACCATTTGATCATTATGGTTTTGATGTGTCAATCCTTCTTTGGTCAATTCCAGGGTGACGTTTGACTACCGTCTACCGTCCACTTAGCCTCATTTATGAAGGCTCCATTGATTGGATTATTCTGGGGACGTATTTATTATTCTCTCTTTCTTTACTCCTATAAATAGGTGTTTCATTTTGAACGTATTCTTCATTCCTTTTCATTCTTCTTTATTCTCCCCTTAGTCCAAAATGGAAAAGCTTCTTCCTTTGGCTACTGCATTCGACCTAATCTTTAATGATTTCATTATTGATAAGGTCGACGAGGTAGCCAAAGCTATAAGCCTTTTCAATCCTTTTTAAGGATTTTCTTTTGGGTCGAACGTCGTAGCCAAATATTTAGCTTATTTTGTCTTCACTCCATCTTCCTCATTTCTTTGTTGATCCACAGGGTTTTTTATTTCTACTTGCACAAAGCTCCTCCCCTGGTGGTTCAATCAAAGCCTGTGGAAATGGATGAAGAAGAGGCGGCTCAAATGAAGAACAGAAAGGCAGGAGTCCAGTCCTCTGAAGACATAAGATAGTTCTTTTCTAGATATACTTGAAGACATAGGATAGTCCTTTTCTATATGTACTTTTGTATTTTTCTATGTATTGCATTCGAACTCAATGTAATTCGAATTACCTTTGTATATGAATAAAAGAACTTATCTTTATATCTTCTGTTTTGCAGAAATATTTCTATTTCAAGCTTATATTTCGATGTATCAAAGTTTCTTTTTGAAACTAAATAAGCCCCTTTTAAATCTTACTAAGTTAATTTGATTATTAACAAACAAGTCACTTAAATTTCCTTTCTATTCTTTAAACTCGAAGACCTTGGTTCTCTCATAACTTAGTAATATTTCTGCTCTCAACTTATCAATACCTCAATTTGTTCGAAGACATCAATGAACCTTTCGAATCATATAAAAACTTTTGTCTTCTGAAACTCGAAGGTATTCTGAAATTTGATACCAACAATCTTGTAACTCCTTACAATTTAAACCCAACTCCTCATTCTTCAATTCGAGTTATTTTCAAATCTATGTTGCCAAAAACTTCTAGATTCCAGTTTTTTAACTCCAATTTTGAAGTCCTTAGTTTTCCTTCAAAGCAACTTCCCTCCATCCAGAAAAAACTCCTTTTACTACACTTCTCAACTAACATTTGGAACCCCTTATAATGATTAGCCCAACAATTATTAAATTTGAATGGTTAAGACCCTCAATTCATTTCTCTTGCCTCAACACTATGGGAACATGGTCAGAAACACCCTTATTAAGAGTCCATTGACTAAGGTCACCCCATTCAAATAGACACTCCTCAACATTTTAGCATACCGACTTCTATTAGAATTAAGAGTATTCATATCAACACTCAAAAGGCTCCAACAGTTGAAGCTAGTGCAAACAAAATACTTTAATCATAAAACACTAAGTTAAGACTAGGAAAATGAACCCAAACTAGTGTCTTGTCAACCTAAGCAGTTGCTGAAGCAAACTTTGGAGTCCACAATTGAACTGCCAAGTAGTGATAAAAAATTATCCATGGTTGAATTTAGCATGATCAACTGCCAAAGAAAATTTAATCATGAAATAGCCATTTCCAAAACCCATAATCTCAAACTTAGCTTGGGTCTTTCACAATTTAACTAAATTTTCTTTCACAGTATATAACCAATGTTTTTCCTAATAACTTTAATACAAAAGCATCTTGCATGGTAGACAAAGTTTCTGAAGATAATTATCTCCCAAATGCAACATAAAATGGAGCCTATTTTCCTCCACTAACTCCAAATTAGCTTAATTATTCTTCAGAAGGTCCATCCTTGGTTTTGGTGTAGGAATAGAGCTATCCCCTAAGACTATATCTCTATCTGTATGTTTGGATGAAGAATTTTAGATTTCTCAAAATTTTGAAATTAATTATGAATGAAGATAAAGAAGAAAGTTAAATATGAGGGAAATTATAAATGATAATTTAAAAAGTTTAACATAATAGAGAAATATTGAAATTCTCTCTCAATATGTGTCATTTAATATTCCTCCAATTTATTATAAAAATCTCTCCTATTTGTCATTTGAAACTTTTTCTTTTACAATTCTAACACATGAAAACTAGTAATTTATAATTACTCTATCCAAGCACAAGGTAAAAGAAATCATCTTCTTTCTCCCTCCTCCTCCAACATCCGGAGTATCATCATGCATACTCTCAAACAGTGTAATAAAACTCAGCTTGAACCGGCCGATCGAACCAGTTGGACCGGGAATCGGTCATCTAACCGATTCGAGCCACTCTTTGGATCGGCCATGCATGCGAACCGATTTTACTCGGGCTGTTTGGGCTAAAAACCGGCGACTCGGTCGGATTTGGTTGAACCGGGAGAGTCACCCAGTTAATTTTTTTTAAAAAAATTAAACAAAATGACGTCATTTTGTTAATTGTAAGGAAAAAAACATTACCTAAATGGAAGCTAGCTAGGAATCGAACTCTGGATCTACAGCAAACTAAACATGTACACTACCACTGCACCAAACCATTCCTTGATATAATATGTGCGCAAAATTATATACATATATATGATATGTATTTAACCATATAATATATATTTTTTGGTATATACCGGTTTAACCAGTTCAACCAGTGACTCACTGGTTCGACCATTGACCCAATGACTCAATGTCTCGATCGAGTCGATCACCGGTCCGAGTTTTACAACACTTCTCTCAAACCTTACCAAAGAAAACCCCTTCCACATGCCCTCTATCTATTCGTTTAGCTACTAAACGGTTTGCATTGGACATGTAAGCATCATAATGTTGCATAATTAAAATAAAAATTAGGGCAAAATAATTTTTCCTTCTCTATAAATTGCCCGAGTTTTGATTTTCGTCCCTAGAAAAGTTTTCTTTTTTATTTCATCTTTATAAAATATTTAAGCTATTTTTAACTCACTGGTGTTAATTCTACTATTAATTGTGGATGTGTCTAACACCCATAATAGCCACCAATACTTGAGAAGTACCCAGACACATTATATAAGAGTGTTAGCCATAAACTCATTCATATAGTCAAATTTTCATGCCCAATTTGAACTGAATTTTTTGTACATTTTTTTCCTTCCTATATATCACAAATAGTGTTAAAATGAGTTTAAGGAGGTTAATACTATTGTATAATGTGTTACGGTACTGCACATAGGATTGCTGACTTTGATGGGCGTTCGATACGTACATCCATGATTAACAGTAGAATAAAAAAATAGAAACTCTCAAGAAAAAGTAAAAATAAAATTTTTTGATAATTTTAACTCTCAAGATTGAAGATAGAAACATTAAAAAAACGTTTTTATAAAAAAAAAATTATTACATTAAAAACATAAAAAAACTACGTTTTTTTTTTTTTTTTTTCATTTTAATCTAGTGCTGACTAAATCATCAGTAACAAAAATTTTCAATATTAATACTGGATACAAATTAAATTTACAAATTAAACAAAATGGCGGCCCTCCCATCCCATCCCATGCACCCCAAAAGGTAATAATGGAAGTCAAAAAGTAATTAATTAATTGAGTGATTTATTTTATGTAAGCACTTTATCTTAAAAATAATATTATTTTATAGATTTAAATCTTCATCTAAATTCTTGTCTCATTGTGTCGAATCATTTGTCTGTATAACAAATTTGAATTTTTACTTTCCTTGTCATGTAATTTCATTTTTTTATAACACACATGTATATTAAAATTTCATATCAAATAATATTTTTAATTGATATAATGGGATTTTTTTAAATCACTATTAAAATTCTATCTATTAATTTGACTTATAAGTTTTCTCAAAATTTGCACGCACTTGTATTTTATGTTTTAATTTATTTTTTATTAATATTAATGAAATGATTTTCTGTCAAGTAAATCAATCTTTTTAAAGTATTCTTTAAATTATACTTTTTTTATATTTCACCTTACATATAGTTAAACGAGTGCTCAAAAGATTGATGGGTATTACATGTTAATTTTATGTTTTCATTTTAGATTTAATAAGAATTCATTGTTAATTTACAAAAGTTTTAAATAATTATTCAATGTTATGCTGGTTGTGCTGCCACATAATTTATTAAGTTTAATAACATATGATAGTGTAAAATTTTTTTTACATTGAAAAGTATAATTATTAAATTCAAACTTTTTTTACTCATAGTGTATATCTATTAAAAAAATTTAGTCTTTAAGATAAATAAGTAGTAGCAAATAAATTTTAAATAATGATAGTTGAGTAATATTTGAATAAAATATAAATAATTTTTATGACACGTTTATAATTTTAACATTAATTTTTATATATTTTTCTTTAAATTAGTACGTATTTCATAGTAATAATTTAAATAATAAAAAAAATTACATACGGGAGTATAGGATCCTTTACATCTAAAAGGTAAAAGGATCTCACAAATATGTACATAATATATTAAGAATAAGAATGCAGATGGTCTATTTTAAAGAAAAAACTGCATGTGGTGCATTGAGCCTAAAGTTCACAACTATATATATGCGTAAGAGTATATGAGGGACAAACAATATAAACAAAATACGTACAACCCAGTACAAGCATATAGCCAAGTGATATATAATTCTTCGCGTTGTTAGTTATTGAATACAAATGTATACATCGCTTAAGATTTTATATTATCTGTCATTCTGATATACATAATTATTGATAGAATAATGTTACATTTACTGTAATACCCTTTATGTTATACATTATTATTTTATTTAATTTAATGAGTATTCCAGAGTTTTATTTATGCTCATTCTTTAAAAGCTTATCAATTATGTTTTGCTGTAATGGCTTAGCCCATAACTGGCATAATTGCAACAAGAGTATTAGGAAGAAAAGTGGCACGAGACCCCACCATTTTTTTCCTTAAGCAAATGTATCCCCTATTACCACACTAGGGATAATCAATGTTCCAGGCTTAATCATAGTTAAGGCTCTTCACCCTCCTAAAGAGTGTGTTTAGTGGGGATCGAACCCGAGAGCTCTTCCCACAATCTCAGCCTCCGTTGCCAACTGAACCACAACCCTTTGGTTAGACCCCACCCATTCATCTACCTTAATTTAATTAATTAAACATATATATATATATATATATATATATACTACCAAAATACTATATGGCTGAGGAGCATATAGAGAGTACCCCAAATTGAATATATAATTGTATAAAATAAAACAAGAGACAGACAGAACTGAATATTGTTGAAGGCTGAGCCATAAGCAAAACCACCATCCATGATCCATCTAGTAAAGTAATAGTGTTTTAGGTTGTAGCAGATCTGTGATGTTTGAAACTTCAAAATACTCCACAAAAGGCAAATTTAGGGGAATGGGAGGGACCAATCAAAACAATATTGAACTAGGAAGTTGAAACCCTAGCCTTGGAAGGGGTAAGGTAAGGGTTAAGGGAGGGTGAGGTTAGCAGGGGCTGTCAATTGATCCGGCCCCAACTTGTTGAGGAAGCAATGAATCCTCCAGTCCAATCTTAAACGCTACCCCATTTGCTCTAATGGGTAAGTTTCATTTTTTTCCAAATCTCAGAGATTATTCTGTTTCCATCTGCGGTATGAGGTTTGGGCTCAGAGTGTTTTTAAGTATTTGATTCATTTGGTACCTACGATTACGATGGATAACTGTTCTCTCTCTCTCTCTCTCTCTCTGTGACTGACAGATCTTTAAGCACCAACCAATCTCTTCACTCATTTATTACTCACACACACACTGCCTTCTTCCCTAGTAGTAGTGGACAGTGGAGCACTCTCTTTCTATATATACCTCTTCTTCATTCTCACAATATCATCACTTCTTCTCTCAAACCCCCCTCTTCTTCCTTCTCTGATTTAAGAGCTTCCTTTCTTTCTTTCTTTTCCCTGTTGTTTTTCTTTTTGATTTCTGCTTATTACCCTTTACATTCCCCAAGATAATACTTTGATAGTCTTCCTACAGCTAAAAATAAAGCCAAGTGGATATCTTTTTAAATTTATTTATATATTTGGCCTACACATAGTGATGGATTATTGAGCTCTAGTATTACTTATCCCATAGCTTCTTTCCTTTGCTCCTGTGCTTAATTAAGTTTTCTTCACTGGATTGAATTTAGATATAGGACTAGGGTTAGGGCTGATCTACCCTTAACCTTTTTTTTTTTTCTCTTTTAATTTCTGTTTCCTCCTCTTTTTCAATTCTTTTTTTTTTCCTTCAATTTTGCATGGGTAGTGATCATGATGATGATAATGACAAAGAGATCTAAAGAAATTACCAGTCGCTGTTTGCCGATGGAGCATCATCAAGATTCACAAGCTTTAAGGGGTTTTGTTAATTAATTTGGGATTAATTGCTAGCTCCAAATCAATTTCAGCCCTTTGATATGAGAATCTTGATGATGCTGCAGCGGCAATAAATGACTAATATATACTGCCACCAGGTTCTTCTCAAGGATATTTGTTTTTCAGTACACAATGGTACTACTAGCTAGCTACCAGCTTGGAGAGAGCAAAAGAGGTGAAACCAACAATTACCTTACTTAATTTGTTTAATTTCATCTACTAATTAATCTACTTTTTAAATTCTATAGATGTTAATTTTTGAGTTATAGTGTGGATATTATATAAAGCCAATGGCCAAAAACACTATATATTTTACTGTAATCTTTGATGTTTTGCTGTTTTGAGGTAAAATGATGGAGTTGGGTAGTCCTTTCCTTTCCTTTCCTTTCCTTTCCTTTCACTTCACTACCATCTGGCATTTGTACTGCAAAAACACTCCCTGCAGGTATGTCTGTACCATGGTGGAACTTTGTGTACTATACCATAAATCATTCAATGCTTTAATTTACTTCATGGATATTTGGGGTAACATTATTATTATTTCTCATTTCCTGTTACCTCTTTATATTTTTCAAAAATCTCTCAGATCAGATCAGTTAGGACATGACTTGTTTCTAACTTTTACATACTGTATTCTGTAATATGATGAGTTGCACTGTCAGTCATGTTGATACTTTCTTTCTGTGCAGGAAAAATCTAGATTATTAGCTGCTCCTCAGAATACATACATAGATGAAATTGTCTTCTAACTAGATGGCACATGTGCTGCTTGGTTCCTTTCTGTAGTAGTTTATGTACATCAATTCCCACTTGATGTTTTACATTTGGCCTTTTCTCATCATCAAGAATTGCTTTAGATTCTGTCTTTTTTTAAAGAACAGAACAGTAGTAAATCAAATTATATATATTGATCCCAAAGAACATATTGAGCATTGATTGGCGTTTATAATTTGAAAGTTGTATGTACTTCTTCAATTTACTTAACCCTTGATGTATTGTTGTTTTCAATTTACTTACCAAGTTGTATGGTTGTTTTGGGTTTAATTGGGCTTAACTTGTTAGGGTGCATGTTATTGGTGTCATTATGGCTTTATGGTTGTTTTACTTCACTTTATTTTGTTCTCTTTGCACTATAATTTTGTTGGATTTATTTTGTATGGGTTGGAATACCCATTGTATAGTTGTGTTCCCTATCAATCAAGAATTTTGCTTATAAAAAAGAAATGGTTGTTTTCTTTATTGTGTTATATATAATGAAAATGAGAGTTACAATAAATTTCATTCTAAAATGGGAGGAATTTAAAGAATAATAGTAATAAAAGGCTCAAATAATAATTATTAAATTTATTGTTTATATATATATATATATATAATTTTAAAATTGAAGGTCACAAAACCCTTAATTAAACTATGGTTTGGATACTGACTATGAAATGGAACCACAGCTTATGCAATTATGATATTGCTTGTAAATATCACAATGGAAAAATATATTTTTCATTAATTATTTGGAAAATGAATGGAATAATAAAAAAAATTAATGAACCCCTTACATTAATTTAACTATAATGTTTAGAGATATATGGAAGGTCTACTCTTCTCTCTTTAAGCCATTGAGCCCAAGTGTAGAGACTTACTATAGCCTACTCTTGCAATATTGCAATTATAATATTGCTTGTATATTTTACAATGAATGTTAAATGATACGTTGGAGTTATATAGCGCGCACCTTTATAATACCAACAAAATTGTTGTATTATATTCCTTCCGTTTTTTAATTGATGTTCCAGAAATAACTTTAGCTCTTATTTATCATTTTAAAAAATGCATGACAATGTTAATTTTAAAGTTTTCAGTTATACCCTTAATTATCTTCACCCCATTCTTAATTATTATACATATAAATTTATCATAATTAAAAAATAAATTCATTAATAAGAAAATATCTTTTGTGAAGAGATAAACTAAGAAAAGTAATAAATGATGTGTTAAGAAATTTAAAATAATTCGAATATAAATAAAAATGTCAATTATGTTTTTTAATTTATATATTATTACATTAAAAAATACTTAAAAGTTGAGAGAATATACTTTTATTATATACATTTTATACTTTTTTGAAAAATAAAAAAAAGAGAGAGTGAAAATAAACTTCTCTCTCTTTTAATTATAGTAGCAAATTAATTAGTCCATGAAAGATTCATGATCGTGTAGTTTAGCCTTTGAGAGATTCAAAATCTCAAAATGGTCCCTAAGAAATTGCTCCGACCATCATGCACAATGGTCCTTGTCGTGGAAAATGGTCCCTGAAAAACAAGTAAGAATAAGCAAATTAGTCCCTGAAACATTAAAAATCATTCAAATTAGTCCTTGAAAAATGACCTTTCGGACCATTTTGCATAATGGAGCAATCTTTCAGAGACTATTTTAGGATTTTGAATCTATCAGGACTAAACTGCACGATCAAGAATCTCTCTAGAACTAATTTGCTAGTATAGTCTTTAATAAAAACAACAAAACGATGTGGGAGGTATGTGCAAATTTAAAATAAAAAAGTATGAATAACGTTATTGGAATACTAAAGTTTTTCAAAAAAAAATTAGCACATGTATATATATATATATTCACCATATTGTTTTTCTAGGAGCACCATTCAACAATGTTGGTTTCACGAGAAGAGATTGTCCAGGAATTTACAAGTTTGGTCGGGATGAAAATATAAAATAGTAATATAATGTTCTTCAAAAAACATATTATTATATGAATGTAATTAATATACACTATCAGTGTAAAGAAATTTACACAGACATCCAATGTTGTGCCGCCACATCATTAATGAACGTGACACCTCATGTGTTATTAAATTTAATAAATGACGTGACAACACATCATTAAATATCTGCGTAAAATTTCTTTATACGTACAGTATATATATATATATATATATATATATATTAAACTCTTTTCAAGTATTAGTGCATTACCCATTTTTCAAATACTCTTATACTAGGCAAACCTCATTTAGGTTTTCAAATAGTCCATATGAACCATATCATGTAGTTGTTTCAATTTACATTACTTGTTAGTCAAACAGGCAGAGTAAAATGCCGAAAAATAATTGTCAACTGTAATTGAGATTTAAGAAATTTCATGATTTATTATATATTATATATGTATATAATATCTTATAATTATTGATTTTTTAATTAATCATTATTTTTTACCTTATAATCTCTCTAGAGTGTATCCATATCCTTTAAAAGAATCAAATCCTAAAAAAAAAAAAGAGAGAAAAATCTCATGCAACACTCATTTAACAAAACATTTTCCCACGCATTAAAAGTTTGTGCATCATAAAAATTAACAGGTAGTAACACTTTACCGAAAAATTATAGGGAATAACATAAGAAAATAATATTTAAATAGTGTTTGGTTGTTTTTTTTTAAAAAAAATACGTAAAATATGTTTTTTTTCCATATATATTTTGTCAACTTTTAAGTTTTGTCCCAATCTTTAAAGCATTTATTTTATATGTTTATATTTTTAAAACATCATAACTCCATAATCTCTAACGTCAATTATTTCTATTAAGTTGATTGGTTCTACTAAATTCAATTGCTAAATATATAAATGAACTCAACACTCACATTGATTAAAAACTCATTTTACCTTTTTCTTCTTAAGTTTCATCTCTCCTCTTCAGAGAGAGAAACAAATAATTGAAATGTACGTTAATAATTACAGATGGATTTGGTTGCATTTTTTTTACCACGAGAGTTATACGTACACTGTATATTCGGGTTAAATAAATGAGAATTTAGCACAAATCCATGTTACATATAAACAGGATACTAGTGTTTGATTAAATTTTTCATTTGCAATTACTTACACTTTATTATCTAAAATAAATTAATCACACTTAAAGATCAAATTTAAATTGCAAAGAATGTAAGCAGCTCCCACTATTCATTTTTTGAATTCTCTTTTAATATACTCTTAATTAAGCACATATTTATATATTAAAGCAACCAAAGAGTTGTGGCTCAGTTGGCAACGTAGACTGAGATTATGAGAAGAGTTGTCGGGTTTGATCCCCACTAAACACATTTTTCAGAATGGGAAAGGAGCCTTAACTGTGACTAAACCCGGATTGCCCCTGGTAATCTTAATTAAATCATTATAAATGGCGTATGATATTTAAAGATCTTTTCAAATTATTTAGTTATGCTTGAGATTATTTAATGCAATATCTTCAAGTTTATATTTTTCTAAACAATTTAATTTCTTTTTAGACCATTCAATGCAAAATTTCAAAAAATTTTGAGAATTATTTTTATGCGTTAAATCTAAAAACATAACTAGGATAAGATTATTTTAAAAAAAATCTTAAAAACCTAATTACAGTATATGAGTTTAATATATATACACTGTTAGTGTAAAAAAATTACACAAATATCTAATGATGTGTTGCCACATCATTTATTAAAATTAATAATAAAAATGAAGTGTTATATTTATTAAATGATATGTTATATTCTTTACACAAACGGTGTATATAAATTAAATCCTTAAAGTATTCCTAACTCATACTACTTTGTAAGATGCATAGTATACATATATATATATATATCATGTCATTTAATTACTTTAGGGACATTGTGACCTTTTATCATGAGAAATTATTTAACGTTTATATTTAATGTTATAAATATAATTAATGTCATGATTTTTAATAAAAATCTTCTATACCATGTATTTGTTAAAAGCCCATCCTTTAATGCTCACAAGGCAAGAAATTTCTTTTGCCTTTTTATCATTGAGTGTGTATCACCTTGTTAATTAGTTATAACGTTAAAAATATAGCTAAAATAAAATTAAGATAAAAAATATCCATTTAAGTGGTATATATTCAATGGTATAGAAAAAATAAATTGTATAAGACCCCAGGAAAAATAAATTGTCTCACCCTTTTTTTGGATTGAGTGAAAATATCAGGAGGGGAGTGGAGTTGAGTTAACTGAAAAAGAAAAACCAGTTTTGATAAATCCGTCAAGAATGTAAGAAATGATTTTTTTATTAAAAAAAGTAATTATTACATCATAAATATAGAAATGTAATAAATATTTTTTTATATTTTTTTATTTATTACATTCTTATGCTCAGCCATGTCATCTAATTTGAAAATAAAAATAAAAAATGATCTCATTTGATTATAAAAAAAATTAAAAAGGACAAAAAAAATATGGAGGATCCTACAAAAACTTTTCTTCCATCTTATGGGGAGAAAATATTGAAATGGTAAATTTACCGATATACTTACCTATTTATTATCATATTAAAAAGAATATAAAATTTATTTAATGAATTCATTTTATTTCTCGGATAAAAAATTTTATATTATCCAATGATTTTTTTGGTAACAATATTATCCAATGATTTGCTGACACATAATGTATTGAGTTTATTTCAACATATGAGGTATCATATTTAATTATTAAATAATGTGATAACATTTTATTAAATATCAAATTTCTTTTTCACACTTATAGTGCATTCCAATTAAACTTTATTTCTTTTTATTTTTCATCCAATCAAATATAAAAATGACAATTTTTAAATCTTTTTTAATTTTTCCTTCTATCCAATAATATATAAACTTATCTTATTTTCTCGCTATTTGTTTTCCTTTGAATTTCTTTCTAACTCTTGGCATCCTAAGAAAGAAATTTTAGTCCAAAAAAGAATTGGTATTTCTTGCACTTCCATTCTTCAGCTCTCAGTATTTGTAAGCTGCGTGGGATGAAAATTACTTAAGTAAATATCTAAAATCAAATAAACTTACTACTGTATATTTTATTTAAAGAAGGATATATACTATGAATAGATAAAATATGGTATCATGATCAATAAGATGACTTCAATTAATATATAATGCGTTAATTGAATATTTATATTTTAATAAGTTGATTTTACTCGAATTTATCAAAGTCATTTTTTTACGGCACTTCACTAGATTAATTACTTATTTGTGTGATTATTAAAAACTTGAACAACTCTCTACATTGACTAAACCCTCAAAAGATGAAAAGTTTTTCAATTTAGTACTTGCAAGATGAAAATTCATTCACTTTAGTCCTTAGAAGATTTTTTCAATGTCAATTTAGTCCCTAAAAATGACTAAATTGAATGACTTTTTCATCTTTCAAGGACTAAAATGTATTTTTCATCTTTCAAGGACTAATTATGATCAACCTCAAATCTTTCAGGGACTAAAATGAGGATTTACTCCTCTAAATTCGTTTAAAAAAAAATTATGCTACAAATACATTAATACCTTAGAAAATTAAAATCTCACCCACAATTCCTAAAAATATCTACAAATACTGAGCACAAATAAAATCTACAAATGCTGAGCACAAATAAAAGTTAAAAATATTGTTACATAATTGTGGCTGTGAGAAATAATAAGGCAAAAGACTAATTGTCATACTAGGTACATATATCATTCAACAAACTCCTCCTCATTTGTATCAAGATTTTTTATTTTTATGAAGATCCAAAAATTCAATGCATTTGGAAGCATGACACACATCTAATAATAGGAGTAAATTGAATCAAAGAGCATGTGTATGGTTTGTTAGAGCATGTTTGGTTTAGCGTTGGCTTCTACTGTGATTTATGGGTCGTGGTAGACCATGGTGTTTTTTGGGATTTACTTATGGATTTCCTATTAAGATTTTTTCAAAATGTTTGCTATCCCTTTAGAAAGATATGTTTATATTGATATCGGTACTAAAAAAAAGATAGACTAGATGTTGCTTGTATGTTGATTCAAACATTTTCCATGGAAACTGTAAATAGATGGTTTAAGGTAAAGATTAATGAATTATTATCCTCCATTAGTATTGCTGAAGATCCTTTTATTGATTTGTGGAGGGTCTTGTCAAATAAACAAAATGTGGATTTACAATTTGAGTATACAAGCAACAGTTCGTCAGAATAAAGAGGTGTCAGTGACAAATATGTTAGTGGCTGAAGAGGGTGTCATTGGGAGGAATTGGAGTTGGAGGAGGCATCTATTTCAATGGGAGATATCACAATTCTCTCTTCTGTTGTTGGATTTAAGCCTTGTACAGGTGAATGAAAGCAATCAAGATTCTTGGAGGTGGAAAGCGGATCCAGAAGGAGTTTACTTAGTCAAGTCAGCATACCATGTTATAATGCATGATTCTATTTCTGCCGATATACCTCTTTATAGATTTATATGGTATACTTTGGCCCCTGCTAAAGTTTTTTATTTTGCTTGGAGGGTGATGTTAGACAGAATTCCATCACGAGCCAATCTTGTTAAGAGGAAAATATTTCAACCTCTTGATGCTGGTTGTGTGAGATGTAGTCATGGTCTAGAGACTACTTCTCATCTATTTTTTGAATGCCCATTTGCTTATGAAATTTGGATGCTATGTTTGAAGTGGTGGGGTATCTATTTTGTACATCAAGCAAATTTTGTTGCTCACTTTGAACAATTCTTGGGATTGCCATCTTGTATTTCTGAAAATAGGTACAGGTGGTCGATAATTTGGCTTTCTGTTACATGGAGCATCTGGTTGGCAAGAAATGATGTTGTTTTCTCTAATAAGTTTTAACAAAACCTGACCTATTAGAACTGGTAAAATTGAGTTCTTAGAAGTGGTTGAAAGCTAAAGATAATGGTTTTTGTTATGAGTTCTCCTGCTGGTCTGAGCAACCCGCTGCATGCCTTAATACGCTGCATTTGGCAGATTGAGTTTGTTTTCATGTTTTAGTTGGTTGCCTGTGTTGGAATTTTTTTTGGATGTGTATTTTGGTCCCAAGGTATTAAATTCATAAGGTTGTAAGACTCTTTGTAGTGGGTTAGAGCACCCCTTGTACTATGTTTTTAATTCAATTTTGCTTATAAAAAAAATTCGTCAGAAGACCAATTTTCTGAGGAAGGTGATCAAGAGGGATTTGAATTTGAATTTAGGGACGTGTTGGGTAGTTATTTCGCTAATAACGGTAACCCAAATTTGAATGATAATTTGTTGAATTTGAAATCGGCTTGGCAAACAATCAGGATAACAATGAAGGTAATCCAGGAAGTTTCAAATTAGGCCCGAATTATCTTTCTTTTGTTACAAATGAAGTATGCGTGTTTGTGGGACGGGTTTTACTGACCCTATCTTTTTATCGGGCCAATTATATAGACTCGAGAGACCCGACGATGTATAACTCTAAGTTAGACTAGGTTTAAGTAGAACAAGACCAGGTTGACCCGATATATAAGCTAAATATAATCATGAAACAATCATATAACAATGTTCAAAAGAAAATAATCAATACAATTAGTAAATATATTGTATACAATAGAATTCCTTTTAACGTATGCAATAATTTTTACTTTCCTTAAAGTTTGGGACATTGCTAAAACAAGTAGAGGAATCTTAAACTCATGAAAAACTCTGTCTAAAAGTAAAAAAAAATAAAGGTTAGCTCTTTACATAATAGAAAATTATAAGTAATAAATATTATATTTATATACAAAAGATGGGTCGGGTAACCCGATGGTTAACCTGAACCCGTCTGTTCTTAACCCGATGTCAGGCCATCAAATTAGATCCAATTTGGTCTAATTCTTTCTTGTAGGATATGAATAGACTCGAGCTGAATAGGATGGGTTGAGACGGGTCAAAGGGACATACCAAGTCTTGAACACCCACAAATGAAAGTAATGCACAATTAACGGCCAAAACTTTTTATACGGATAGACCAGATTATGGTGAGGGCTAAGTTGTAAATCAAGTTCCATCGAGTGAATAGAATGAGTTGTCACTAACGTCTCAATCAAGAGCCCAACATAGTACATGTGGAATTAGGCTTATTTCTAAATTGGATTCAGGTCCAACATTCAAAGATTGTGTTAACTCGTCTCTTGTGTGCGATATAGGTGAAGTTTGGTTTGCTAACATTAACGTTGCTGGGCTAACTCCTTAAAGCATGGATGCTTAATTAGTCCGCGAGGGAGGTTGATGATAAGTTCAACATGCGACACATCGATGATAATGTGTCTATCCTCCATGGCGCAAGAAGGTCCCTTTTAGAGAGGCATGTGGAATTTCAAAATATGGATGCTCTTGATACTAATGGGTTATATGAATTGTCAATTGGTGGGGATTCATTAAATGTGTGTGGTAAAGGAGTAGAACAACTTCCTGATATTGGTACAATTCCTATTAGGCTATCTAATCCTGATGGAAGGGGAGATAATTGAACGGAGGCTGGAGTCGCTGATGGCGTGGCACCAACTATGTTTGAACATGACTTGTAGAAGAATCTACATATTCTTGATCCTGAACCACAATATGATGATTCAAATTTTTTTTTGGAGGCATCTTAGTTATGTGATGTTCCAATTACATTGATGGTGGATTTGAACCTTGGGCATTACAAAGCAGTTAACGGTGGTCCGTCAAAGAAGAGGAGGGGAAGCCTTGGAAGCTATATGTTGGCAATCATCAGGTAAGTAATCTTTCCTTAATACAAACTTAAGCTCCTTGCTACTAGATAAGGGGCTGAATAAAGTTGTTAAATCAGTGTGGCATGTTGGTCTTGATTTGGGTGTCTCTGGGGTTGATGACGAGTCTCAGATGTTGAGTAGACTGGAAAGAATGGAGTTAAGAGACATGGTAGCCATTGGGGGGAAAGTCATGGAGAAGGAATGAGGTATTTTTTAGACAGTGTTGGTGTTAATTTATTTTAATGATTGTTGCATCTTTGAACATATGGAATATTGGGGGGAGGCTGAAGAGAATTGAGATTAGAAACTTATTATTATCTGAGGGGGTAGATTTTATTTGTATTCAGGAGACTAAAAAGGAAGTTATAGAAAATAATTTGTGTGTTGCATTGGGGGTGGTGTGGATTTTTGTTGGTTTTTTGTTCCCTCTGTAGGCTCTTCTGGGGGATTGTTGTCATTGTGGAGGAAGTCAAGTTTCAATGTAAATGATACTTTTACAAATTCTAACTTCATTGGTGTTAATGGATGGTGGGGGAGGATAGAACATATTGAACAATTGTTAATGTCCATGCTCCTTGTGAATTGACTGAAAAAAAAAAAAAGAACATGTGGTTGAAACTACTTGAAATTAAGAGGCAACATGGGGGTGATTTGTGGTGTTTTGGGGGTGATTTTAATGTTGCGAGATCAAAGACTGAGAGGAAAAGAGCTTCATGTTTGTGGAGGAGAGAGAATATGGCATGTTGTATTGACTATATTCACAATGTTGAGTCATTACCTATGATTGGGAGGAAACATACATGGTATAAAAGTGATGGGTCTTGTATGAGCATACTAGACAAATTATTAATCTCTGGTGATTAGATGGAGAAATGGAGGAACACTTCACAATGGGGGCTTAAAAGAGGTGTGTTTCACCACTGTGCTATTTCTACTGAAACATGAGACAATTAATTTGGGACCCAAACCTTTCTGAGTCCTTGATTGTGTGAGGCTTCATTCAGGATATGCGGATTTTGTGACTAAACAATGGAAGAAAATGCATGTGGAGGGGTGGGCATCTCCCTACAAGAAAAACGCAATTTAGCGACGGTCATAAGCCATCGCTACAAGCAAAAAGACATCGCTACAGGCCACTTAGCGACGACCACATGGACGTCGCTACAGAGCTCGTCGTAAATGCAGTAGCGATGAGCAAAGTAAGTCGTCGCTACGTAGAAACGGGTTGACCGTCGCTAAATCTATCTCTAAAATCATGGTCGTTGCTACATATCACTGTTTTTTTTTATTTTTTTATCTAGCGACGACCTTAGTGACGGCCAAGGTCGTGGCTAAAGATAATTTTTTTTAAAATTAAATTTATTATTATTAATTTTATTTTAATATTTAGGGTTTAGGGTTTATTATTTTTTAATTTTAAAATTATAAAAACAATACTAAATACTATATCAACACATCGACAGAAGAAAAAAAAAATATATATATATATATACATAATTTGTTCAAATATAATACAATAAAAGTATAAAAAACATAATAAAAAAATCAATGGCATCGACGACGCTGGGGTTATGGTGGGGTCGGCTCCTCATCCTCATCCAACAGATGCTCATCCAGGGTGGCATCGTAGAGGGGGTGCGGCTGAGCCTGAGCCTGAGCCTGAGCCTGAGTTGCAGCCTGAGCCTCCAGCAACTGTTGTATCTGTTGTCGAAGTCGTCCTAACTCATCCTCCAACTGTGCAGCTTTCGCTATAGCCTGGCGAGACTCTTACCTTGCTTAAATTACTTCCTGGCGCAACGCCTCCTCGGTTGAATGTTGTGACCCGGATCGTCACCCCCGCTGGTATGAGCCCGAGACTCCTGAGTGAGGCTGGTCACACCTGGACGAATGTTGGTTTCCAAGTCCCCAGTGCTATAACAGTGGCCTCGGGTCTTGCCACCCGCAACATCCCTTCAGATCTCCAGCTTGGTGGAGGAATCAGTCATGGAGGTGTCCCCCATCTGTGACTCCACTCCCTCAGGCGTTCCTAGTAATTTTTCTGTTGAGGTAAAAATATAATTAGTTAGTTATAGATTCAATTGCAATTATATGAAATTATATAAAAACACTTAAAAAAAACTGCATAGGTGGACCGCGCTCGGTCATCTACCCAGGCACCGCCCTTTTTACATGGGTGGCAACGAAGAACTCGTCGGGATCGACCTCCCGCCCAAGTTGTTGAGCCTACACAGAAAAATTACACAAATTAATTATTTTAACAACAAATAGAAACATAATACAGAAGAGTGTTTGTTTACACATACCATATCCAACGCCACCTCATGGTGGGCCCTACGGCCCGTGGTGTGGACTGCCCCCCGCGTTGAGAGGCCCGGTTGTTCTTGTTACGAGTGGACTTCCCCTTGAATTCCTCAGAGCCCAGTAGGCCAAAAGACCTTACCAAGCCTCCTCATCACACCACGTGGGCCTCTTTCCAGCCTTCCAAGCCTTGTTCATCATATCTCGAAGGCGACGAGCAACCGTCTACTCGTACACCTTCTTGATTTGGGCCTCATGAGAAGTGTCCCAAGTAACTCGGCTTTGCAAAATAAAAATAGGATAAGTTATGACAAATTGACAACTTAAGAAAAAAAATTAAAATGTTTAGGGTTTATAATTACCGTGAACACTTCCCACCACCTGTCCCTTACATCCTTCGGGGTGACCTCCCACAAGTAGTAAGGACCCTGGAACTGAGAACGTATCGCATGACCAATGGCTGCAATAAGTGGGTTGTTAGGCACCCAACTGCAAAATAAAATATTCAATTTTAACAGTTAAAACAATTAAAGATGTTATATTAATTTCAATTCTAAAAAAGGAAAAAAAATAAACAAACTCACCCTTTGCCAAATGGTCGAATAATAACCTGACCTTGAGCGTCTACCTCAGGAGGTCGGTTTAGCTGGCACCTTAGAACCAAGCTGGCTCCCCATAAGACTCATAGTCAGCGTCCCCATCCATCTAATCCTGAGTGTCCTCATCGTCCAGCTCGGGCATATCGTCGTCCTCCACTGGAGGCATCTAAACTAATCCCGGTGTTGGGATGAACCTCATTCCATCGAACTCTGGAGCAGAAGGTGGAGGGGAGGAAGAAGAAGAAGACTAGATGGCGGCCGCCAGAGCCCCTGAAGTAGAAGGATGCTCCAACATCTATAATTACTTGTTCTCATTTAAGCCGTTAGATTTAATTAGACAATTATAATTACTTGTTCTCATTTCTTACAATAAGATAATTTTCTCATATGATACGTCCCCATATATATAGCATATCAAGTAAGAGGAGTGTGTTATTGGGCCCAATATTTATCTGTCGCATGCTCTGCTAGGGTTTTTTCCTCTTGACTAAGTCTACCTTTAAATTTCCTATTACTCATCATCCTGAGAAACCTCTAGACGCTTCTTACTCTAACATGTCTTTCTGAGGTAACGTGCTAGGCGTGCAACACTCTTCACAGCCCAAAGAGACCGTTGATCTTATTACTAACCATCTAGTACAGATAAACTTAGAATGTGGTAATAGACTTCTTCCAAACGTGGTTATTACTCATGAAATATTCAACAATCTTTGTACCCTGTGGCATAATGCTCTTTTGGTGAAGTTATTGGGAAAAAAGGTGGGCTATAACACCATGAAGGAACGTTTGTCTTCTCTATGGAAGTTAAGGGGTGGTTTTGATTTGATGGATGTTAACCACAGCTACTTTTTGGTGAAGTGTGACCTAGAAGTTGATAGAGACAAGATTGTGAACGGTGGCCCTTGGATGTTGTTTGATCATTATTTAGTCGTCTTGGTTTGGTACCCAAAATTTGTTTCATCTGAAGCTAAAATGATCGAACTATGGTCTGGGTTCGTTTTCTGGGTTTGAATGTATTGTATTATGATGAGAGTCTACTACTTGCTATGGCTTTGGCTATAGGTAAACCCATTAAAGTTGATCAGAATACACTTCACATTGAGAGGGGACGTTTTGCTCGTGTTTATGCTGAGATAGATTTAAACCATCCTGTGGTGGGCAAGATAAGAGTGAGAGGCCATTGGTATAGAGTGGAGTAGGAGGGTTTACATATTTTTTGCACCCATTGGGGATGTTATGGTCATGTTAGTCATAATTGCCCCAATAAACCAACAGTTCAACAACATGAGACATAGGCTTCTCCTTAATCCTTGAATAAGGTCGATCAGAATAAGGTTGAAGTCACCATTGAACAACAGTGACCTATGGTTGATTATGCGTATTCTTCGGTGAATGTCCATGGTGAGTGGCTGAACGTTACAAGAAGAAGGAGGAATAAAAATGGTAACAAATCAAACCACATTCTAGGGAATTCGATTACTAGTTCTGGTGGAAAAAATCAATTTGATTATTAAGGATAGATTCTACTCATGCTGATGTTACAGATGAAAAGGAGGAAATCAAAGATGGACCCATCTAGATAGATAAGTTTAATGAGCCCAAAACTCTGTTCAGGAAAAGGAGACCACACATGGCCCATCATAATCAACTAAGCATTTCAAAGCTAGTGGAAAATGTGGTTAAGGCCCAGGTTCCGATTTCCCAGCGATCCGGCAAAAAAGCTATGGACACTATTGATGATTTGGGCCCTATAAAACGTGTTAACAACTCTAAGCCAGTAAATGAAGCTTCTTCTAGTCGCATAGCTCTAACCCAATAGTATGATACTTTTCCATTTAACATCCAAACAATGATGAAGGTGGATGTAATAGCGCCAAACCAGCTGCATATTTTGGATGATGAGGAATCTGAGTCTGGTGAGCTACATCATGAATAGGTGTCCCATAGTGAGCAAGTTGATAGAGGAGGATCCCAATTGAGATTTGATGTCAACCTTGAGTTTGACGTGTGTATTGACGTTAACACAGTGAGTGCAAGTGGTGCAGGGCAGAACATGGATTGTACACCTATTAACATAACCCCTGCCATGGAGACGAGTTAGGGATCACGTGTTAGTCCGCTTTTCTTTCTTTGAATTTTATCATGTCTTTTTTTGAATATCGCATAATAACTTAGAATGTGAGAGGGGCTTTGAACCCTATGGGCAAGCGTTATACAAGGGAGATTGAAAAATAGTAAACATTCTATTATGGTTCTTTTTTATACTAATTGCCATTTAGTATGGCGGAGAAATTTTGGAAAATAATTGGGCTTTATTCCTGTGTATGTTGTAGAGGTTGTGGGTCATGCTGGAGGCATATGGGTTTTAGATGAGATTTCTAGTGCTTATATTATTGATATTATTGACTCATTTAGTCAGGTTGTGAGGATTTCTATTAAACATATGAATAATAGTTGGGCATGCTCCTTTATTTATGCCAGCCTCATTCCAACTGTTAGAGAAGTCTTCTGGGAACACATGTGTCAGCTCCGTATGCATATTGATATCCCCTGGATGTTACTAGGGGATTTCAGTGAAATCCTGTATGCTTCTGAAGTTAATGGGGGAAATTTTGCTTGGAACATAGCCTTGAAGTTTTGGAATATGATATATAAATGTGGGTTGCATGATATTGGGGCTATTGGTAGTAAATTTACTTGGGCAAGGATGTTCAAAGATGAATCTGATTGCACCTAGATTGAATAAGGTTTAGAGATGTATAGATGAGAGGCGTACTTCAGACCTACTTCAGCTTGAAGCGAATCTCAAAATGGACTACCACGACATCCTTAGACAAAAAGAAGTTTTTTGGTATTAGAAATCTAGAGAGAATTGGGTGAAGTTTGAGGATCGCAATACTAAATTATTTCATATTCAGACAGTGGTGAGGCGGAAACGAAATAAAATTCATAGGCTTTTTCTATCTGATGACACATGGTGCACTGATCAAAGGAGATTGCAAGAGGAAACTACAAATTATTTTCAGAATTTGTTTAGCCAGTAGATTGAGGACATGCCTATATCTTTAGATTCCATATGTCATTCGACTTTATGTCCTAAGGGAGTTGATACACTGTTAGCCCCGATTACATTCCAGGAGGTTAGAAAAGCATTATGGAGTATGAAGTCTTACAAAGCTCTGGGTTCGAACGACTTCCAACTTTTTTTCTTCAGGAAATTCTGGGATATTGTTGCCATGGACGTTTGGGGGATGGGTAGAGATGCTTTCAGTTATGGTTACTTTGATCTGTCTCTTGCATAAACTCTTTTGGTTTTAATTCTTTAAGTTGATAATCTAACTAGACTTAAGGAATTCCTACCAACAAGTCTCTGTAATGTGATCTATAAGATTATGACTAAGGTCTCTATCATATTGCGTCTTTTTATCAATAATCTTATTAGTCCTCTCTAGAGTAGCTTTGTCCCAGGTCGAGGTACAACAGATAATATCATCTTAACTCAGAAAGTTGTGCATCACATGCATAGGTCCAAGGCCAAGAAAGGTATGATAGCCTTTAAAATTGATTTAGAAAAGGCTTACGATAGCGTTGGTTGGAGTTTTTTAGAAGGTATGCTTCAAGACTTTGGGTTTCCTTCTAAAATTATTATTCTAATCATGATGTGTATTCGTTCAGTGAGGCTTGCAATCCTTTAGAATGGATCTAAGTTGAACCAATTTTCCCCTAGCAGAGGTCTTAGGTAGGGAGATCCAATTTCCCCAACCTTTTTGTCCTATGTATGGAAAAATTATCATTATTAATCCAACACAAAGTTGATGGTGGTTCTTGTAGACCAATTCAAATTTCAAGTGGTAGACCTTGCATTTCCCATTTGTTCTTCGCAGATGATATTATCCTTTTCTATAAGGCTATTCCTAAGCAAGTTGACATTGTTACAAGTACTCTTCAAAGGTCTAGTGAAGCACCGGGTCTAAAAATTATTTTTGATAAATCTCAAGCCATGTATTATGCAGGGGTTCCAACTAGAACTAAACATGGTATCACCAGCCGCACTCTCATCCGTATTGTCCCTAATCTTGGGAATTATTTGGGAGTACCTCTTATTAAGGGTCGTGTAACATAACACCACTTTAGTCAGGTGATGGATAAGATTAAGAATCGTTTAGCATCATGGAAATCGTCCATTCTTAATAGATCTGGGAGGCTCTGTTTGGCCAAGTCAATGTTAGCATTTATTCCTATCTATTTAATGTAGGTATTTATATTCCTAGTTAATGTGTGTTCCTAAATTGATATGTTAACGAGACATTTTTCTGGTCTTCTAAAGGTGACCAGTCTCATGCATGGCACCTGGTTAATTAGGAAAGTCTGACTAGTTCTGAAAATGTTGGTGGTTTGGGTATAAGAGTAGCAGACAGAACTAATACTGCTTTGCTGGGAAAACTTGTTTGGAAAGTAATTAATGATAACAATTGCTTCTAGGTTCAGTTGTTCCCCCTATGCTGGGTGCTTCATATATATGGAGGGGTATTGTTGGTGTTATACAATCTTTAAGAGAAGGCTTATATTTCAAATTGGGAACAACTGACTCATCATTTTGGTTTGATGATTGGTTGGGGTTAGGCCTTTTAGCATCTTCAATGACAAACATTCACCCTTTAGATCTCCATGTAACTTTGAAGGATGTCATTAATCTTAATGGTTGAAATCTGAAAAACGTGGTTACTCCTATCCCTCCAGCTATCACGGTGTTAATTAAAAATGTCTCACCAGACATTTCGCTTGATATTCGGGATTCTTGGTGTTGGAAAGATAGTGGGAGTTGAATTTATCCATCCATGTCAACTTAGAATTGGTTGTCTGATGAACCCAACTTGTTGCCAAATGGAAGGTATTGGAAGAAATTGTGGAAGTTACTAGTCCCATAGAAAATTAAATTGTTTTTCTAGCTGGCCCTTAAGGAGGAGGAGGCTAACAAATCTTTTGAGATATAGGACGAGGATAACAAACTCTGCTACTTTCCCTCATTGTCTTAATACAAATGAGGATATCTTCACTTCCTGAGAGATTGTATCCATGCTAAGGAAATTTGGAACCTGTTGGGTCTTTATAACTCCCCTATTTTCACTCATACTGATTCTACTCAGTAGATTGGAAAAACGATTATGGAGGATGATTGTTTTATTTTTGCAGCAGCTACTTGGAATACTAAAACTTTGATTTGTGAAAGTGATGCTCAAGATGTGGTAAATGTTATCCTTGGTCTCACGGACCACAATTTTCATCGATATGCAAGATTAATTCTTCAAGTTAAAATTAAAGCCTTTTGGATAAGGACTGAAATGTCACTCTTCTTCATGTCCCTCTTGATATAAACTACGTTGTTGACACATTAGCCTCCTTAAGTTACAACCATAACCGGTCTTGGTGCACGTGGAATGCCCCTCTTGCTGAAGTGCTTCGGGTGTTACATGCTGAATTAGCTCGTGTTTAGCTTGTTTGGTTTTTGCTTTCTTTTTCCTATTTTGTTTGGTTTGTCTTCTTTTAATTTCATCCTTTACCAAAAAAAGAGATAAGAGTATTAAATGAGAATTGTTGGATTAAAATACATGATTAAGATGCAAGTTAAACTTTAAACACCCATGTCCTCTTCTTTCACTTTTCCCCACCCACACGCATCTTTCTTCGACTTTATTCACCGGTTCTTCCTATTCTGACCGACTCACCAAAGGGAAGTCACATTGCAAGGGACAACCTCAATGAACAATGAAATATAATTGTGTCCCTATCTCAAACACCTTCGAGCCACCTGGAAAATTTATGAACATTACTTGACTCTGTGCTTCCACAATTTCATCTTTGCCACTTTCTTATTTCCATGGGGTAATGAAATGTATTTCTTCTTCCTAGTGGATTATTAGGTGGTGGAAAATTGGCTAATCCTCTTTCATTAGATAACTAGTTTCGAATTGTAAAAGAAGCATTTGGTAGAAAAAGGATGCATAAGAAATTTGTTTTTGTTGGAAGATGTGCGAAAGAAAGAACGGAGAGGAAGAAAGTCGTTCCTGCGTGCATAAATAGAGAGAGAAAAGGAGTGTTATAAAGCTAAATTGCATCTCATCCATTTATTTAAATCTAATGGTTCTTATTTAATCCTATAATTTTTCATAATAACACACTCATCTCACTTGATATGTCCCATATATAAGGGCGTATTCTATGAGAATACATGTTTATTGTGAGAAATGAGAACAAATTTGAGCCATCAGATTAAATTAAGGAATGATATTAGATTTTGAAAGAAAAAAAAAGTTTGCGTGACCGATTCTTTTTTTCCCCTTTCCCACGATCCACATGTTCGTTTTCCTTCTTCAATACTTCCTCTCAGTCGCTACTCCTTCATCTCCAATGCTCCTCCTAGGTTCATCGTTATGTATGATAGATTTCTATTAAGGATTTTTGGTACCTTTTATCGAAATATTTTCGTTGTTATTAGTGATAGTTTAATTATATTATAGATATTTATAGGAAAGTGGTATCATTTAATTAAGAAAAAAATCATATGCAGAAGTTTAAATTGATCGAATTAGAATTATACCCTTGAAAAGGTTAAACTTAACTTCCTGTAGATGCAGGCAAAAAAGTGGTCCATGATTTTCTAAGACACGTTTTGATGACAAATTATTGCTAATAGTAGAAAATTACTCATAAGAATCTCTATGTTATTTTATCATTGATCACAATTGTGATTAGAACTCTGTATAGCGTGAAAGATTCTGGGTTGCCATACTGAAAATCAAAGAGGAAGAAAATGCTACGAAGTAAGGCATGGTGGTTGGTCGAGAAGAATTAGAAAAGAGAATATTGGAACGACGGAGTAAAAGGGAGAGGATGAGGTCACATGACCTTCAAATTAAAAAATTAATCTGAGCCGTTGTTTTTAATCCAATGGTTACTATGGTTTGTTTTCAGTTCTCACATGATATGACCCTTTTATATATATATATATATATATATATATATATATGAGGAGGGATCAACTTACACCGGTGTAAGTTACACTAAGTTTTACACCGCTAATAACTCTAGATCGAATGTGATTTTTATTAATCAAACCGTTGTATTATATTTATTCATCATATCGATTATCTGTGTAAAATTTCATAAAATTTGAACACTGATAAACTGATAATCAAATGGTCCCTTTTTTCATATATTTTAAATGTATATATGACATTAATCTCGAGACATCTCAATGACATATCAAATAATTTCGGATTAAAGTAAAATTTTATATGTATGATCTATATGATAGTAACTTTCAATCCAACGGTAGATTACTTAATACAATGATCTGATAAAAAGTTATTCAGCAGTGTAAGACTTGGTGTAACTTACACTGGTGTAAGTTGATCCCTCCTCTATATATATATATATATATATGGTTAAATATGTTTTTGGTCCCGGTAAAATACCCGAGTTTTGCTTTTGGTCCCTCAAAATTTTTTCTTGATTTTGCATTCTCCCAATTTTTTTTTTTTTGCAAATGATCCCTCTGGTCATTTAGCGTGTGTTCTGCGTTGAGTTGGCACACACTCTCTCCTAGTCAGCTGTCATGCGTGACCTATCACAAATCCTACATGTCATTAACATTTTTTCTTTTTATGTTCAGATTAAAAACTATTTTCCTCCCTCCCATCTTCTTCATCTCTCCGATTTATGCCCTAGTTCCTCTAATACTCCATTAACTCTCTCTCTAAGGTTTTGCTTCACCGCTCTATTTTGTGCCCTGATTGGTCCAACTACATTGCAATTTTATCCACCTTACAGTGTTCATGAACTATCCACCCCCTGGTCTAACAACCATGAAACGGGTGGCTGATGCGTGCATAAGGCGGCAATGACCATGGCAAAGCGCTCTGCACGCGAGCAAGATGACGAGGTGGCCGCGCAATGAGCGGGGAAGACAGAGGAGCAGCGACGCAGGGAGATTACCTCTACGTTTGTGGCTCGCGCGCTGTGGGTGACTACTCTCTTACTCATTCTTATTCTTTTTACATGCAGGGAATCCAATTCAAAGTAGCTTCTCCGTTTCTAGTATCATCCACATTACATCAATGCATGATCCCCCAATTTATTTGATTCCTAATCGTGATTCTATTTTGCAGGGTTGGACTAGCGAAAGGGTTATCCCTGTTCTAGCTTTTGCGGCAATATTTAATTGAGAAATTGTTATCCTGACAGGTTGAAGGAGTTGTGAAAATGATGGAAATTGAGCTAGGAAGTAGATGGATAGTTCATGAACACTGTAAGGTGGATAATGTTTTCCTTCTCCTTATGACGCTTGTTTTCAATGTAGATTATAAATGAGGGCACAAAACAGAGCTGTTAAACAAAACCTTCGAGAGAGTTAATGGAGTATTGGAGGAGCCTAGGCACAGATAGGAGAGATGAAGAAGATGGGAGGGAGGAAAATAGTTTTTAATCTGAACATAAAAAGAAAATATGTTAATGACACCTAGGATTTGTGATAGGCCACGTGACTAGGAGAGTGTCAACTCAACGCAGAACACACGCCAAATAACCGGAGGGACCATTTGCAAAAAAAAAATTGGGAGGATACAAAATTAAAGAAAAATTTTTGAGGGACCAAAAGCAAAATTCGGGTATTTGCATGGACCAAAAACACATTTATCATATATATATATATATATATATATATATATATAAGTACATTTTTTTAAAGTGTATTCTTATAATGTAACCTATATGCAGTTAAAAAATAGTATATTTTTGCATTACAAGTACATTTTTTTAAAGTGTATTCTTATAATGTAACCTATATGCAGTTAAAAAATAGTATATTTTTGCATTACAAATTCATATATATATATATATATATATATATATTGCCCCATAAGATAAATATCCTGGAACTGTCACTGATAATTTCTGTGACTGAGTGTATACATCACTCCATAGTCTATACTCCCCAACAATTCGTTATAAGTAGCTCATATCATAATGTCAGATCTTTGTCTAAAACAAAAAGGTCTTAATTAAATTACCCAACTAATGGTATTAACTTTGATCTCACTTAAGGAATGGCTTTCATAATATGCTGGTGGATAGAGGTGTCAAAATGGGCCGGCCCGCTCGAATCCGTAATATGGGAGGGCTTGGACACTTAAATTAGAGGCCCGAATTTTTGCCGGACTTTTTAGCCCGGAAATGAAAAAGTCTGGTCTTAAACGGGTTCGGGCCGGGCTACCCGACCGGGCTAACGGGCGGCCCGTTTTTTTTTAAAAAAAATTTATCTTGCTTTTGAGTTATGCTTAAGTTCGCTGGCATGGCCCATTTTTTATTTTTCTTCCATCTAAAAATGTTTGAAGTTCTAAAAATTGAAATTTCTACTATGAAGTCAATGGATATGGTGAGCAATTATGATTTTCTTTTGATAGATAACTAATTAATTAAAGCAATTATGATCGAGTATATTATTATATTAGTGCATATATATACTTCCTCAAATCCAAGTTTGTCAAATATGTATTTTATAATCCTATTTTGAAGAACAATTTTTGGAACAGGTGCAGTATAAGTTTATTTAATTTAATTTAATTACATATCAATTGAGTACTATTATAAAATGAAAAAATCTTGGAACAATTTTGAAGAACAATTTTTGGAACAGGTGCAGTATAGGTTTATTTAATTTAATTTAATTACATATCAATTGAGTAGTATTATAAAATGGAAAAATCTTGGAACAATTTCGATTCATCGAATGCAAATTCATTTTGCTTTTCCCCTTTTAAATGATTTTTATAACTAAATTGTAATTTTTTTTAGTTTTGTAAAAGTATAATTGTTTACAATTTTTAATGAGCAACATTTTTAATAAGTTAATTTTTTTTAACCGGGCCGGCCCGCACAAGCCCGCTACCCGCATAGGGCCGGGTTAGGGCACTAAGTTCACAGTACCGAATTTTAGCCGGATATTTTAGCCCTACCCGCACAAACCCGCAACCCGATGCGGGCCGGGTAGCCCATTTTGACACCTCTACTGGTGGAGGCAATTTCATACATTGGAGTGAAAGAAACGACCTCCTGCATAATGGGCCTATCTCTCGCTTGATCTTGTATGGTCGAGAGACCAATGTGAAGAATGCATTTGATGGAAAAGCATGATACAATTGGTGTTGGGCGAAGTTGATTGCTAGATAATTAAATGGTGACCCAATTTAATTAGTTTTATTGTTTCGATGTCAGAGCCAGAAATTTTGTTTTGGGTCAAGAATTAAAAGATAGTTATATATATATTTGTGTTAACTCAAAATTATAAGAGTTTTAAAGTAATTTTCTTTCATTTTCAAAGGTTAATGTTTTTAGGGGCCGTGACCTGCAACCTTCCCTCGGCCGCAGCTGCTCATGACTTGCCCGAGAGCGGGGAATTAATTATTGTATATGAGTTGGTTCATATAATATGACATATATATGATACGATCATATAAAAAATAAACCCAAAAATTGTAAATAATATTTAAAAAAATTTAATAATTATTTTAGTAGTGATTTATTTTTAATTTTTATAATTACTTTTTCCTTCGCATCAATTTCATATGAAAAACTCAGAAGAGAGGATTAATTTATTTCTCTTAACACGGAATCATGATTCATGACACAGGTGAATAGTAGAGTAGCGTGTATTAATGAAACAAACAATGCCCGGGCATATAAGTAGCCCGGGCAACCATGACCCTAAACCCTAAAAAAATAATTTAATTATTATATATATAAAATTTATTTTTGCCCCTCAAAAATAATTTATATCACAATATATTGTGTATAATAATAAAACTAATTTTAAAAATTAAACTCATTATATATTGTATCTTTCATTATCTATAATTCTAAGTTCAAGCCCAATTATCAATTAAAAAGTAAATTACTGACCTTAAAATCTAAAAAGAATGTTCAATTATTAATTAAAAATTAAATTACTTGCTGTAAAATTGAAATTTGAATAGTTGCCTATTCACTTTTGCTCTTTCGTATTGAGAAAGAAAGCTCTCCATTTTAAGACGTGAATTTTCTTGTTATTTTCATCATTTACAAGATTATTCCGGTATTTATTTTCAGAAACTTCTCTTTTTTTTCCCCATTTTTTATCTTGCTCTTGAATCCTTGATACTAGTATTGTTCTCACTTTTACTTTTATTTTGATCTGGAAATTATATGCTAATTTGTATGTAATTTAATTTGGCGATTGCGACATTTGCGAGATTATATATATAATATATTATCGATTTAAAACTCAAATTATTTGCCAAAAGCAACGGTGGGTAAGGTAGAGATATTTATTTATCGATTGTTTTGTTTAATAGTAAAATTGTTTCCAAAAAGCATCAGTAGTGTATGTACTAGACAGATATATTAGTTTTCGTTTCATTTGAATCAAATAAATCGATTGCAAAATCAACTGTAGGTAGAGTTGTAATTGTAGGAGAAGATTGTAGTAAGTAGTAAATCTTTTTACTTTTTAGAAGAGGATTGTAGTTTCTTATTTATTAAAATTAACCTCATTAAAACTTGAAATTGTTAATATTAAAATTCTTTTGTTGGATCAAATACTTTTTAAAATTTTTAGGAGAAGATTTTAGTTTCTTATTTATCAAATACTTTTTTTAGTCATATTGTTTTTAGAGATTTTGGTTAATATTATTAAAAAAATGTGATTAATTTTATTTTAAAATAAATATTTAGATTATTCGAAGATATAATTTATATAAAAGATTCATAAAAATTTTATCTTTTATGGTAAGGGAATAAGTTTTATTCTAATACAAATAATTAATACAAAACAAGATTGCGTAATAGGATGGAAGATGAATTTCTTACCGATAATATGGTCATTTATATTGAAAAAGAAATAGCTGAAAACATCACTTTTGATTCAATTATTGATGACTTCAAGAATTTGAAGGAACGCTGAGCTGTACTTTGAGCAAAGTTCTATTTTATATTTTAATTTGCATTTGCTTCTATATCAATGACAACAACTTTAAGCTTTTTATATTCCATTTTAGTATTTTACACCTGCTTTTATGTAAATGATTATGATTGTTTGACTTTAAATTTTGAGTGTATCACATTAATATCTTGCGCCCAAAAAAAATTTAGTCAAGCCCCGCCATTGCACGGATCGGTTTGGTTTGATTTTAGGGAAAAAAAAATAAATCCAAACCAAACAAAATTGTTCGGTTTGGTTCGGATTTCCTTGTTTTTTTGCATTGACTCGAATCAATTAAATATATGTTGGTCTGTTTGGGAAAAAAAGCATGGTTTTAGCTACAAGACTAAGGGGAAATACAAATAATGGGAAATATGCTTAATTTGTAATGAACTGAATTCAAATAGAAGTATTACCTGAGGATTTTGCAAGTTGTAAACAAAAAGATTTCTATCAGCAGTACCAACAACCATAAGAGGATGTCTCACTTTAATTGTATACGCTCGAGCTCGAAGACAGGGGCGAACGAACAGTGTTGCAGGATCTACGTCGCACTCGAGCTTGAGGACAACGAGGCGCTGCGGTGAACGATCGACGGCAGCGGACAACAGCAAGGACGATCCACGGGAGGCGGCAGCGGCGCAACGGAAAGAGAAAGAGATCTGAAGATGAATGAAGAAGTGACTAAGTGAGTCTGTTGAGAGAGAAAGTGAGAGGCAGAGAAAAGTATACCCTAAATCTAAATCTCAAAACGCGTAGCTATGTGACTATGTGAGTTTGAGTGAGAGAGAGTTTTTTTTTCAGCGTTTTTAATTTTTTTTATATATAGGTGTTTGGTTCGGTTCGGATAACTGGTTCAGATTTCCCAACATGTTACCCGAACCAATAGACTTCGGTTCTCATTGGTTCGGTTCAGATCTGAATGAGTAAAAAAGTCCGAACCAATTAGAACAATTTAGTTTGGTTCATCGGGTCGATCCGAACCAATGAACACCCTTAGCTTGACATAAAAACAAAGAGGAAGAAGAAGAAGAGTGAAGAATAGGGGTGAAAGCTGGCCGAGCCAAGCTAGGCTTTGTAGGGCCCAAGTCTAACCTGCATTATATTTTCGTGGCACAAGTTTGGCCCGTTACTTGTCATAGGCCATTTTTTTAGACCTGACCTAGTCCGTTTCAAAGCCTGGTTTGGCTTATTTAGAGGTAAGCCAATAAACCTATCTCTAAATAGACCAACACAAAAAATTAAAAAATTATATATTATTATACTATTGATTATATACAATATATTTATATGTTTATTAAAAATAATATTATTTAAAAATAGGCTAGCCTGTCAAGCCTAATAGGGTTTTTAAAAAGCCTAAGTCTGACCTATTTAGTTAAAAATATTTTTTTCATAAGCATAGGCTTGACATTTTTATTAAACGAGCCAAATCAAATTAGATTTTAAGTAGGCTCGGCCGTAAGCCCCCGATGAGCGGTCTGACCTATTTCCACCTCTAGTGAAGAGGAGGAAAGAGGGGTGGGAGGAGCCCAAGAAGAAGGAGGAGGGCAGGGCCAGACATTCACAAGGCAATTAAGGCCATTACCTAGAGCCCCCAAATTTATGAGGCCCCCTAATTTTTTTAATAGTAGTATTATTGATATAAATTATTTTTAAAAAAAATAATAATGTTTGAGATAGGGCACAATATTTTAGAAGGCCCATATGTTACATTTTTTATATCTCTTTTTTTTCATATCATTTAAACTACTTACAAGTCCACAACCCATTTACTAGTTTTTGCAAATGAAAAGTCACTCAACACTCAATAGTGAGTTTCCTTGTATCAGTAGTATTGCCGAGCCTATGATCTATTGGCTACTTGTAAAGTTACCACACTAATGCAATTTACTTTTCTTTAACAAAAAAAAACAGTCACTACTTACTTTTGTCTTTTACGGATCTTCAACCCCTCTGTTTCCTCTTTAGTCTCTCTCTTTCTCATTCTCTTTGTTCTCAATTCTTTACTAATATATTCAAGCAATTATTTGACTTTTCAGCTTTCATATAATCACATTCTAATTTGTGAATTGGTATACCCCCATACCAAATGACCAACTTCAAGTGACATCGAGTGGACACTCACATACGTTGATAGCATCTCAGCAGGTTTGATCATTTCACTCATTTTCTTTGTTTTTTATAAAGTAATTGATTGAATTGAAATTGAATAAACATTTACAAATTACAATTTTTAGATCTCATTTTTTAATTGGGAATGAATATTTGGTATGATATACTTTTTGCGGTTAATTTCGTAAGTAAGATCATGCAATCTAAAGATATGCATAGATGTTGCTATAGATCACTCAAGAGGCCTTATAACTTATTTAAAAAATTGTAGGGAAAATGGTTTTGCATCTGTATTAGAATCCACCAAAGAAGTGGCTATTAGAATGGATATAGAGCCCAAGTTCATTGAAAAACGTAAGATTTATAGGAAAAACATTTTGATGACATTGTTAGTGATGAGATAGCTCATTCTGTTGAAGAATTCTTTTCACATTGATTATTTTTTTGCATATATTATATTAGTCTATTTCTTCTATTGAGAGTCGATTTGAACAATTTTTAGAATATGAAAACATGTTTGGTTTTTTATTTGATTCAAACAAATTTAAAACTTTAGGGGAAGATGAATTGAAAAAATATTGTATCAATCTTGAAAAGTTTTTGAGTTTTGAGGACCATTATGATATTGATGGTCTTGATTTGTTTTCAGAGTTAAAGTTATTGAAAGAAATTCTAACAAATAAAATTAACACACCATTAAAAATATTGAACTTTATAAAAAGATTAGGTTCTTTTCCAAATACATACATTGCTTATATAATATTATTAACATTACCTGTAACGGTCGCGACCGTTGAAAGAAGTTTTTCAAAATTAAAATTGATTAAATCATATTTAAGATCAACTATGCTACAAGATAGATTGAATGAGTTAGCTATATTATCTATTGAGAGTCAGATGTTAAAATTACTTGATTATAAAACTTTAATAAATAATTTTACAGCTCAAAAAGTCAGAAAAATAACATAAAAATTATTAGTCTATATTAACATGGGTCTCTGTCTTAATTTTTGCCCAAGGCCCCGAAATTCCTAGATACGGCCAGGAGCCAGGAGGAGGGAGGACAATGAAGAAAAAAAAAAGTTAAAACTCTTACTGTCATAATTTTTATATATATATATATATAATCACATGGATTAATTAAAAAAATTACATTTATAAAAATGTAAAAAAAAATCATTTATCACAACTAAAAATAAAACTCGATCATCTACATGGAATAAAACATATTTCCCTAAAAATTATCTAATTAAATTTTCATAAATAAACAGGTAGAATATGATGGTTTGTAATTTTGTATTGTATGAAGACCGGTCAATTTTAGCCCAATTTTTTCCCATCGGTTAATTTAACTCGTTTGTCTTTTTTTTAAAAAAAAAAAAATAGAAAGGGGAAATCGTTAAAATTGTCAACTATGGGTGCAATGACTTTATTATATTGGAGCGTAGAATCATTTTCGTTTACTTCCAGATTATGCATTATTGCATATACAATATCGTCGCATTACATCATACCAATGTAAAATATTCCATTGACTTCACCACTTGGTGACTTTTAACTAAAAGGGAAAGAATTCTAAAAATTTTTCTTCTTAAGAGTAGGGTTTACCTCACTCATTAATTCTAACATTCACATGACTTCGTTGTATTCAACCAAATTGTAGGTAGGTGATTATTTCCTTGTAACCAAAAAAAATTGTAGGTAGGCGATTGATTATCAAACCATTTTAATTTGATGATAACCACGTACGTACGCATATGTTAATTATTAGATAGCCCTCGGATAATTAGTTTGATAGTGTTTAACATGTGATTTTAACTGTGTAAAAACTAAAATTGGTAGTTAGAGCTGTCAATATAGGGTTGAACTTGGTGGGTCAATCCGACCCAACCTAGCTTACCAGTGGGTTGGATTGATAAAAATTATGTTCATATTTTGGCAGGTAAAAGTGTGTTAACTCACTTAACTTGCGGGCTAAAGTGAGTTCGAGGCAGGTTAAGGTGGGTGGACTCACTTTTTAATTTTTATTTTCTAAGTCATTTTTACAACTTTTTAAAATTTTTTCTTCTCTTTTTTTACTTTTTATTATTTTTTAAATTAGGTGAGTCAACCCCACTTAACCCACCAACCCGCGGTGGGACAAGTCGGATTGGTACTTTTTTCAGCTCACCAGAAAAATAAGTCAACCCGACTCAGCTTACTTTTAGTCTAATCCGTGGTGAGCCAACTTGGATGAGCCGGATTGACTCACTTTGACAGCTTAATTGGTAGTTGAAAAAGTTTGTCAAATTATTTCAATCCTACTATTAATATATAAAAGTAGCAATTTTAATAGCCACTAACATACTTTGAAACACTACTCTAGATAATGTTTTCAAATTTCAACTCTCTTTAAAATGACTTTTTATATTTTTGTTCTTAAAATTTTTTATAATTATCAATTTTCAAGTTATGAACCAATAATTAATGGTAACCTTGTCTATTATTTATTAACTAGTTTTATCAAATATTTTTAATTCAATCAACTAATTTATCATTTTTGAGCTTTCAGCTATGATTTCAGTTTTCAATTAACTTATTCATTACTTTTGTCAAACACGCTCTCAAGATGTCATTAAATGTCTGAGCAAACATTTGTGATTAATGAATGTAAGGTGGATAGGATCGATGGTTAGTTGATTTTTTTTTTGGTTTTCCAGTGTATACTCTCACCCGGTAAGTGAGAGATTATAATTTTTCGAGGTACTATTAGGTGTAAATTAAGCATGAACCCCTTTCAACAACATTTTTTTTCATACACATGAATCTCTAAGGATCGAACCCAGGACCACATGTTTAAGGGACCTGGGTCTTTCCAATCATACCAATACATGTTGGCGGATGATTAGTTGTATACCACCACCGGAAGATACTCTTAAATTTAACGCAGACGGTCACTCCTTTTAATTTGAACAATCTTGGTTTTGGGGGTATTATTTGGGACTCTCTTGGCCGATGGATTTTTGGATTTTCTAGAAATGGAGGGATAGGTGACGACATTTTAAAAGCTACAGGTTTCTTGCCATCATGCATGGTTTAATGTTGGTGTGGAGTATGGGATTTAGAAAAGTGGATTGTGAATATGTTTTCATGGAGGCTGTGAGACACATCTCTTTGGGAAAATGTCCAATTTTCATCCTTATGATCCCTTAGGTAGCGTTTGGTAGAGGAATAAGACAGGACAAAATAAAACGAAACAGAACAAAACAAAATGTAATGAGACAAAAAATATTTATGTGTTGTGTTTGGTAACTATATGACAGGATGATATGTGTTCAATTATATATATATATATATATCCTTATCCTATTTATTATTTAATTAAGTATTGAAAAATTTAATATGGGGTGTTGGAAGGTGGTAGTATGGGGTGTAGGGCGGCGGCGGCGGCAACGACGATGGTAGTGTAGAGTGTCAAGCGATAATGGTGGTGGTAAAAGGTGTTGTTAGGTGGTAGTGGCAGGGGTGACAGAGATGGTGGTGGTGGTGGTGGTGGTGGTGATGGCAATTGCAGTGGTGGTGGCGGCAACGATGGTGATGGCAGCAATGACGACGGTGGTGTTGTAGGGTACCGAGCGACTATGGTGGTGGTAAAAATTAATGTGTTAGGCGGTGGCAGCGACGACAAAGGTGGCGGTGGAGGCGGCGGTTACTTGCGGTGATGGTGGTGGCAATGACAACGGCGGTGGTGTAGGGTGCCAAGTGATAATGGTGGTGGTAAAATTAATGTGTTAGGTGGTGGCGGCGGCAAAGGTGGTGGTGGCAGCGATGGCGATGGCAATTGCAGTGGTGGTGGCGACAGCTATGGCGGTAACAGCAATGATGACGGTGGTGGTGTAGGGTGCCGAGTGACAATGGTGATGGTAAAATTAATGTGTTAGGTGGTGGCGGTGATGACAAAGGTGGTGGTGGCGGCGATGGCGGTGGTGGTGGCAACAACGATGGCTGTGGCGGCAATGACGACGATGGTGGTGTAGGGTGCCGAGCGACAATGGAGGTGGTAAGATTATTGTGTTAGGTGGTGGCGGCGGCAAAGGTGGTGGTGGCGGTGGCGGTGATGGCGGTGGCAGTTGCAGTAGTGGTGGCGACAGCAGTGGCGGTGTAGGGTGTTAGGCGAAAATGGTGGTGGTAAAATGTGTTGGGTGACAATGGTGGAATATCAATTTTGGGAAGAAGGTTAGGAGAGTTCGTGGTAGTTTTATCAATAAAAAATTAATGATGAGATGTTCCGTTTTGTTCTATTTGGTTCCACATTTTTTTTATAAAACCAAAGTGTTCCACTGTTTCAATAATACGCCATGTTCTATTCTACTTTTAAAATACACCGAACATAGAACGGAACCTATATGATCTATTTCATTCCGTTTCAGAGTGTCTACCAAACGGTACCTTCTTGGAGTTATTAGCTAGAGATGGTTCAGTCGAGGAAATTTTTTTTACTACTTTTATAATAAGTACTTTTTCCTTTAGCTATAATATTGACACTCAATTGTGCATAATTAGTTTTTTTCTATTTTAATTAATTTTTAAATTAAAATAAATAATACTGACTAGGGTTGTTTAAACTAACTTAAAAACTAAACTGAACCACAGAACTGTACTACACCTAACCATGAATAACTGAACCGTGGTCATATTTTACCGTGTCGAACTTCTTTGAAAAAACAATTCACTAACTGAACTGCTGCCCAGTGCAGTTCGGTGCACTTTAAATTTCAATGCTGGAAGAGTGGGAGCAAAAGACTTGCGTGGTTCTGACAGTTGTAACCCTTACGTGGAAGTGAGGCTTGGAGGCTTCGTGGGAGCAACCAGGCCCTTTGAGAAAACTTCATACCAAAATGGAACCAAGTTTTGTTTTTAAAAACCAAGAGTTTATAAAATTAGTTGAGTAGGGACTGGGCGGAATGGAACCAACACGAACAGGGGCAAGGGAATTCCAACTGGTTCACAAAACTAGTTCAGAACTCAAGAACCAGTTCGGTACAATTCATGATAAAAAAATACCAACTCAGTTCGGTTTTATAGAATTGGTTTCCAGTTCACAACAATTTAGTACAGTTCGATACAGTTTGATTTCGATGATCACCCCTAATAATGACTATAAATAAGGTGGTTAATAAGAGGGGTATGAACTACGAAATCTTCAATATATACTATATATATATATATATATATATATGATTCATGTCGTAACTTATATTATGGGTCATGTACATATTTGATATTGTAGTCGTTTTGTTTGTCATTTTTAAAATATTTCACGGCATAAAAAATTAAATTCAAAATTAAAAGTTTTAAACATTTTATTATATTTAATTTTTTACATTTTATATTCCTGCAATACACGGAATACGTTTTAGTATTTGATTATTTATGCATGGTTGTTGAGATCATTGCTAGGATTAAATAGAAATAATGTGACCCTCTTTCAAAACTTGCAATATATTAATTGCTAGTGCTTAATAAGAAGTTTGTAAATGGATTGAAAATGTCAAACATATTTGGAATTATCTATAAGGGATTCATAAAGCAAAATAAATATTATTAGTGTAAAAAAGTTTTATATTGTCATCCAATAATGTGTTATCACATCATTCATTGAATTTCATAATAGATGACGTGTCATGTGTCACTACAAGAAAATCGGTTTTTAGCGACAGCCAAAAGTCGTCGCTATAAGGGAAAAACCGTCTTTATTTCATAATTAACGACGACCCACCAGCCGTTGCTAAAAGCTTCGTTGTTAATGTAATAGTGACGACATTTTATCAATTGTGAGGATCGAACCCGCAACCTACATGATATAAAAAAAAACATTATCGTTATGCTATGTTTGTTTCTTGAAACATATAGTGCAAAATATAATATACATGGGGAAAAATAACAAGAAATTAACTTTGCGAAGGCCGACGCTAAATTTTTTTTACCTTTAGCGTCGGTCTGCTAATTTTTTTTTTAAAAAAATAATTATTTTACCATTAGCGACGGCCAGACCGACGCTACATAAAAAGAGTTAGCGACGGCCAGACCGTCGCTACATAAAAAATGTAAAAAAAATAAAATTTAATTTTGCATTGGTTTGGCCGACGACGGTGTCGTGACCAACGCTACCCATTCACATCTAAATCGTTGATTTCTTGTAGTATGTTCTTTAAATGACGTGAAGTTACATCATTGAATGTAAACAAAAATTTACAGTGAGTTTATAAAACTTCATCTTTTGATACATTATAAAACTTCATCTAGCGTACTAAATTCTGGACAAAATGGGTGAGCTTGTTTGATTTTTTGACTTCATTTTCCCATTCCTTATTAGGCAAGTGGTGGTCTGATTTTTCTAATTGCTAGCTTTTATTTTTCTTATGTCTCCCAAGCTAGCATCTTCTAAACCTCAAATAATTTTTATATAAACAAATTGCTATTTTTTAATGATCGAGTAATCATGTTAAAATATTTTTAATTTATATTATGAGCTTAATTAGTATACACTGATTGTGTAAAAAAAATTTACACAGTCTTTTAATAATACGTTGTCACTTCATTAAATGAGTGACATCTCATGTGTTATTAAACTCAATAAATAATGTAACAGTACATCATTCGCTGAGAATGTAAAACTTTTTTCTAGCTATCGAGTAACTGTCAAATTTCTCCACGCTTCGATACCACTTTTTGGAGGAAGGAAAATCATTTTACACACTTGTTAAAATCGAACTTCATATAGTAATGAGTATATATTTATAGAAAAAATAATTATAGAGACAGGATTCATTCAACAAACTTTATATGGAAAAGAATATTAAGTTTAATAAAATGAGTGGGCATGCTTTAATATCAGTCCTTAAATGAATGAATTGTCCTTGCCCCAAAAAAAAAAAAAAATTGAACGAATTGTCCTCACTTGTTTATTCATTCAATAACCACCCTTAATGTTTATTAAGTTTTATTTTATGGTCCTATTAGTAATTTCACTAATAACAAAAGAGGTTTTATTGGAAATCATATAATTTATTACATTTATAATATTAAATATTACATATTTTAATAATAATATATTATATTTTTTATTTCTTAATAAATGTTTTAAGGATACTCATTAGCTCTACCAAAAAAAAGTATTTATTAGCATTTTTCTTATTTTGTTAAGAATAAATCTTTTAAGGTTATGCTTAGCAAAACTAGCTGATAAATTAGTTCATAAACAGTGTATAACTCTTTTAAGATGGAATATTTTATTAAAATTTAAGATAAAAAGTGTAATAATCAAATAAATATTATAATATAGAAGCTTTTTTTTCCTTTTTTTGGATTATTTTTATATTATACTATTTTATTTTGATTTTTAATAAAATTATTTATCTTTAAAAAATAATAAGAATTTAAATTAAAAAACGGTAAAAGAGAAACTATATTGAAATATTAAGGATAAAAATGAAAGAAAAAATAATAAATTACATGCAAGTTATAAGCTATAAACTAGCTGAAGTAGGTTGTAACACATAGCAGTGAAATAAACTTGTTTACTATATATTTTTATATCAGTCAAATAAACTTTTAAACTAGTCAAATAAATTACAAGATAGCTTGTTATATGTGACAAACACACACTAACTTGTTCTTCAAAAATTAGACGTAACACATGACATAATTTTATTTTTTTAAAAAAAATTGTCATTAGATCAATCTTTTAAATATGGTAAATGTAGCTATTTTTATCTTTATACAAAATAAATTAAAGATGAATTTAGTGAAAGATAAATTTTGAGAGAATAATTTGGTGAATCTTTTTAATGACGTGTTGGAAAATGAATTTAATAATTTTTTCATTAGGGAACTAGTATTGTGACGTGTGAACTGAAGACAAATTGCAAAGTTTAATATACATAAATCAACCACTATGATAAAGAAAATTCAAAAGACTTGGTGTCTCGACTGACTTCCAAGTTCCATCTCTATATATACGTAAGGAAACCTTGCAATGTACAAGAACTCAAAGCCTATAACACAAAACTAACCACCAAGCAAAACTATCATGGCCTCCTATGTTAGTAACAAGTCGCTACCTGACCCTAAGCATGGGGAAGTTCCAACAAGTTGCCATGGGGCCGAGTCCCCAAATCGTTGAGTTCAGTTTGTGGGCCTTATTGGTCCTTACCATCACTCACGGCCTGCAGGCCTGGGCTCATCATGTCAAATGAATTGAAGTGGCTGGGCTGCAGCCATGAGGGTCCTCGGAAAAATCTATGCTTGAGAATGAGAACCAAATTCCCACTCATTTTCTCTTAATCTCGCAAGACTTCGATGAAATTAAATCACATCTGGGTTCAACCATGCTAAGTTTCTGTGAAGCGCTCTGTCTTCTTATCCAGAAGATCATGATCATCTATTGGATCTCATGTACTATTTGATTGTACCTAATGAGCCTCGGTCAGAGGTTAATAACGAGGCCAACCCAGAACACCCAGGTGAGACTCATCATGAGACAAACACAAGCTATGCCCCATTGTTGTTTGAGCCTGAGGGTTTTGAGGCCAATCGAAAAGGCTCAGGCCGCGGTGAGACTTATAATCAGACAAACACAAGCCTTGTCCCATTTTTATCGGATTTTCCTTTCACACGGTCTTTTTTTCTTCCCACACAGTCCTTTCCCCTTTTTTATTAAATTAAACCTTCTTTAATATCTTTCCACTTTAAACTCTTCATCTCCCACACTCTCTCATACACCATGCATGCTCTCGAACTCCCCCTTTTCCTCTCCCTCTTGGGCCCTTCCAAATATTCCTCCCACAAATCACCCTCTTAGAAAAGTCACCTTCTCACCCCCCACTTTATATTTTCTTTAACTTTTTTCTTATAAAGAAAAGAAAGAATGACAATAATCGAAAGTGACACTTGATGCTAATAGGGCCATACACTTTTCATTCACTCTTTTTTTTTTCTTGTGTATTGTTACTGTGAATTTGGGATCCCAGACCAACATCGTGTTTGGGCTATAGTTGTTGAGGAGGGGTAGTGCGTGGTGACCAGAGGTCGAGGCTTTACAGCTCTCCATTTAGTTGAAATGTTGTTTCGAGACAACATGTATTGCGTTCGCATCACCGATTTAGGACCCACCATTGAGCTTGAACCCACCGAGCAATTGGGGGTTCTTGGCCAAGCTTTCACTCTAAACGTGCCCAATATATTCCTCTCAATCTTCGCAACAAGGGCCAATTATTAAAAGGCAACCTCTTCTTTCTCATTTAGTATTCTATCCCCCTTCTCAAACTTAAAACTAGAAAAACTGCATGATTAGTCTAGAAGATTTAAGAATTACTTATTATTAACAATTGAAAATATTTCTTTTCACACCCATTTTTTTCTTCCATACAATCATTTCCCCTTTTTAATAAATAATTCTTAATTGCTAAAATAAATCATTTTTTATTCTTCTATACTAATTATGAAGTTTTTCTGGTTTTGAGTTTGAGAAGGGTAATAAAAGACTAAATGAGAAAAAAGAGGTTGTCTTTTAAGACTTGGTCCTTGTTGCGAAGATCGAGAGGGATATATTGGGCATGTCCAAAGTGCAAAGCTCGACCAAGAACCCCTAATTTCTCAGTGGGTTCAAGCTCAATGGTAGGTCTTAAATCAGTAATGCGAACACAATACATGTTATCTTGGAGAAACATTTCAACCAAATGGCGAGCTGTAAAGCCCCAACATCCGGTCATCACGCACTATTCCTCCTCCACAGCTATAGCCCAAACACGGTGTTGGTTTGGGATCCCAAATTCACAGTAACAATACACAAGAAGAAAAGAGAGTGAATGAAACAAGTGTATGGCCTTATTAGCGTCAAGTGTCACTTTCGATTATTTTCGTTCTTTCTTTTCTCTATATGAAAAAAATTAAAGAAAATATAAAGAGGGGGCCGAGACGGTGACTTTTCTAAGAGGGTGATTTGTGGGAAGAATTTTTGTGAGAAGGTGTCTTTCCAAGTTTGCTAGCACACAAGTTTTGACGAAGACAAACAAGTGTTTAGATAGTTAATAGTTTTTATGTATAAGTCTTGAATTGTGAAATGATGATCTCTCTCTAAAAGCTAAAACTTGCTAACAAAAAGGAACGAAAAGGATTAAAATTGAAATTTAAGGTTAGCTAAATTAGTCTAAGTATTCCCCTAAGTAAATTAAATGGTAAAATGCAAAGAAACTTTAAAGAATCAATTACAAAGTGAATTGGGAAGGTTTTAAAATCAAGAACAAGAGTTTATAAGAGTAGTAATCGATTAATGGTAGTTGTAGTTCAATTACTAGATAATTATGAACTATTGTAATCTATTACAAACTGAAATGACTGAATTACTAACCTTACAATAGCTTTAGTAATAGATTATTTAGAGTATTAATTGAACTACTTCTTTAACAGAAGGTTATATAATCAATTATGTTCTGAAATAATTCAATTACTATTAAAATAATGAGTATTGTAATCTATCATCGGACACAGTAATCGATTATCTCAACAAGAAATGTCTTTCTTGAATTAATTATTTCAGTTATGCACAATTATTACTACCCTAAACTAAATACCTATCTCGTAGAACCTCTATATAAACCTTCTAATATTGCTCCAATAAATGTGGAATCATTATAGATCAACCTTTCACTTTCAAATTAGAGAGCTTTATGAGATTTTGAAAAAGAGATAAAATATCAATTGAGGAGATAATTGTTTTCATGATTCCAAGAGCTTTAGGATTTTCTATGTAATCTTTCACATATGTTGTAATCTTCTCGTTCAATGTTTTTTATATGAGGGTGAGGTATCTCTTAGTGGTTTTGCTTGCAAGTGGTATCTTGTAAGGCTCTTTTGAAAAGTGAGGTATCTTTGTTAAAGGTGTGTTCTTCAAGATTTGTTTCTTGAAGAGGAATATTGGTGATTGTAACTTTAGAAGAAAGTTAGTGGAAAAAAATTGAGGAAGTCAGGGACCGGATGTAGCTCTCATGTGGAGAGAGTGAACCAGTATAAAAATTAGCTTGTGTGATCATTTCAACTCTCATCTCTTTAAGATTATGATATTTGTTTTTCTCTACAATCAAAATTTGTGATATTCTTGTTTCTACTGCATTGTATCAATCTTTTTCATAAGTCTTGCATCTAATCATCTTTAGGCTCTTTGATTTCATCTATATTAAAGTTTGGTAAAAGGGCTCACCCACAGTGATGCTACAATTAAGAAAAAGGTTAAATTCAATCTCAAAGAAAATAAATAGTGACATGTCACTCTTAAACCATTTCACTTTCCATTTTTAAATTTTCAAATTAAAAATGTTTATTACACGTTGCACAACTCTTGAGCTCACCACTATGCATGCCTACAACAACGGCTAGTATCCTCTTTGTCAAAAGTCTATATAAAGGTTACTTCACATCAAACAAGGGTTACACTCAAATACTGCTCTCAAAGTTATCAAGTTCTTTAGCTCTTTAACTTGCAATGGCACCAAAGAAATCTATAAGAGGAAATATTATGCCCATAAAGGTTGTAAATCTGGTTATGCCCATAAAGGTTGCCCTGCTTAAGCTGTAGAAACTCCAACTCTCTCTGCTTCCTCACATGCTCCAGGAAATACTTTTCCAAGAACACCTCCTGGAACCCCTCCCAAGAAAACGGTACCCCTGAAGCAACCATCCCGAGCCTAGCACTCTTCCGCCAGTTCTCCGCTTCACCTTGCAGCATATAGGTGGCAAAGTGGACCTTGAAGTCATCCGAGCACACCATAACCTCAAATATCTTGTTTATGGCATTAAGCCATGAATTTGTCGCCTCGAGGTCATAAGCTCCGGATAAAGTTGGAGGGTGATGTTTTCGGAACTCCGTCAAGCCTTGGACAAAAGGATCCATCACCACCATTGGAGGTGGGGGTGGTGTTTCCCCCGGTCGTCGGCTCAGCTCCTGAAGCGTGGCGACATTGTCTTGTGTCGTTGCTGCCTGCTCCCTTGTTGTCGTTGCTTGCTCCCCCATCATCTGAGAAAGCATTTGAAGTGCCACAGCCACGGTAGGACCCGGTGGTAGGGGTGATGGGGGATTAGCTCGCGACATGCCTCTCCTTCCGCCAACCATTATGCTCTACACATCATTAGTAAACATCGAGGTGATCAGTCTCTCAATTCAATAATAATGTATAAAGATAAAAGCTAACTTTAGGAGTCACATAATTCCACAGTCCAATTGGATTGAACTGCTTTGATACCATAATGTAACGTCCTAATTTCTTAATTAAAAAATAATGCATGTTGGGAGCATTATTTTCAAATTCGTGAAATTATTTCGCGCATTATTGATATCAACATACAATACATCACAACGCTTAGGTAACCCAACAGTTACTTAAGTAGGAAAACCAATAAGTTAATATAAGGACATAATTGTTGCCAACAAGGGCTCAAAATGCAATATCCAATAAATAGGCATAATGAGATATAACGATACATATGTCCTAGAACATAAAAGGCTTCCCTAAGGGCCCACGTGTACTGTTCTATCCCATCAAAACAAATAATCCTATGCCTATACAAAATAACATCAATCAAAAGGGTTGGGTCACCATAAGACCCAACCAACAGCTCCTGCCTCCCGATCAAGCATCTGGACGGGAACCCTGCACATCTGAATATATGTCCCACAGCGTGGGGTAAGACTAGCGTCCTAGTGAGTGTGATAAAAACATGCAGTGTAGGAAATCACATACATGAGATGCAACAGGCAAGCATATTACATAATTCCATCATGAGTACAAATACATGAAATCAAGCAAAACATGGTTGTGATGTGTGTTTTTACCCGACACCCGGGGTTTTTTCACTATTTGTGACTGTAATTGAGTGCTCGACCATGTGACCAAGGATTGTTGTCCAAGGCCACCTATGATTAATTTTATTAGAAATCAATGAACAATGCCTATGATTATTTTTAGGTTGAAGACCCTCATCTCCCCCTTTGCCAAGAGGTCGATGTGGTTGCCTCGTTCTTCTTATACTTGATTGCCCAAACGCCTGTGATGGTCCGAAGACCTCGTGATTGTCCGAAGACCCTATGATAGTCCGAAGACTCTGTGACATATTCTTTATGGCCATTGGCCCACGAATGCTTGGAGGTAATATCAATGTACATACATATATCTATGAGTATGAATGGCAAGGTGTGCACAATAGCTAATCCATAGAGATTGTAGCTTATATACCTAAGCATATTCTAGGGTTTGAGGACATCAACACATACCATCGAAGAAACAATTACAAGCCATAGAATCAACCAATAACACTCACAAACAAGGTAAAGAAGTAAAGAGAAAGAAGAATAGGGAACATACAATAGAGCAATAAAAAATGAAAGTGAGTGGGTGACCACACTCACCTCAAGAGAAGGAGAAATAGGAATGATGGAGCAGCGGAAAGGGGTGAATCCAAGCTTACTTGATGACCTTGAAGTGATGGAGTAGCTCTACCTTCTTCTTTCTCTCTCTACGCTTCTCTCTAAGAAAAGGGGGAAGAACATAAATGTGAAGCCCTAAATGAGAATCAACATTAAAAGTTGATTTGCATACTCTCGCTAAAGCGAGGACCTTCTCGCTTGAGCGAGATGGAATATTCCATAGGAGATTCACGTTTTCGCTCAAGCGAGGAGGTCCTAACTTGAGCTCTATTCTCCATGAAAACCCCCAATCCTTTCTGACTCGGTATCGCTTGAGCGAGAGTATTCTCACTTGAGCGAGAACAAGTCAGAGAGGAAATCCCCTATTTATTGTGGGTGAATTGCGCTTGGGCGAGAAGCTCTCGCCCAAGCGACCATATCAGTAACCAGAATTGCTGATTTTTACTAATATGCTCGCTCAAGTGAGGCCTTCTCGCTTGAGCGAGAATACCAGAATTCAGAACTCCCATTTTTCACTCTTAGTACCTTTTTTTCCCAATTCCTTTTATAAAAACCTATTCCCTTTGTTAATTTTATTCATGAAAATAGTTAAATTTGGGGATGTTACATGGTGGGTCTCATATCTTAAAATTTCTCCACAAAATAGCGGAAAAATAGCTAAGATTGGGAAGCAAATTCTGACAAGCCTACGGATAAATGTTGTTAACGTACATAGCACTTCTTATTATGTTACACTCATGTCACATTTTAGTCTATCAATATTTTGTATGTATATAGAGAAGTAAATAAAGAAGTTGACCTTCTTGCAAGATTTGGCTATCTTTTGCTAAACATAATTTTAATATATGTCATCTTTCTCCCACTTCTCTCTATCTTCATCATTTATATCCTATTTCTACAAAACCAAACGAATCATGAATGTTCCTCTTCCATCTTTTGTTTTGGTTATAGAGAGGATGCTTATGACCTCCATATCCCTAAATTGATTTGTTAGTTTTGTTAATGGACGTAGTCTCGTTTAACAATAAAAATTAAAAAAAAATTTATTTGTTTTTCGTGTTTTGGTACTGTTTGTTCTTGAATTTTGCACAAACAAATGTATCTCTGGGTAGTCTAGGACGAGATATGAATCCTTTTTTATTTAGTGTGGGTTCTACCTTAAGTGTGAAATCCTAGAAATAGTAGAGGAACGTAGAGATTGCTACGCTACCAAAACAGGCACAAGAGGTGATGGCCCCTGAACGGGCCTTTACTTGCATTAAACGAAAATGGTAATTTACAAGCAAACGTAACCAAGAGAATCAGTTACAGTTTTCATGGTTCCTACTCTATAAGAAACGTAAGGATACATTATGCATCTACGCTTAGAGAACGGAAAATAAAAGCAAGCATAAAGAAAGAAAACAAAGAGAAAAGAAAAGGAAGAAGACGAAGTGAAACATAAAAGTTGGTCTGCAGAGTCCCTACTCTCTCTCTCTAAGCTTGCTGGTTTGCCTTGATCGCGGTGGTGGATGCTACGGCTTTTTTCAGGGTGCTTTGGAGTGTTTAGGTTGCGAACCATTGTTCCTTCTCTTCTTCCCTTATTTATAGTCTCCATGGTAACCGTCCTCCGCCCCAGAGAGTAACTTCCCTCAACTCCTTTTCCAACTTCCATCAACCCACATTCTTTGTATGAACGATGCTGGATCCCCTTAGTAACTGCTCAAGGTGACGTGGCCACAAGCTTCTGATAATTAGAGTTGATAAGGAATAACTGATCCTTCGAATTTGGCTTGCAGAACAATCCCCCTTTTTGGTCCAAGAGAGGCTTCGAATTCTTTAGGTTATCATCCCCTTCGAGCTGAGGTTGGCTTCGAACTCTTTAGGCTATCAGCCTCTTTGAGCTAAGATTCTCTTTAGCTTCGAACCCTTTAGTGAAGTAAATCATAGAGTCACAAGAAGGGGGGTTGAATTGTGACCCTTGAAAACTTTTGGTCCAACCTGCAAGTACTTTGAACAACTTACTGATCTCTACTCAAGGAATGCCTTGGCTATCGGAAGTTCCTTCTAGAAGATAGTGGTTAGTGTATAATGCGAACTAAGTAGATTAAAACTATCTTCTTAAAGGCAAGCAAAATAATAGGGACTGATATCATCAAAATTATTCTTCCATATAATGTATTTAATGTAGTTACAACTCAGAATAAGGTTCAGAAGAATAATATAATGTTTATGCAGTTATGCAGAAGCAAAACAATGAATCTGTCACTTTAAACCAATCTTCTGAAGGGTCAAATGATTTTGTATTTTAATAAAACTTTCCAGAATAGTTATTTAACCAATAACTAATAAGATTTTGTGAAAAAACTGTTCAGAAAAATAATATAAAGTTTCTGCAGTTGTGCAGAAGCAATACATTGAATCTGTCACTTTAAACCAATCTTCTGAAGGGTCAAATGAACTTGAAACCTGATGAAACTTTCCAGATCTAATATTTGATTAGTAAAAAACCAGAATATAAAGTTAAATCTTATTAAAATCAAGTTTGTAAGGATCTTGTAGTTTGAACCCCAAGTTCAATGTTGAACAATGGACAGATTTCAAGAAATGTGCTTCTGAAGCACCAAACAGTTTCATAATTTAATGAAACTTTCCAGATCAGTATTTTAATTGATATGGATGTAATTTATGTGAAAATATTAGTTCAAAAATAGGTTTATCAAAGTCTGGTAGTTTGAACCCCAAGTTTCAATGTTGAACATTAAACATCTTTCAAGAAATGTGCTTTTGGAGTACCAAATAGTTTCATAATGTAATGAAACTTTCCAAATCAATATTTTAACTAATATGGATGTGATTTATGTGAAAATATCAATTTAAAAACAAGTTTGTCAAAATATGGTTTATAACTTGCTAAATGTTTAAAGTATGAACAATAACTAACCAAGCAATGGATGTATGTGCAGAAAATTAAGGAGAGTAAGGGTAAGAGATATTGCATACATGATTTTTATACTGGTTCGCCCTCATAATCCTTGGGCTACGTCCAGTACCTACACCTGTAGGATTTTCACTATATCAACCTTGATACAATGACTTCTTGGGTGCACCTCACCACTAGTATTATTCTGCAGCCTCTTCAGGCTCAAACAACTGATTTCTGCAAATAGCAGGGCACACCTCACCATTGCAGACCCGAACTAACTATCTCCCAAGGCTTCACACCTACTGCAGCTTCTTCTGCAGAAACTACAGACTCAAAATACCTTGCAGATTTCCTTCTGCATGAGTTACACCTCTTTTTAGCTCACTGCACCAGTGCAGCAGCTCACAGCAACAATTATACACTCTCTCAAGAGACACTAACACTCTCAAAGCACTCTTGAGAGTTTACAGAAGATGTATTTGCTGAGAATATAGAAAATAGGCTCAAAACTACTACAAATTAAGCACAACAGCAAAAGGTTGAGCCATCTCTCTCTTACTAATCTTTTTAGAGCAGAATCTGAGAAAATGTGAAGAGAGAGAAAGTCTCCAGAAGATAGATTTGTAAATCTATGTCCGGATACTTCTTCTGGAGAGAGGTGTGTCTCAACTTGAAGAGAATGTCTCCTTTTATAGGCATTTTGAGAATTCTAGCCGTTGGAAATCCTTGGAAAGGCTTCCAGCTGTGAGAAAGGAGTTGTCCCTTTCAAGAGCAGACTGTATTTCTGCAGGTGCAGGCTGTCATAGTCAAAGACAGTTGTCCTTTAACTGATTGTTTCTTCTGGAGAGCATTTCTTCTGCAGAGATTAATTCCTTCTGAAACTTAACCTTCAAACTTATGGAGAAGGTCATTTTAGACATATTAAAATGAAGGAATTAATTTAAAAATATTTTGAGCACTTGCAGACTGAGAAATATGGATTTTCAGGAAACAACTTCTTCTGCAGACATGAAACCTTGTGAATTTTGCAGCCATTTCTTCTAGGAGCACACCATAGGCCATGATTTACTTAGAATAATTTACTCAAAATATATTTGACCCAGCTGCACCTCTAAAAATGATGAAAACATAATTTAATGAATTCTGCTTCTTCTGCTGTATAGCTAACAACACATTTCTTCTACAGAATTCTTTTCTGAAGCAAACTGCATCTTCTGGAAGTGTGTAGAAATTCTGTTTCTTCTTCAAATATATTTGTAAAGCTTCCAATCTTTTATCCTTGCTTTATTTGCATTGAGAGAGAAGTAATTATGCTTATGGAAGCTCCTTTGAGTGTTCTTCAACTTGACATATTCAAGGTTGATAGCTTGAGGAGTGTGGGAACTTGTTCAATGCTTCTTCTTCAATTACTTTGTTTGCATCAGTAACACTTGGAATGAATATGCTTGAATTGCTTAAGTGATCTTTCACATTCAGAAGGTGTCCAGTTTCATGAAAAGCTCCTTCTCATGCTTCTAGTGGTCTTGAATGATCCTTCCAAAGCTTTAACTTTGCTTTTGAAGCTTGATACAACTCAGTTCAATACTCATGGGATCTTAGATGAACTGTCTTGAACTTCTTGAAGCTAAGAAGCTACTTCTTGAACTCGTTTAATCACTTTTGACATGAAAGCTCTATGTAACATGCTTCTGGACACATGTTATGATGTTAAATGTTGTCTTTGATCTTTCCAGCTTCCTTCTGTAACTTTTCCTGTATTATTTCAAGAATTCTCAAGTGCAAACATTAGTACCAAAGTATTCAGAACACTTAGAATATTATTGTAAAAGTTTATTGTCATTAAAACCTTTGCTTAAAGGGTCTTGGACCTTACATTTAGGCTATCAGCCTCTTCGAGCTAAGGTTTTCTTCGAACCATTTTGGAAATGAGTATAAGACTTCCTTGATATTCACGATTCCTTTCGAGCTTGATCCCTTTTCCAAAGTACCTTATCTGCCGACCACTTTGATTTGTTTGACTACCGTCCATCTTGGTCAATGCACACAAGACTGCTTCTCATTGGCTTACAAGGATGGCACTCTCAATACCTTCAATGTGCTTCTTCTTTATAAAGGATGGTATCATGTTGTTTGTATCATCGTCTTCCTTTGTTCCATGGAGAGGCCCCTTATATTGGCTGCTCTGTACGACCTGATGCCTCCATTCCCTTTGGATTTCAGGTCGTCAGAGTGTCCAACATTAGTGGTCACTTCAATGAGGACCAAAGCTTCAGGTCGAACAGTACAGCCAAATTATCAGGCCTTAGCTCCATGCAAGGTCTGGTGTTACTCCCACCTCCCTGGTTCTGTTCTGAGGTGTAGGGCAGGAAATCACATGCTTGCTCTACACCCTGTCTTCTGATCCTGAGGAGTAGAAGAAGAAGAACAAGAGGAAGGTGCAAAGGAAGAAAAAGAGAACAGAGGAGAATGATAAAGATGAAGGATCGAAGCACTTGGATTATTTAGAAGATCCAATGCTTCGATCATTTCCTATTCAACATTCGATCTCTTTGGACTCCCCCTTCCGAAGACATGACACTAACACCGGGCTCGAAATGGACTCCTCCCCTCAGTTCGAGGCAAATACCTGCCAAAATAGATTAGGGCATAGACATGAAGTTCGAATAGCGAAACTCCACTTAGGAATAGACTTATTGTACTTAAGATTTCAATCAATAAAGTTATCCTTTTTTTGGCTTTTCCTGTTTTCCTTTTCGAACTTCATCACTTTAAATTTAACGTATAACAGGTACGTTGAAATTTTTTTAAAAAAATATTGTTTTCATTTAATTGTAACAATAATAAAATTAAAAGAAAAGTCATATGGTATGATTTATATAATTTTTTATTACAAGAGGAAAATAAAAAAATATTATTAAAATTATAAATTTTATCCACTTATTTATTACTCTTTCTGGTCCTTTTATAAGTTACATTTAATTGAATTACACATACCAAAAAAATGGTTAAAGTTAGTTAATTTTATTTGAGTTTTAAAAATAGTTTAACTTTTTACATTTATTCTTATTTAATATCATTAGCTAACTCCACTACCATTTGATAGTTGGAAAGACATTAAAGTTAATAAGGGTAAATAAGGAAAACGGTAATTAATGTTTTCTTAAAAATGTAAAGTACCTTATAAGAAGGATCACAAACACTTGTAAGTAGTGTCTTATAAAAAAAATCGGAAGGAATTTTATATTTAAAAAGTATATAAGTTACTTAACATAAATACAATTTTTTTTCATTTTTTATTCAATTAAATAATATTTTTTCTTTGTATAACTAATAATATATAAAATTAAATTCATTTTTTAATTTTTTATTATAATTCATTTTTATTCATTCTTTATTCTATCATTTTCTCGTGTTTAAACCGTTTTGACTTATGCCAATCAGGCTATGCAGGATCGACCCAATCCTAAGGCGGGTAAAAACCCCACTTTAGATCTAAAAAATACTTTTATTTTAAATCTCTAAAATATTATTTACTATTAATAATTTTTAAAAAAATAAAAAATAGCTAATAATAATTTAGTAAGTAATTAAATTATCAAAAAAAATTAAAAAAAAAAAGTCTCATTTTATCACGAATTTCTATTCTTATAAATCATAATTATTAATAACTATCTATTTTTAACATTAATTTTTCCAATCACTTACTTTGTTTCATTTTTGTTATTTTTCTTCTTCTGGTCGTGTTATATTATATTATTCATTCTCTTTTACTCTCCTAGTCTTTCTCTTTTCCATACTTGATTTAGTGCAGTTTTTTAGTGAGTATATATAAATAAATATGTCACTTTATTAGTTTACTTGATTAGTCTCTATTGTCTTAATGTAGATAGATTTATTTATCTAAACAAATAATTTTATTTTTAAAAAAGTAATTATTTTTTTAAAAAAAAATATCTTAACAATGCACTAATATATTGAATGGTAAAAAAGGCCATATCATAAAATTCGTTTTAGGCCTAGAGAAGCGTTGGGTCGGCCTCAAGATTGCACTTATGTAAGTGTCTAGGAAAGCTTATGAAAAGAGCTTACGACATGTTCATAAGATGTTTTGAGCTTATCTCAATAAGTTCCTCAGAGTAGCTTAGTAACTTATCACTACAAGAATGCGTTGAATTAGATGTGAAACAGTGGCGACGGCCACAAGTCGTCGCTAGAGCATTAAATGTGCATCTCAACGCGTAGCTGTGCAATTAATACTCTGTGACGGTCTGGCCGTCACTACATTCCGCACTACACTAAAAAAACTAAATTTTTTCTAAAAAATATTAAAAATAAACGTAGCAACGGCCTGACAGTCGCTACGATTTTAATTAAAATTTAAATTTGGCGCGTCAAAGCAATTTTTTAACGTAGCGACGACCTTAGCTAAATTTAAAACTTACACGCACAAAACCCTATCCCCCTCCCCTCTTATTAGTAATTAATTATTAATTATTAGTAATTATGTAGTTATTATTTATTAGTAATTACGTAATTAATAATTATTAGCTGTTAATTATTAGTAATTATTAGCTATTATGTAGCTATTGATTATTAGTAATTATTAGTTATTAATTAGTAAATATTTATTTTATTTAATTGGTATTAGTTTGTATGCTAATTTAATTTAGGGTTGTTATTTAATTTATTTTTGGGTTGTTATTAAATTTATTTAATTAAGTTTGTATGTAGTTATTTATTTAATTTACAGGTTTGTTTTTTAATATTTAATTTAACATTATTAAAATTAAGTTAATATGCCTCGTATGTGTGGTCAAGGTGGTCAACAGGTCCCACCTATTAGAGAGAGGGTCATCCCTCAGCGCGAGCTTATGATACAGGCAGCTCGCGCACGTCGGGAGAGGACCAACCTCCCTCACCCTGAACAGTTGTCAGAGCAGTATGTTAAGTCTCATAATCATTTTAAGTATTCAAATCGGATTCAAGACTCACACATCCTTAGTTTTAATAGACAACAAATTTGATTTAAAAAGGAATTGCTTTTAAGAATAGTATCACTTGAAGGTATCTTTGCTTTATTGTTTCAGTAAGTGCTATGAAGAAGAAGCCTCAAGATGAACCTACTGACACGATGGAACCTTCCGAAGAGCCAAGATCTACTGAACTCTTTTCAGCCTTCTGAAGTGTTACGGATTTATAGAAGAACTGCTTAAGACCTTGATTTTAACTGTTGACTAAAGCCTGGAAGATGCCTGCTAAAGTCACAACACTTTCTTATCGTCCGAAGCAAGTTTGATCCATTTAAGGAATGATTTCAAAGTTCGACTGTGTAGTCAAAATCACATTACCTTGAATGGAATCTGTTGTTTAAGTCAGAGCAGTGTTACAGTCTACAACACCTGCACATCTCAAGTCTAATGATATCAGAAGAGCTTCTCACAACGAATCTAAAAGCATTTAATGTTATCTCACAACGGTGAATGAATCTATTCCTCAACGGATCTATTTCAAGGCTTTATAAATAGCCTCACGAAAGACTTTGAAGATTGGAGAACCATTGGTAAACCCCTAGTAAAGCTACGGAAATGCCTTGTTCTAACCCATAATGAAAACGAAGCTAAAGAATGGGCAAACAGAAAAGCACAAGAGAGAATGGCCAAGATTCATCAGAAAACCCTTCCAAGCCAAAACACTCTGTTGTAGCAAATTTCCTTGTACTTAGATTTTTTTCTTTGTATTCTGAGTTTCACTCAGTTAGACCTTTGTACAAGAGAACCTGAGTTTAAGTTTCTCAGAAACTTAACCTATTCCTTATTGTAAACAATGTTAAGTGTCTGAGAGCCTAGAGAGGCTTGGTGGAATAAAGAATACTCGGATCATCCTGGAGAAGTTGGGTGTACAAAGAATACTTGGTTGAGCCTGGAGAGGCTTGTTTGTAAAAGAATACTCGTTGAGCCTGGAGAGGCTTGTCTGTAAAAGAATACTTGTTGAGCCTGGAGAGGCTTGTCTGTAAAAGAATACTCATTGGGCCTGGAGAGGCCAAGTGTGCAAATAATACGCGTTGTAATCTTGCGGGATTAGTGAAAATCCAGTGGAGTTTTGCCCCGGGACTGGACGTAGCTCACTAGGTTAGTCGGTGAACCAGTATAAATTTATGTGGTCAAGTTCTCTCTACCCTTAACTCTTTACTTTCCGTTGTTATCTGTTTATTTCTAACCGATGAGGGTTCTGAAAAGTGAGTTTATAATTTGCGCAACAAAAATAACTTTATTTATTACGCAAATCATTTTAAAAGGAAATTTTACTGGACCTGCTGAAGTGTTTCAGCAAGTCTTCGAAAACTCATTTTTCAGCAAGTTGTTTGAACGTTGAAAATATCTTTGCTTGTTTCGAAAGGTTTTCAGAAAATCTGTAAAGATTATAAAACACTATTCAACCCCCTTCTAGTGTTTCTTGTGGTCCTAACATAGCATGCAACTTCAGCCCCTCCGGCGTACGTGCAGTCTTCTTCTTCCTCCCGTCCACCTTCAGCCCCTGCAGAGGTGGCCCAACCTGTTGCATCTGCTGGAGCGATGAGGTTAATCCCTACCCCGGGATATCAAGAGCTTCCCCCAGAGGTAGGTCATTAGCAGCCAGAGGATGACCTGCCACATATTTTCGATTCGGAGGGTGAGAGCGACCCCCAAGCTAAGATTGATTGGGAGGTTGACGAGGAGCCTGATGTACAACTTGGGCGGGATGTAGATCCCGATGAATTTTTTGTGGCCACCCACACAAAAAATGGTGGTGACTGGTGTTGGCTTAATTGTCAGCGTCACCCTTAGGATTTGATGGGCTTAATATCCCAACTCATGGCGCCTATAATGGGCGCAACCCCTTAAGCTAGATGCGGCTCTGGGAATCCTTAAGGAAATAAAGTTGCGCCCTTGCTAACAACTATAGCTTTTGGCTTAGTGGTAAGCGCTTGATCCAACAAGTGGTATCAGAGCAAGGTCATGGGTTCGAATCCCCCGGCTGACACTGGGGGGAGATTGTTGGCTTAGTTGTCAGCGTCACCCTTAGGATTCGATGGGCTTAACATCCCAACCCATGGCGCCTATAATGGGTGCAGCCCCATAAGCTAGATGCGGCTCTGGGAATCCTTAAGGAAGTAAAGTTGCGCCTTTGCTAACAGCTATAGCTTTTGGCCTAGTGGTAAGCACTTGATCCAACAGCTGGGTGGACGAGCGAGTGCGGTCCACATATGTAAGTCAAATTACCAGTGTTTTTTTTTATATAATTTGATATATTTGCAATAGAATAACTAACTAATTATATGTTTATCTCTACTCAACAGACAAACTACCATGACCGCCTGAGGGAGGTGGAGTCACAGATGGGGGACAACTCCATCACTGATGGGTCCACCAAGCTACAAATCTGGAAGGATGTTACTGGTGGCAAGACTCGAGGTCGCTGTTATGGCATCAGGGACTTGTCAACCAACATTCGTCCAGGTGTGACCAGCCTCACTCAAGAGTCTTGGGCGCACACCAACGGGAGCGACGGGTCACGACATTCATCTGAAGAGGCGTTGTGCCAGGAAGTCATTGAAGCAAAGCTGCAGGCTAACCGAGCTGAAGAGAAGGCTGATCATTGTCAGGCCCAGTACCAACGGTTGGAGGAGGACTTCGCACAACTTCGACGACAGTTGCAGTTAGTGTTGGATGCCTGCAGTGTATGTGGTCCTACCAGCCATAGTCAGGCTCAGCCACACCTGCACTACGATGGTGACCTGGATGACCAGCCCGTGGGTGAGGATAAGGATGAGGATCGTGGCCCACGACCACAACAGCATCGTCTCCGTCGGCCATGATTTTTTTTGTATTATATTTTCTGCTCTTTGTATAAATACTATTTATAAATATATTTAATTTTCTATATGGGTGTTTTTATATTGTCTTTGTTGTTTTTCTTTATATTTTACATCGTTAACAAATAGGTGAAGTTTACGGTACACAAGTTTAAACTTGTATACCGGTACACAAGTTTTTGTGGCCGTTGATTTAGTGTTATGGTCAACGGATGACAAGGAATTACACTAAATCAACGACCACAAAAACTTGTGTACCGGTACACAAGTTTAAAACTTGTGTACCGTAAACTTCACCTAACAAATATGATATAAAATTTATAAAATAAATAAAAAATTTATAATAATTCAACCGTAAATCTATAAATTAAAAAAAAACTAAATATAAATCAATAGCGGCGACCATGGGCGCCACTAGTCATAAATTTATTTAAAAAGTAATATAAATGCTAGCGACAGTCATGGTCGTCGCTATGGTGTGACAGCTTAGCGACGACCTTTGATCTTTTTTGGTAGCGATAACCTTCAGCATTGCGACGACTTTAGCGGCGGTAAAGCAGACGCTACGTAGCGACGACTGTTTTTGCTCGTCGCTACGGTATTAACGACGAGCATTTTAACGACCTCCTTGTGGCCGTTACTAGGCCGTCACTATGCGCGTTGTAGCGACGGTTTCCCCCTTTGTAGCGATGGTTTTTGACTGTCGCTAAAAGACGAAATTCAACTTATGCATAATTTAAGTATACACCCTCTCTTCAATTTTCAGTCACCTAAGCTATTTTTAACTTATTAAACCTAAGCTATTTTTAACTTATTTTAATAAATTCTTCAGAGTAATTTATGTAACAGGTTATAGAGAATTTAAGTATACACTCCCTTTTAAATTTTCAATCACTTTCTTTAAGAGTTTATTTAATAAGTACTTATCAATAACACCTTACATTATAAACGCTTTTCAACTAATTTTCTAAAAGCACCCCTATATCTATAAGGACTAAGGAGCTCTACTCAGTTTTTTTTTTTTATTTGGTGAAAAGTTAAGTTACGTGCAACCAAGTAACCAACTACGGTGAGTACGGTCCGATCAAAACAGTTCACTGCAGAAATAAAATGGTTGAAGTAAATTGAATGCTAGCTATCTACAATGATGTTCCACGCCCTGAGGGCGAGGAAGGTCAAAAGAAAAGTGCAAGTTTCATTTTTTATTTTCGATGATTTCTTAGTTTCAGGTTTCATTATTATTGAATATGACAAAATTTAATTTATGTTTAAGAATTATGATTGAAAAATAAATTTAAGATAATCATTTTTATTTAAATAATAGTAAAAGTTTTTTAAGTAAATATATATTTTAAAAAGTCAAGATCTTAACTGAACACAATTTTGAATTTTGAGTATTTTTTTTGTCAAACTTTGAATATGAACAAACAATTTGTTTCCTTTCCTCATAACAAGCCAAGCTATTATTAAAAAAAAAAATCTTAGCGTTAATTTTACATAAACAAATCATTTGGTTGCCTTTCTATTCTTTGTTGCTTCACCAGCAGTACAGTAACTGACATACGATTGCACGCACCACCATAACCATTTAAATGCAATGGAAAAAATCATAAAAAGAAAATTAAAAAAAAAAACGACAATACATAACAGATTTATATAATTGTTCTAGTGAAATATATCAAATATAACTCAGAAGTTAGCCCATTTCCTAAAAAGACAAAAATAAAATAAAATAAAAGCAAATATACATATAGATAAATAATAAATTCCACGAACGTATATCTACCACACTTTTCTGGTTAATCCCAAAATTAAAAAAAAAAAAAAAAAGAAGATGAAGACGCCTACTCCTTCATACTTCTTTCTTCTAAATGAGAGAAACTAACTAGGTTGAGTTCTGAAAGCTACAAAAATAACCAAAAAAGAAAAGAAAAATAATTTCTGCATAAATATTGAGTTAGAGGAATTAAGCAACAGCTTCTCTTGTGGATACAACTCTGAAAATGAGTTCAAGGTCAGGGGGATTGAAGTAGCCTCTCTTGGATGGAACTCTATGTCTGGTTGAATAAACCGCCGGCTTCTTCTTCGGCGCCGGCGGACACGCCATCGCCGCCGGTATCCGACAACCGCTGTGTCTTGGTGTCCTGCAACCTTCTTCCATGTCCATATCCATTTACGGAGCGTTTTTTTTTTTGGGTATTATTAGAAGGTGCGTTGTTATTTATTTATAGTGCACCCAAGTTGGGGGTAACTTGGGTTTACTTGCTGAGGAAGCAGAGAGTGGAAACTGGAAAGCGTGCGTTGGAATCTAAAGAGACCCACGTGGCAAAAAGGCCGGGCTTTTTGGCCTTATGTGGGGTGTGGGACCCATGAGAGCTAGAAGCATAGGATTCTGGTGGTTACTTACTGGTTTCCAAGGTGAAGAAGTTTTAAGACTTTGAATTTAAGCCAATAGTTGGGATTTTGGCGGGAGAGTTTGTGATTGGTGGGCTTGGGCCTCGTCGGTGGGTAATGGACCCGCGTTGAGAGTTAGGTGTGGTAGAAGAAGGACATTGCACGTGTAAAATGACCTTCCTCTCCTTTCCTTTCGTACTGGACAGTCTGGACACCACCGCCAAACTTACCCAAGCCATGTATGTTCCAGTGTCAAATGTCCTTTTTGAGTTGGCTACACTTACACATTAATAAATAAATTAATTAATGTTAGTAAAAAAACATTACGTATTAATTAATGTTTCTGATAAATGCTTTGAGAAAATAAAAAGTTGTGGTAAACGTGCAAAACTATCAAGTTTTTGTAGGGGTGTTCATGGGACGGGTTTCACCCGTCTCTAACCCGGCCTTAATTTTTGACCGGGCCAATTCTATGGATCCGAACCCGTTCATAGACTCGATGATGTGCGGGTCTGAGTAGGACAGGATCGGGTTGACTCAATATATAAGATAAATATAATCATGAAATGATCATATAACAATGTTCAAAAGAAAATAGTTCATACCATTAATAAATATATTATATACAATAAAATATCTCTTAATGTATGCAATATTTTTTACTTTTTTAAAGTTTGGGATATTACTAAACCAAGAATAACATTATATTCACTATATAATTTTATGTATAGAATGTATTTTTAAAAGTAAATAGATAAAACTTAGACTCAAAAACCCCATCTAAAATGAAAAAAAATAAGATTAGGATTTTACATAATAGAAAATCATAAGTAATAAATATTATATTGATATATAAAGGATGGGTCGGGTAACCCGAAAGTTAACCCGAACCCATCCTCAACCTGATGTCGGGTCAAAAAATGAGACCCGATATGGTTCTATTATTTTTCGTAGGACAGGAACAGACTCGGCCCGAGTAGGACGGGTTGGAACGGGTCTAAAGGATGGATCGAGTCTTGAACACCCCTAAGTTTTTGTAAAATCTAAAATGATACATTTAACAATGAATTTAGTTTAATAGTAGTGGTATGAAAATGAAAATAGTACTATTTTTTATGTATAAAGTGTGTGTTTTGATCGGTGTTTGCAAACTTGAGTTTAGATGAACGTGATTTATTGAACGTGATTTCAAGTGAACTTGAGTTTGTATAAACATGATTTTATGTTTTGATAATTTATTACAAACATGAGTTTAAGAAAGTGAATGTTGTTTGGATGATATTTTTTAAATCACGTTTGGAGGTGTAATTACTAAAAAGGACACGTTTTTGTTTGTTATATGGATTTTCATTTTATCGATTTTAAGTATATATATTTGATATTAATACTAACAAAATATAAATATATTTGTACCATTTTTTATTTATGTAAAAGTATTAGAAAATTATCATGTATTATCCTAAAAATAATTTAATATATTAAATTTTAAAAAAAACTTTTGAATGCTTTATCATAATTAAGAAGGTCATGCAGGAAGCATCACATAGGAAATACATAGGAAAAACCTTTGAGAACACCTCCCTCACCAATCACTAGATCCATATAATTTCATACTTCACATAGGAAATACATCCTAAATGAATAAACTAAGGTCAAATAAAAAACGTTTTGGTATTGAAAGGAGCATTAGAAGAGGCCATTGCTCTGGACGATGTTAAGAAGAAGCTGAGACAGATTATTGACGAAGCTAAAGAAAATGCTGATCAAAGTGAGGAGAAGAGGTTTCTGTTCAAATAAAGAAGAAGGAAGTCACATAAGTGAGGAGGAGGTAGAAGTCACAGAAGCCCCCCGCTGGAGAAGATCAGTTCGAAGTCATCCACAGTGACGAGGTTTCTGTTCGGGTTGTTACGAACGACGATCATAATGCACACTTCCAAAGCATGTAAAGTCGCGTTGGAGAAGAAGATACAGTTGCAGCTTAAAAGAAGCCACGCTCGAAGGTGGTGACGTTGTAACGAGGTTGCCGGCGTTAATGCACGTCGAAAAATTCATCGAAGGCTATCTTTCTGAGATTCAAGTGCTTCAAGTGCTGGTATTCTTTTGCTCAAAATTTAATCAACTTCACAAGTTAAGGAATATTCAGGGAATGTTTTGATGAAGTTAATATACCACTCCTGCAAATATGAGAGAGACTCGGGAAGGGTAGAAATGAAAAATGAAGAACGTGACTCCTCTGTACTCATATATGCCAAACGCAGAAGCTTTAAAATGTTGTGTCTCCTTCAACTCGCGTTTACTAGAAAACTCATGTGTCAGACGCTTAACCAAATAAGGCTGAAAATATCAAACTCACATTTACATGAAAAATACGTGCATTTTACTTGGCAGAACGCCAATCCAAACACGCCCGAAGAGAAGTTATCATTATTCAAGTTTACGTTTTTCTTTTGGGTTAATTTTTAAACTAGTAATTAAATTATTAACTAGTAGTAATTGTCTTTGTTTTTTATTGAAAGATAGTAATTGTCTTTGTTGACCAGGTTAGCAAATTAGGAAAGTACTATGGAACTGTCGGTGTAGGCTTTGGGCTCCTTATCAAGTGTATGCCCAAGTGACTAACAGCTTGTTTGCTTGAACAGATTTTAAGGCCATCTCCATCCCAGCACCCCACTTTTTCACTATTCATACATCTTAAATGGGTCCCACCAGTACACATCAACAAGTTCTTATTAAGCACCCATCTTCTCTAACCCAGCACATCACTTTTTTACTTTCCACAAATCTTAAATGGGTCCCACCAATACACACATCACCTATTTTTTTATTTACAAATATTTTAATTAATAAATAATAAAATAATATTAATAAATAATAAAATAAAAAAAATATTTTTTAAAAAAGTTGTTTTCCGGCGGTTTAAACCGCCGGTATATTCATTTTACAAAAAAAAAGATTAGCTGGTGTTACAATCCCCGAAAATGTCAAATAAAAAATAAAAAAAATTGCCGAGCAGGGGTTGCGGGAAAAACAAAAAAACAAAAAAAAAACACATTAACGGGGTTCGTAACCCTCGGGAATGTAAACAAAAAAATAAAAATAAAAATAAATATCTGAAGCCTTGCAGAACGACAACTTTTTGAAGCATTTACTTAGGGTTTAAACCGCCGGGAATGCTTAAAATAATAAAAAAAGTATAAAGCACTAGTGCTCAGCAGTGTACTAGTGTCGTTGAGTACCACACCCGTGTCAGCCAAATATCGGCATTTCTCAAAGTGCATCGGTGCTCTAAGAGAAAAATCTCAAAGAGCACCCCCTTTGGAGATGGCCTAAGAGGGATGGAAGTGGAGAGGAGAGAAGTGGGGGCAGAATGAATTACTTCTCTCATTTCAAAAAGAAGAAAATATTGGGAAGAGAGAGAAGTATAAATGTGGGACCCGCAAAAAAAATCTTCCCAATATAGGCGAGATTTTGGAGAAGCAAGTTTCATATATTTGACTTTCCACTTGTACCCTTTGCACACTCCTCTCTGAAAGTATTAAAAAAAAACCTATATATATATATTTGCTCCCAGCCTCCGTCTCCCATTCCTTTTTTATGCAAGTATAAGTTGGAACTTATCATTTTTTTCTTCAAACCATTCTTATATACACTTGATAGTGAGTAATAATAAAGTGAACCCGTAATCAATATTGTTAAATAAAGTAATATAATTTTTAAATTTTTAATAATCTTTTTATCTCTTACTTTTTAAATATTTACAACATAAGGACATAAATGACATTACAATAAAAATTTAACTTTTCTTTCTCTCATTTTCTTTTCTATTTCTCTTCATCCAAACATCTTAAAAATCTACTCTATTTCTACTCTACTTCTCTTCTCCCCTACTTCTTTCCACTTTACTTCTTTTCTCTCTACCTCTTCTCATCATCCAAACAAAGCATATAAGTCTTGTCGGTATTTACTTATATTTATTAAATGAGATAATAAACTCATACAATAAAAACATATAATTGCCTAATTTGGATATACTTATATCCCGAAGAACTTCTAAAAACTAAAAATAAAATGAATTAAAGATGCCAAATGAATTTAATTTCTCCATAAGTTGAAATTAGTTGTTTATGGAGAAGTTAAATAGGAGAGCTTTTGGAGTAGGTGAACCACAAAGACTAATTTTAACTTATGGAGAAGTTAAATGCATTTGACCTCTTTGATTTATTCTATGGGTCAGTTTGGATGATACTTCTGTAAAAGTACTTCTAGATAAAAAAAATAGAATGAATCAAAGAGGTCAAATGCATTTAACTTCTCCATGAGTTGAAATTAGTCTTTGTAGCCCGCCTACTCCAAAAACTCTCACATTTAACTTCTCCATAAGTAACTAATTTTAACTTATGAAAAAATTAAATTCATTTTAACTTCTACGGAAGTTTCATCCAAACTGACTCATAAACTCATACCACACATTTTTTCTCTATATATATCTCCATCAAATCACCAATATTCACATCTCATATTTTTTTAAACTATATTTCTTTTCCCTTTTTATCTCTATTGGTTGTATTGTTGTATTATCATTTCTCTTATTAAATATAGTTTGACCAAGGAAGAAATGTTTTATTGCATATAGGAATAGGAATAGGAAATTAGGAATGTCACTGAAGGAGGACGGTGAAACATGCTCCTTGCTCAAAAAGGAAAAAAAAAAATAAAAATGAAAGCAAAGATACTTGAAGATGAACGGTGGTCACTTCTCTTCTAATTAGTTAAAAGCTGATATGTAATTTTTATTTGAGTTGATCATTTTAATGTTAGAAAGTGGCAATGTTTGAATTGTTCCAAAGAAATAGAATGAGGTGGAATATATGGTTTTGTAAAGTTAAATGGTTTGGATTCGTTAAATCGAGATAAAATTAAATAAAATATGATAAAGTAAATTAATTTTTGTTCTATATAACATCTTATTTTTTGCTACTAATTAATTTGAGAGTGTTCTGATTTTTATTCTTATATTTAATTAGTTAAATTATGTTTGTACCCCGTTTAGTTAAACTAAACCCCTCTGACTTAACCTCTCATTCAACTTGTTCCTCTTTACTACTCTTTGCAAGTTGCAACGCACCTATATTGTTTAAGAGGTCCTGCCGCCTCCTTGCTATGTACCCTAGCTAGCCTTGTCCCTCTTGGTAAGTAAGCCTTCGTTTCCTCAATACTATTTTTTTCCCCAAATATTGTGGATGATATTGGTGGCTTATTCGGTTTAAGAGAAATAGCAATTTTGGATTAAATACACTTCTTGTTTTTGTTGTTTATTTTATCGTATTTCTGGCACCACCAAAATGTATCAAGACTTGAGAAAGATGTTTTGGTGGGATGGTATGAAGGGCTAAATAGCAGAGTTCGTTTCTACGTATTTAGTTTGTCAACAGGTTAAGATAGAACACCAGAAACCATCAGAAACCCTTATGCCACTAGAGATTCCGAAATGGAAGTGAGAGAGCATAGCCATAGACTTCGTTGTGGGACTACCTAGGGTCCTAGCAGGGTATGACGCCATTTGGGTCATTGTGGACTGACTGACTAAGTCGGCCCACTTCCTACCAATTAGGGCTACTTATTCCCTAAGCAGACTAGCAGACATGTATGTTAAGGAGATTGTTAAACTCCATGGCATTCCCTCTAGCATAGTTTTAGATAGAGATCCCAGGTTCACCTCTAGGTTTCGGAATGCACTTCACCAGTCCTTTGGGACTAAACTCAGGTTTAGCACCGCTTATCATCCTCAGATTGACGGTTAGTCTGAGATGACTATCCAGACCCTAGAGGAAATGCTTAGGGCGTGTGTGTTAGAGGAGCAGGGTAGTTGGGATAGGTACCTACCCCTCATAGAGTCTGCCTACAGTAACAATTTTCATAGCAGTATAGACATGATACCCTATGAGACGCTTTATGGTAGGGAGTGTAGGTCCCCACTCTGTTGGTATGAGGTGGGTGAGAGAACCCTATTAGGTTCGGAGTTGGTGCAGGAGACTACAGACAAGATTAGGATCATTAGGGAAAAGCTTGTCACTGCCCAAAGCCGGCAGAAGAGCTATGCTGACAAGATGAGAAAGGACCTATAATTTGAGGAAGGAGAACATGTGTTTTTTAAGGTAACTCTTGTTACCGGCATTGGGTGAGCCATCAAAGCCAGAAAGCTTAACCCCAGATTCATTGGCCCATTCCAGATCCTGTAGAGGGTTGGCCTTCTGGCCTACAAGATAGCCTTACCACCCCACTTGTCACGCATCCATGATGTTTTTCATGTCTCTCAGCTTAGGAAGTATGTTCATTACCCTTCACACATCATAAGCTCTGAATCGGTACAATTAAGGGAAGACCTCACAGTTCCCACTAGACCTGCACGAATTATCGACCAGAGTGTCAAAACCTCGAGGAACAAGACAATTCCGTTAATGAAGATGTTTTGGGAGGGCCAAATGCCCGAGGAGGCCACTTGGGAGAAAGAGGATGGTATCTGTTCTGAATTTCCGGAGTTATTCACATGAGGTAAAGTCTAGTCTTTAATTTTTAGCCAATTTTGAGGGCAAAATTGTTATAAAGGGGTGGAATTGTAACATCCCAAATTCATAAATTATTTTCATAAACTAAATAGGGTTAGAAAGGTGTTTTATAAAAAAGGAACCAAGAAAAGAGGGTAAAAAGCAGAGAAGAAGACTTGGAATGAAAATTCTGAATTTCCATTCTACAGTATTCTCGCTTAAGCGAGAATGGTCTCGCTTGAGCGAATTTATCAGAAAAAGTTAGGGGAAAAGGTTTCTGGTTTTCTCTCTCAAGTGAATGACCCTTCGCTCGAGCGCAATTCAGGGGAACTTCAAGAGATGATCTTTGGAATTGTCTTGCTTAAGCGAGACTCAGCTAGCTTTAGCGCAATTCCTAGAGTTGCTCTTTGGAATCGCCTCGCTCAAGCGAGCATCCTCTCGCTTAAGCGAGGAAGTGTATCTTCTAGGATTTAGGTTTTCCTCGCTCATGGGTAAAATAGTAAATTTATTCCCCAAATTACCTCTTTTTAGTAATAATTGCATAACTTGTTATTATTTAATTCAAATTTGAATTTGATGTTATTTTAATAGAAAATCTGTTGATTTTGCTGATAAAAAGGCAAGTTTTAAATGAAGAAACAAGATAGCATCTATTTAAAGAGAAAATCTGTAGATGAGATTCTAAATGACAACAGATCAAGATAAAATCCACAATCATTTAAACAAGGATTCTGAAGATAAATTCTCAATTTGAATTTAAATATCAAATCAGTACAAGATCAAGCTAAAAAGAGGGAAATAAGGAAAGCAAAGCAAACAAGGATAAGATCAGGAAGAGATCAAGCTGAAAGAGGGGAAATCAGGGAAAACTGGAATGTGAATCTAGCTCCACCTGCGCTGAGCGTAGGTGGAGCGTAACAATTAAAATACTCTCTGGATCCTACGCTTCATATGCGTTGAGCGCAGGAATACGAGATAAGTTTTTCAAAGGACTTCAAATCAGATTCCTTCCAAATTTCAGATAGCTTTCCAACTTCTATTTAAAGGAACCTTTTGCACAGATCAAAGCAAGTCCCGGAGACCCAAGGGAGACGACAGAGCAGAGCTAGGGCTGGAGAAAGTGACATTTTCTCCGTTGGTTTGTAATGGCTACCATGCGTAGCTAAACTCTCTGATAAGATTGAATGTAGTCGATTCAATCCCCTATTGTATGTGAATTCTCTTTACTATTTATGAATCCCTGTTTTTATGATATCAGTATTTTTATCTTGTGCTTAATGCTTAGCTTCCGCCTGTGTGCCAGAGTTATAGGTTGGATTTATGGGGCGCATTCGAAAGGTGGTTCTATAAAATCAATAGCGAGTTTAGGGGAGCCTAGACATAGGAAACTTGAACTCTGATTGGTAAAAATACTCAAAGTAGTCATTGTGGACACCAGGGCGAATTGATAGTGTTAACCAACCGAAAGTAGATCATTAAAGCCAGGGTAATTTGTCGCTTGGGAGAACCCGCATGAATTATTTCTGAGTATTTTATCACTGTGGAAACCAAGGTAAAATAACATAGTTTGGCTAAGGTATCATAACTACATATTCATAAATATTATTGGGGTTCACATACGAAAGGGGTGCGATGAAACGAAGTTCAATCCTAGTCCAAGTAACTGTCTCTACCTATCTCAATTTATTTATGTTTTTATTTAATTTCGCAATTACTCAACAATCAACAAACATACGATTTTACTTGATAATTGTGACCACTAATCTTTATAAATTAAACCGTTCCCTGTGGATACGATACTCTTACTATTATACAGCTGGGATTTTGGTACGCTTGCTAGATTCTCAACAAGTATTTCTGGCGCCGTTGCCGGGGAACGATGTATCAATTTTTAAAGACTTGGGTGGTCTATCTTATCAAGCTGTAAATATTTGTATTTGTAATCTTTTGTAGTTATTTTTTTCTTCTTATTTTTTATTTTTCTCTAATTATTTTATTTTTATTTTTTATTTTTATTTTAACTAACCCTTGTTCTAGTCCTTGTGATTTTTACTTTTGAAAGGTTTGGTACCAAGAGCGCTATCTGAATTTGACCCTCAAATTGAAAAGACGGCAAAAGGACGAGTTCCAAGATACAATATCAACACTCTCTGATCAATAACCCCAAATAAATTAAAAGTTGCACCAATCATGGCTAGTGAATGGAAAAGAAGAACACTTGGAGAATATGCATACTTTTCCAACAGACCGATTTATGGTAACTTCACTACCTACAATCATTATTCTGACAATTTTTCGCAGGATTGGGGAAGTTACCAGAATCAAAATTTTGGGTGGCAACAAGATGCTGTTTCGTCCCATATGCAAACTTCTACAGATGAACTCAGGGCACAGAATAAGAGTATAATGCAGCAAATAGAAGCACTCAACAAGCTGTTAGATAACCTTCCTCAGCAATTGCAAGCAATGCAATCCTATCCTAGCCAGTCCCAACAATTAATTTGCGATTTTTGTGGAGGTAACCATTTCGATGGTTACTGCTCTTATCCATGCACTCAAGATGAGCAAGTTAATTACAAGAGCAATCAAGGAAGACCAGGAAACTTCTCCAACAACAGAAACTTTGCAAACAATTCACAAGGATGGAGAAATAGCCAGAATCAGGACTTTGGGTGGCACCAAGATGATGTTTTATTCCCCATACAACCTTCTTTCCAACAACAGCAAAGTTACTCTTCAGATCAACAAAGGGACTCAAAATTTTATGAGCGGCTTGAAGAAATCAATCAAAGCATTATACAATTGCAGAAGGAGAGAGAAGAAGCAAGAAGAAATATTGATGCTTTGCTGGAGCAGATATCAGAAACAAGAGCCAACCAACAGTCAGAGCAGATCTCATGAAATGCACTACCCAACCCCGAAGAGCAGTGTGATGACATTGTTCAGCTGATAGGAGAAGGAACCAATGACAATCTGACTGATGAAGAAGAGGAAGTTGAAGAAGAGGAACTTGAAAAAGCAAAAGAGAAAGGAGAAGAAGAAGAAGAAGAAGAAGAAGAAGAAGAAGAAGAAGAAGAAGAAGAAGAAGAAGAAGAAGAAGAAGAAGAAGAGGATGAAACAGAGAAATTTGTGCTTAAAGAAGGGAGTGGCTGTGAAGGGGATGAAGAGAACAAAACATGTGAGATTGTACATGATGTAATTGTAGAAAAAGAACAACAAAGAGAGAAAAAGAGCGAGCAAAGAACTGAGAGAGGAAGGAAAGTAGTGACGAATTCACCAGATCCTGACAACCCTCCAAAGGAAGGCAAAGACAGACAACATACAAATGTTCAACCTTCAAGAAGCACAAAAGAAAGGCTTGTGAACACACCGACCAAAACAGGGCAAAGAGAAGAAAAGTCAAGCTAACATCACAATCGAAGCCTAAGTTTCGATTGAGGACAAAGTGGTCAGGCATATTCCATACCAAGGACCCTTGTGAAGCACAAAAAGTAAAATCTAACAACTGTGAATTTCCCAAGCTTCAGAAGGAGAAGACCTATGCAACTCAGCAAAAGACTCTAAAGAAAAGAAAAGTCAGGCCAAAGGAGTCAGCAACATGGTCTAACTCCAAACACAAGACCAAATGGGTAGATTTAAGTCACATTCACAATTGGTCTGAGGCAAGAATATGGGTAGGGTCACTACCCAAAGGAGTCAAAGATGCAACACAAAGGCCCGCTAAAATATTTCAGAATCACCCACCTTGAAAGAACAGGCGTCAAGCTATATGATGTAAAACGAGCGCTTCCTGGGAGGCAACCCATAGATTTTTAAGTTTTAATTGTTTTCAGTTTTGTTTTCTTTTGTTTTTATTTGTTAATTATGATTTTTCTTTTTTTTAGGATTTAGGAAATTTTCAAAATTGATTGGAATAAGTTTGTTGAAAATAAAATTTTTAAACAATAGGAAGTAGCAGAAAACTTGACTAAAAATTGCAAAAATTTCATTCTGTTTTCTGCGCTTCACCTGCGCTGAGCGCAGGTAAAGCACAGAAGTACAATTTTAGTTACTGTTTTATGCGCTAAGCGCAAGTGAAGCGCAACAGTACGGAGTTTCAAAACTGAAACATGCGCTCCACTCCCGCTGAGCGCAGGTAGAGCGCAGGTACGCGCTGATGCTTAAATTGAATTAAAAAACAGGGGGAAGTCATTCATACCCTCCCCTGTTTTCCCCTGTACCGTCTCTCTACTTCCTAAACCTTTCTTTTCATTTTTTCCACTTACAAACCTCCTTCATTTTTTATTCTTTCAAAGTAGTTTTCACCAATTGAATTTTTGTTTTCATGTGTTTTTATGGTTTGAACTCTAGGATAGCAACCTTAGGATTGTGAATGTGCATATTGTTGATAATTGCTATCTTGGATGTGCTTATGGCTGTGCGGAATTTGAAGAACAAGTTTTCTATTAAAATGCTCTTTGTTTTGTGAGATATTGAATTTGCAAGTGTTATGCTCTGTTTCTTTCAAAAATTTTGAACTTTCACTTTCCATGGATTGATTGGATGCTTGCAAAACAAATGGGTATGTTTTGTTTTTAGGAAGGCATTACCAAGTGCAATGAAATTTTGTTGTGAAGAGATTAATTCTTTTGAAAGCGTTTTGAATTATGCATGCAAATTGGTTAATGGTAGGCTTACATGTTCTTCATGAATTGGTGTTTGCAATAAGGCATCATTGAAATAAATTTGATTTTAGCAACTAATTGTTGTTATTTGACTTTTCAGATGCGTAGGATTAAATACATTGCTGGCCTTTCTCGTGGCTATAGCTCACGAAGAAAAGGTATGGGGAATAGGGTCAGAGATGAACCCCATTATGACCCCATGAGACTCAAGAGTGCACAGGCTGCTTCAAAGTATAAAGCTCTTAAATCATGCAACTTTGTGTTGACAAGACCAGTTGACCTCAAACCAATCAGGAGTTACCAGACCATTACCCAGGCATGCTGCTTGAAGAGTTCCGGATATTCTTGTAGTGTCCTGGGGATAGGCCTATTCATCCAAGGGGAGGTGGAGCAGCAACAGCTGGAGAGCAGGACGAGGACTTATAGGATACAGAGGGAGAAGATTGATACTGGTGTTTTTCTTTCTTTTCATTCTTTTATTTTCTATTCTCTTTTATTTTTTAGGATTATTTTTTAGTTAATTAGGATTTTTGTTTTATATTTCAATTTTTTTAGACTTTAGAAACAGGGATTTAAGGAATCAATTTTAAAATCTCAAAACTAGGCAGTCTAACTAACCAAATTAGGAAAGAAATAAGAATTTTGTAATTAAATCCATAATCAATTAGGATTAGGATATTATGCAGGAAAATACATCAGGATAGTTAAATAAGAAGGTGAATTGTGAGACCAAACACTTGAATTGAGAGTTTTCACTGCTGCTTGTCGACTGGTATTGCTTGAGTTTTTGGATTTTATTCTGCGCATGAAAAATATGGAAGTGATAAAGGCAAATTTTGTGATTATAAATTATTTGCTCAGTGCCAAAGCCAACCTTTGAAAAAAAATTTCCAATTTTTTGGTAACCCATTTGAGCTTCAATGTTTCTTCTTATGCACCCTAGCAAAAATTAATGTCTATATCCTGTCCTTTACACACTTGGGATAGAGAGCAAATGCACAATCTGATAAAATGGGAGAAGTGGTTGGTTACTTAAAGCTGAAAGAAATACAAAGAGCAGGCACAAGAAAGCAAAAGAAGATCACTCCCTCAAAAATAAAAAAGAAAAGGTGAATGAAAGTGAATAAAGAGGGGGGTGAATCATCAAACAAAGAAAGAGGCCAGTTGAATGATACAAATCAAGGATGAAGTGGAGAATGGAGAGAAATTTCAAGTCAAGAAAAATTCAAAGATGCTCTATATTCCGGTGTTTTCTTTGCATATCCAGAAAAACCCTGATTTCTTGATAAGCCTAGCCTCATTACAACCCAAGAAAGACATTTTGATCCACGTTGACCATGTGCATGTCTAATAACCAGAAACGACTATCAATTTTAGTTGTTCAACTGCTGTGAAAATTTGAGGGAAACACTTACCCGTGAGAATGAGAGAATTCCTTGATTCATCACTTATTGTTTTGGTTGCTATTTCTAAAAAAGTTTGAATGTGTTTTTATCTTGTTCTAATTGAGTTTTGGAAGTATCACTTGATTCTGATTTTCAATTTGACTTTTGGAAAGTGATAGCTGCCTAGTAAAGAGATGATGGAATTATTTCCTTATTTATTCTTGAGAATCTTAAACAGGGGGATTGAATCCATTTGATTGCAAAATGTTTTCTTGCTTGAGGACAAGCAACAAGCTAAGTTGGGGGGAATTTGATAAGTGCAAAATATATGATAACTTCTTGTATAATTAGTGCACTTATCAATGGTAAAATAGTAAATTTATTCCCCAAATTACCTCTTTTAGTAATAATTGCATAAATTGTGATTATTTAATTCAAATTTGAATTTGATGCTATTTTAATAGAAAATCTGTTGATTTTGCAGATAAAAGGGCAAGTTTTAAATGAAGAAACAAGATAACATCTATTTGAAGAGAAAATTTGTAGATGAGATTCTAAATGGTAGCAGATCAAGATAAAATCCGCAGTCATTTAAACAAGAATTCTGAAGATAAATTCTCAATTTGAATTTAAATATCAAATCAGTACAAGATCAAGCTAAAAAGAGGGAAATAAAGAAAACAAAGCAAACAAGGATAAGATTAGGAAGAGATCAAGCTGAAAGAGAGGAAATCAGGGAAAGCTGGAACGTGAATCTCGCTCCACCTGCACTGAGCGTAGGTGGAGCGCAGCAATTAAAATACTCTCTGGATCCTGCGCTTCATATGCGCTGAGCGCAGGTTGAAGCACAGGAATACAAGATCAATTTTTTAAAGGATTTCAAAGCAAGTCCCGGAGAAAGTGAAGCGCAGGTTGAACCTTTTGCACAGATCAAAGCAAGTCCCGGAGACCCAAGGGAGACGGCAGAGCAGAGCTAGGGCTGGAGAAAGTGACAGTTTCTCCATTGGTTTATAATGGCTACCATGCGTAGCTAAACTCTCCGATAGGATTGAATGTAGTCGATTCAATCCCCGATTGTATGTGAATTCTCTTTACTATTTATGAATCCCTGTTTTTATGATATCGATATTTTTATTCTGTGCTTAATGCTTAGCTTCCGCCTGTGTGCCGGAGTTATAGGTTGGTTTTATGGGGCGCATTCAAAAGGTGGTTCTATAAAATCAATAGCGAGTTTGGGGGAGTCCAGACATATGAAACTTGAACTCTGATTGGTAAAAATACTCATAGTAGTCACTGTGGTCACTAGGGCGAATTGATAGTGTTAACAAACCGAAAGTAGATCATTAAAGCCGGGGTAATTTGTCGCTTGGGAGAATCCGCATGAATTATTTCTGAGTATTTTATCACTGTGGAAACCAGGGTAAAATAACATAGTTTGGCTAAGGTATCATAACTACATATTCATAAATATTATTGGGGTTCACATACGAAAGGGGTGCGATGAAACGAAGTTCAATCCTAGTCCAAGTAACTGTCTCTACCTATCTCAATTTATTTTCTGTTTTTATTTAATTTCACAATTACTCAACAATTAACAAACATACGCTCTTACTTGATAGTTGTGACCACTAATCTTTATAAATTGAACCGTTCCCTGTGGATACGATATTCTTACTTACTATTATACTGCTGGGATTTTGGTACGCTTGCCAGATTCTCAACAACGACCCCCAGTAAATTGGCGGCGTTATGCCCAAGGAAGACGTTCCTTGTAGTCAGAGCTCAGGTCTAGCCCTAGTTAGTGAAAAGACTCCGTCTTCTGTGTAATGCATGTCATGCACGTCATGTTTATGTTCAGTTGAGATATTGTGTCATGATTTATTTTGCTTATCCTATTGCATTGCATCTGCCTGCTTACCCACATTGCCTATTGCATAGTTATATTCATTGAGACATCTGTCTCATCACACGTTATGTTGATTGGTTTAGATCCACAGGTTCCTCCCCTCACCAGTTAGTGAGCAATGGAGCTTGGGAGATATTCTGCTCGTATTTTGCTTTTGGGCCCAGGATGTTATGTATTTAGTTGGCAGGCCCCATTTATGATTGGTTATGCATGATGTACATTTATTCTTTTATGGGATATGATTATACATGTGTAGCCTCCGGGCCCTCTCTATTTTGTTTAGGGCACATGTATGGTGGTATCCCAAATGATGATTATGTCTTGCATAACCATGTTAGCCTTGATGGCCTTTTATGTATTTAGTTGAGGTGTTCATATATTGTTTAAGTAATCGTTGGAAGCTTAAGCGTTATATGATGTATGTATGTGCGATATCTAAATGGCGCGAAATAATTTCAAGAATTTGGGAATTTTGCTTTCAACGAGCATTATTCTTGGATTTAGAAATCAGGACGTTACAGTAGCCACCACTCAACATCATCTACCATCGTTACAACAACCTAAACCATCACTGCCACAGAGATGGATGTAGAAGGGGGCTCCTAGAAGCCTTTGTCCCACCGCCTCCTTCAATATATTGACTAATAATATAAGTAATTTTTTTATTAAAATGTGTAAAATATTTTATATGATAAATTTGATTTCCCTTGTTATTGTTACTTGAGTCGATAAATAAATTTTAAATTAATATTACTTATGTGTGTATATATATTTTTTTTCATTTTTTTTTATTTCACAAGGTTTTATAGATCTATTCTATGATTGCCTAACTTTCAATTCATATATATATATATATATATATATTATTTCAAGTATTAACTTTACTTTGTCAATGGTATTATAATATAAAAAATATAAGAGTACTATAAAAAAACATCTACAACTAATATATATTATAAAAGAAAAGTTAATGAAGCTCTTTAAATTAATAATTTATTCACGTACCCATAACTGTCACCCTTCCTACCTGACATCCTTAATCATCGCCACCGTCGTGGCCGTTACCCAAAACCTCCATCATCGACACATTATATTCAATTTTTCACTAGTCAATTAAATACTTAATAGGATAAGGATTTATTTGTAATTTTTATACATATAATCTTGTAATTTCTACTATCACCAAACACAACAATAACAATATTGTTCAAATACATTCTATTTTGTTTTATTTAGAGGTGGCAAAAAGTCCAAGTCGAACCCGCCCCGTTAAATTATAGGGCTTGATTTTTTAATTTGATCCCTAATTAAATTTAGGTCTTTTTAGCCCAGTTCATTTTATTAAAATGGCAGGCTTAGCCTGCAAAGCCCGCTAAATTATCGGGTTGAGCCCGTACTTTGACGGGTTTTGACACCATTTTTAACCTAAATTAAATTCAAGTTTTTCCCCGACCCATTATAGCATGCATTGGGCGGATCCAAATATAGGCAAATAGCTTGTTAATTTTGCCTCATGTAGGTTGATTTGATTTGATTTGATTTGATTTTATTTTATTTTATTCCATTGATCTATTAAATCTGACTCGCCTCTATCGAAATTTAAATCCCCATTCACATGTTGATTATGTTCCATCTCTTTGTTTTATATCAAAGAAAAGACCTATGCTTTAATTGTGAGTTATATTTGCTCAGTCGTATTGTTTGGGTTTTCACGGAGTGTGTAAACCTTTTTTAGTGTATGTTTGGTTTTCCGCTATTAATAGCGGGCATTGATTCTATTGAAATTGACTCTTTCGTTTAACGTGTTTCGTAAATCATGCATTATTCATTTTCTGTCATTAATTTTATAAATCTATCAAAATTAATTTTGCCTATCTATAAACCAAACAAACTCTTAGTGTCAGTTTAGGACACCGTTTTTAAACATAAAAGTTCAAAGTGTGGCATAAAGGCAAATGCTAACATTCCACCAATCTAGTTGCTTTCCATAATCCAATTCAAATGAGATTATCTCACATGAAGGATACTTATGGTCTTTGCACTAAAAAAAATATAGTTAACTGACACTCACTCTAGAAATGTTGTTACTATGTTTCAATGTTCAAATGTAGAGCATTAAGCAACTCTATATGTAAATGTCATAACATATGTAGGGTACTAGGAATTGTTGTCCATGACTTGAGACTTCAATATTATTACTCTCTCCGTTTCTTTTTATATGTAATATAAGGTTTTTGTACAATGATTAAAGAATGCAACAATCATGTCTTTTATGCCCCATTTTTTTCGAAGATGCTATTTCTCTTTTTCTCATTAATACAATTAATACTTCTCTTTTTCTCAATAATTATGCATAAACAAATGTGTTTATATTCATATTATTTATCTCTCACCAATTATTTTTGTTAAAAACATAAAAAATACATTTATTAAAATTTTGAACTTTTAAAACATTTAGGATAGAACTTTATAATAAATATTTAAAAGAAAAAAATCTGATTACAATAGGATAAAATTGAAAAAATAACATTTATTATTACCTTAATATCTGAAACGACACATATTTAAAAATAAATTTGAGACTCTAAAATAACAATTAAAAAAAAAAAGAGGGAGTATTAATTATTAGTATTAATTATCATTGAAATTTATTTTCTAAAGCTTTCTATATACCTCTGTTATAATTATTATAATTTTATTATATATATAGGTCAAATTAGAAGTATAACTATATATATTATTATTATTATTAATAATAATAATAATAATAATAATAGTAGTAGTAGTAGCAGGTAACGAGAAATAATTATTAATTGTCTTAATTCCTTTTAAAAATTTGTATAATTAATTTTATTTATTATTTTAATAATTAAGAGAATTAATGTATTCTGCAATTTTATTGTTATTTTAAGTATTTTATTAAAATAAAATGAAAAAGTACTAATAGAATAAATGGATAATTTAGTAAAACATTATATTATTTTAAAATTAAAAAGTATTGGATGACTTTATTACTAATTATGAAAAACATTAAATAATAATAAATTTTGAATGGAAAATATTTTATATTCTTAAAATTTCTACATCATATATTTTTCCTTCTATTTAATAATTATAAATATTAAGAAGACATAACAAAAACTCGATAATTATGTATGTACCTATATACATTAATGGGCAAATCTTCTACACAAATCAAATGCGAAAATATTTGACCATAGTTATTTGACCACAGTCTAAAAATTAAGCATATTTATAATTCTTTAAAATAAATTTACCGCATCCAATTCTTACAATATTATTACATCAATTATTTCCCCCGGAAATATAGCAATTTACTTACTACCATAAATCCCCGAAGAAAATTACGGAATACACACACAGAGCAACTCCATCAGCTCAAGATTCAAGTCAAGAAATCACTGTATCATTCATTCAGTAGCGCAAGAAATGCCTTTCATTTCCAAAATTAAGCGTCAATCCGATTACAGTCTCTTCAGTTCCTCCACTCCTATCGTTATCGATAATGGCGCCTCCTATTTCCGCATCGGGTATTCAATATTCATTCATTCTCCCCAACCCTAATTAAGTTCCACACTTTTTTTTTTTTTTTTTTTCTAAAATTGTTCCTTTCTCAGATGGGCAGGAGAGACTGAACCCCGTGTTATCTTCCGCAACATTGTGCAAAGACCACGCCATAAAGTAACAGGTTCAAAAGCATTTAATATTCATACAAGTTCTTGTTAGTTTTTTTTTTTTGGACCAATTTATGTTTTTTATTTCTGCATTTGTAGCTGTGTTTATTGAAGAAAATTTCTGTGCTTACATTGATCAATTATGTGGCATGTTGATGGATATTTGTTCTTTCACATTCTACTAACAACACAGGGGAAACTGTCACTATTGTGGGTGACCATGATCCTGCCTTACTCAAATACTTTGACTGCACTCGCTCAGGGCCACGCTCTGCATTTGACAATAATGTTGTTTACCAGTTTGAAACAATGGAATATGTAAGATATTAAATAAATTGTACGCTTCTTTTGTTTTAGAAGACCCTGTTGAGGATAGCATTATTGACATTTTCTTTCATGATGTATAGATTCTTGATTTTGGATTTGACCGTATGGGTGCGGAAGGAACGGAGGTATGACTATAGGTGGAAACGTTTTTTTTTTCCCACTTTTTCACCCCCTTCACTGGAAGGGATGGCACCCGCATGGGGCGGTGGCAGGGAGTACCTCCCCAAATTCAAGTAGAAATTGCCATCTCTACCCCCTAGCATTCAGCTCAATGTTTTTTCTACTATGGTTTAGTTGGCATTGTTGATACTGCTGAATTTGGTGTGCTAGTAAATACAGATTAAATAATTGAGTCACACTTTGTAATTATAATGTTTAATGCCAGAGCAGATTGATCATCCTGTCCTCATCACAGAATGTGTGTGCAACCCAGTTCAATCTCGTAGTAAAATGGCAGAGCTTCTTTTTGAGACTTATGGAGTTTCGTCAATAGGTACTGATACTTTGCAACCTACAAAATATTTCTTCGTATTTTGCAAGTGGCCTTCAGTAGAAAACTGATTCCAATGCAAAACCCTAAATTACCATGTTTTGTCTCTCATGGTTGTTGCTGGTTTTTCCGGTAACATCTGGATTCTGTGCTAGATTCTGTATGTGTAATGTTGCTTACAGAAGCTCTTTGTACTTGGTTTTTGCAGCCTTTGGTGTTGATACGGCATTCAGCTATAAATATAATCAACAGCATGGGGTTTGTGCTAAAGATGGTCTGGCTTTGTGTCCTGGATTCACCACAACCCATGTGATTCCGGTATGCTTTTACATTACCTACTGAATTAAAGGCTTTTATATTTCAAGGAAACATGTCATGTGTTGCAGATTATTGTAGTATCTGTGCATCGAACATGATTAAATTTGTAAATATTATCTCACGGTATCTTATCATCATTATTGTGAATTTGTGATTATAGTAGTTATCACTTGTGGGATACTTTTGAGCCTCTGGCAGATTGTTGTTTGTATGAGGGAAGGTTGATAATGTGATGAAGACAATTTTTTTTCGTGGGTGGGGGATGTAATAATGGCAAGTTTTGATCAGTTCTGGCAACATATACATTCAAATATTTATGCAATGTTGCCTTTGTTAGTCAGTTCTTCTATATATTACTAGAACTGTAAATAGAATCAAGATAAAATCTACTGAGCGTGTTGAAGTGTTTCTAATAATGGCAAGTTTTGATGAGTTCTGGCAACATGTATATTCAAATATTAATGCAATATTGCCTTTGTTAGTCAGTTCTGCTATATATTATTAGAATTGCTAAATAGAATCAAGATAAAATCTACTGAGCATGTTGAAGTGTTGCTAATTCTTGTTATTATTACTACTACTACAGTTTGTAGATGGGGAGCCCATTTATAAAGGATGCTGCCGAACTAATATTGGTGGATTCCATGTGACTGATTATTTAAAGCAACTTCTTTCACTTAAATATCCTCATCATTTGTGAGTATCAAATCACCTGGGTTCTGCTACTATCAAGCTGAGTGCTAAATAGAAGAATTTCTTAGATTTAATTGAATGCCCAATGCAGGGCTAGATTTACATGGGAAAAGGTTGAAGACCTGAAAATGGAACATTGTTACATTGCACCAGATTATGTTTCTGAATCTCGGTTGTTTAAGGTATCAGTTATTTTTCTTTTTTTTATCTAAGTTCATCCACTGTTTCTAAAACTTCATGAATGATCTAACAGAATGGAGCCAAGGAGGCTGAAGAAAAAACGATATGTTGGCAACTCCCCTGGGTTCCACCCCCAACTGAGGAGCCTCCTTCTGAGGAAGAGATTGCAAGAAAGGCAGCAATAAGAGAGAAACAAGGTCAAAGGCTTCGAGAAATGGCTGAGGCGAAGAGATCATCTAAAATAAATGAACTGGAAAATGAATTGCATGGTTTGGAATTTCTTTTGCACCAGCTTGATCAAGTGGAGGAGAGTGATGTTCCATCTTTCCTGGCAGATACTGGCTATGTCTCTAAGCAGGAGATAGAATCTGCACGTAACAAAGTTACACAATCTTTACGGAAAGTGAAAGGTGAACCAAAGAATGAACAAGATGAAAATGAAAAGGCTGATCTTTCCACCAACGAGAAGTATTCTCTTATAAACATCCCAGACGACATGTTGACCCCAGAACAGGTCTGTTTTGTATGAAACACTCAAAACAGCTGATCTCATGCATAATTAAGTTTAGCTCCATGCATTCCACCCTTTAAGTGTGCTTGTACAATTTTTTCCTGGAGCAACATTTGCTCAGAATCTTAATATGCTTAAATTTCCAATATTTTCTTTGCATAATGTTCATTGTGCTCTGAGTTTGATAAAGTTCATTGCATTTGCTTCATTGATACTTGACAGATCAATGAAAAGAAGAAACAATTGTCACTCAAATCCATGTCTGAAGGGCGGCAGCGATTAAAACAGAAGCGTTATGAAGAGGAATTGGAAAGAGAGAGGCAACAACAGCTAGAGGAGGAGAAACGCCTGTGAGTTTAATGCTTTCCTTTATTAACTTAAATTTCAAATTACACATTGTTTGTGTCTTGTTTATATGAGTAAAAGAATTTTCCCTCATATCCAATTAAGTAAAATGGGAAAAACCAAGTGAGAGAGAAGAGTTGTACACCTTCTAGCTAATTTAAGGTCACTAGCTTGAATCTTATAAGGGTTTTGAAGGTAAAAGAGAATAGGGGAGAGAAAAGTGTGTACTGTACTATCTGTCTTAATTTATGTCCAAGACACTGCTTTTGTCAAAGCATGAGTGCAATCTTGTCTGGGCTTTGAATGATTTACAATACTATTAATCCTATGAAAATTTTCTTGTTTATTTTTCCTCCTTGCTGCAGAGAAAACCCGGAGCTTTACTTGGAACAATTGCATGCTAGATACAAAGACCTTTCAGATAAAGTTGACCAACAAAAACGACTCAAGACAAATGGAGGCTATGCAAGTGGAAATAATTTGTCTGGTGGTGTTGGCCGTGGTGAGAGACTGAATGCTGCTCAAAGGGAACGAATGCGCCTATTGACAACTGCAGCTTTTGATCGTGGTAAGGGTGAGGATACATTTGGTGCCAGAGATGAAGATTGGGAACTGTACAAAATGATGAGCAAAGATAATAACGACGATGATGAGGGACCTGATGAGGATGAGGCAGAGCTGGCCCGCATCTCTTCCAGGCTCCAAGTTAGTTCACTTTTCTTTTACCATGTTATGATACACTTTACACATACGATGTGTGTCAAGGCAGTCTATGTTTGCATGCTTGTGCAATCACCTCGTATGTGGGTCTTGATGTATAATTCACAGAAATTTTTTTCCCTCTTTTTCTGAATTGTTGTTTTGGTAGGACTTGGATCCAACATTTGTACCAAAGTTAGAAGTCAGTACCTCTCAACCTGCCGAGGTACCTCGTATTCGTCCTCTTACCAAAGAAGATTTTCAGATTGTTCTTGGGGTTGAAAGATTCAGATGCCCTGAGATATTGTTTAATCCAAACTGGATTGGGATTGATCAGGTAGGATTAGATGAGATGGCTGGGGTCTCAATAAGGAGGTTACCATACAAGAATCAAAGCTTGGAAGAGAGACTAACTAGTTCCATACTTGTTACTGGTGGAAGTTCTCTTTTCCCTGGTATAGTTGAACGCCTGGAAGCTGGAATTCGAATGATTAGACCATGTGGATCACCTATAAACATAGTTAGAGCATTGGATCCTGTCATGGATGCATGGCGTGGAGCTGCTTCCTATGCATCAGCGTCACAGTTCCATACTCAAACTTTCAGTAGATTGGATTATTATGAAAAAGGTGAAGACTGGCTTCGCAGTTATCAACTGCAATATACATTATAATTTTGATCATACAGTACTGTATATAGTCTAGAATATTTGACCTAGTTTACAAAGTATTCTCCTGTAATATAATCCGTTGTGTTACTTTTTCTGAAGAAGCGGAAATATCATTGAAATCATGGTGCTGCTACTGATATTTTCAATCATAGTTAGCATCATAGAAAGAGTTTACTATAAATCCACATGGTGTTACTTTGAAATAGTCTTCATTATCTGAGTGATTATGCATGCCAAAAACTGGAGCAGAAGATTGCTCTTGTTACTAGCATGTTTGGTTTAGCGTTGAGACGTGATAAGGTCACATTTTAAACGCTAAAAGTAGTTGTGTTTAGGAATCCAAACTTGTGTTTGACTGGTTTCAACGCTAAATCAAACACACATAATATTTTACCTTTGAGACCAAAGGTGCTAGTTGAAGAAGGCATATCCATCCACCTTGACTTTGTTGAAACGTATAGCTCTTTTTTTTGGCAAAATCACTGCTTGAAGTTGAAGGTATAGCAATTTCATATTTTTTGAACCATGTTATCCACATATCAATACTTAAAACAAACAATTTATTTAAATACTAGTATGGTAGACATGTGCTTATTTAAATACTAGTATGGTAGACATATGCGTTCTTACGAGAAAGTTTTTGGTTTTTTGGGTTTATGTTAAAATAAATTGTATAATATTATTGTTGTAGTTTAAAAGAGTCAGTTTAATTTTTGCATTAACAGTTTAAGAAATGAATAAAATTATGGTCAAATTAAATGATTTGTAAAATACCAAATAATACAAATTAGTGAAAAGAAAGTCCATATTTGCATATTTGCATAAGTAAATACCACAAAATTGAAACCAATCAATTTATACTCATTCAAAATAGAAATTCCATCGTTGCCTATAAAAATATAATAGCACTTGAAATAAATTAAACATCGGAAAAAATCTCTTTATAAACAACATTTTTTGTAGAAGAGCAAGTATTTCCATCTTCATTCAGGATTGATATTTTTCAGACATTTTCTTGACCTCATTCTGGAGACTGCAACATATAATTGTCCATGTGTAAACACTGGTTTTGGAAGAAAAAGTCCAACACGTGACAAAGACTGTCTTTGACTTTTATTAATGGTCATTCAAAAACACAAAGATATTGAAAATCGCCTTCTTTCAAATCTGAATGAAAATTTTGGATTTAAAGGAACCATATTCATTCTTGGAATATATATCTTGTCTCCAATATTGGTTCCGGTGATAATTGTTACACCAATAATATTCTTTCCTAATTCATTAACTATTACCCTTGCATTACATAACCCAGTAGATTGATCAATGTTCCTTAGTAGCATAACTGGAGCACCGGCTTTTAATTTCATTTTGTAATTTGGAACACTTGAACACTTTATATCATTCAAAAATTCTGTAGTGAACCATCCTCCCCTAATCTCAGAATCTTCATATGATGAACATGTATTATCTGAACTGAGATACTCAACCACATTTCCAGGAATCACACCAAGTATGAAATCATTAACCATTTCTACAACCTCCAAAGTAGGTGCCAATATGGCACTGTCTTCAAAATACCTACATACATTTATTAATGCATTCATGTTTTAAAATTCATGTTTTATAGGCAAAATAAAAATATAATATAATATAGAGAATTTTACATGTAATTACTCATATTCTGAATCAATTCAGGATAAGTGAAATTCACCAAATGCATCAATGAGTTTTCTAATTCATTAACTAATAAATCAGAAGGAAAAGAAATGTCATATTTTCCATACTCATAATCTTTATGATTTTCATTTCCAATTTGAAGAATCCAATCAACAAACTTTTTAATTTCAACTGCATCTTCCACATTTTCTGTGGTTGTTAATCTCATATTCTTTGTTAATCTTAGAACTTTACAATGAGTCCATATATAAGATGAGTTAATTGTTGCATCAACAATGTCCTGTCTATCACCTTTTGGAACAACTGGAAAAATTTGCCGAAAATCACCACCCAGCACAACAACCTTACCTCCAAACGGCTTGTTTGCATTTGCTATATTCACACTTCTCATAATGTCTCTTAAAGTACGATCAAAAGTCTCAAAACAATATTTTTTTTTCAGCATAGGAGCTTCATCACAAAATATGAGACTTGTTTGCTGTAATAAAATAGCTCTCAGACTACCCATCTTAATGTTGCAAGTGGATGTATCATTAGAAATCAATGGAATGCAGAATCTGGAATGAGCAGTTCTTCCTCCAGGAAAAAGTAAAGAAGCAATTCCGCTAGAAGTAACATTTAAAACTATCAATCCTTTAGAACACAGGCCAATGGATAAAGTATTCCAAAAAAAGGTTTTCCCTGTTCCACCATGACCATATAAGAAATAGAATCCACCAGAATTTATCATAACAAAATTCATGATCTGGTCATAGACATTCTTCTGTTCGATTGTCATCTTTTTCACCAACTCCTTGTTCTTTTTAGCTAATTCTGATTTGTTGTGATTCAGTTCATCAACAATGAATCTATTTTCAAATGTTAGAATTTCATCATACTGTGAATATGGCAAAGATTTGAAATCTTTCAGAAATCTCCCATTTAATTGCATTAACTTTTCTAATTCTATGAGGCATATATTCTTCAACTCATCATCATCAATTCGAAAACCTGATTATAATTGTAGATATTAAGTTCCATCAGTTTCATTCAACAAATTGTGTCAGTATGTAATAAATGAAAAAAGTGAATATAGTTATAATAGATGCATATTGTTACTAAAGATGTTTTGCCTGATAGATTCGTAGATCTTCTTTTCTCATATAGAATACCATCAGTTAATATCTTCCATGTGTTATTCCAAACTTCATATGGATTGCTCACCGTGTTCATCAATAACATAGTAACCAAGAGTTTCCTTAATTGATTTCCCGAATTCGTTTGCTTCTTTTATTGCTTCTATGTATTCTCTGTCAACAGTTAGTAATCTCAATGCCTTACATGCTTCCTCATATGTATTGTAAGTCACTCCATTAACTGTTCTAATGCTCTCAAAGCTGGTACATCCTTTCTAAACAGTCAATAAAATCCTTATGTAATAAAGCTCACCTATGCCAGGAGGAATATAATTTAGTCAACCAATAATATAACCTTTCTTCCTTAAGCTTCATCTTTTTTGCTTCATTATGTACAAATTTAGATGGAAACTCTGCATAAGTAAGATCTCTTGCCTCAACATATTTTGTATTAGCTGCAAACCATGAAAGAAACATTGTATCCAACTCTCTATTTTTCTCCACAATACAATCAATCCTCTCCCAGTCTCTGAATGTCATATTTTGTTCATCTGGGAGATGAAACCTTAGCCTAAACACACGTGGCCACCTATAATGTATATCAAAAGCAAATGTCCTCCAAACAGCCTCACACGGTGACAAATATCTACAATCATAGAATTCTCTGATTTCACCTGTTGCTTTTTCCTGATTTCCATTGTTTTCCTTGTTTGAAATTTGTATGGTAACTCTGTCAGGACCTTTATTGACACATTTGAATAGATATTTGATGGAATTTGACTTGTTACAATACTCCACATTCACATGAGTTTCATATCTCATAAGCAGTTGAGGGTTGTATGGAACAACATTTCTCCTATCCATTTCTACTCCTTTTTTGGTAATGGTAATGCCATTATTTCTTCTCTTATATGCTGGATATCCATCTTCATCTATAAAGGTTAAGTTTTGAAATTTTTTGGAAAAAAATTTGGAGCACTTTCCATCTTTCATGCATGGAGAGGACCTGTTCACATTACCACATGGTCATGCTTCATGTAATTTGCTACAATTGCTGATAGCTTGGGATATAAATTGGAATCAGGAAGTTCAACAGATATAACCATGTCAATGTCATTTGTTGTTTTCAGCTTATGATCTCCACTCAGCCACAATAATATGAGCATGTGGAAAGCCTCTTCTTTGAAATTCTACAGTATTCCTGCAAGTTGAAGAAGGCATATCCATCCACATGGACTTTGTTGAAACGTATAGCTCTTTTTTTCGCAAAATCACTGATTGAAGTTGAAGATATAGCAATTTCATACTTTTTGAGCCATGTTATCCACATATCAATACTTAAAACAAGCAATTTATTAAATATTGTGCTTTTCATTAATTTAAAAAAACCTATTTTCACCACTTAAACAGTCAATTATTTTTTTTATTTGTCCCTGACTGAAACTATTACAACTCCCCTGGCTTGGGGAAGGGGAGAAGACGCACAGATGGGAACACTGCCATTATAACATCTGACTATTATGTAACATATCAGAAGGCATTGCAGAGTAAAAATTCAGAGACAATAGTTGTATCGGAAGCCAGATAGGAAATAATGAATTTCATAACTAGTTTATTTGCACTAATCAAGACCAAATCGGACATGTGAAAGCTCAATTCATTACACAGTAAAAAGTTATGAGGCAGATAGGAACATTGCCATCCTATTCTCTCACCCCCTCCCCCCCATATCAAAAGGGATTGCAGAGGTAAAATTCAAGAATAATACTAGTATCATTAGCTAGATATAAATAATGAATTTCACAATTACACAGTTTACATGCACAAGATGAAAAACAATTACAATTGTGGTTACAAAATTTGTATTCTGCTCATGCCTAACGTTCACCCGGACAAAGAATATCTTACAAAACAATCTATGTCTTTGCATCTGGCTTTAAACCTTGACATATCAAATAGATCTCTCTTGATGAAGGTCTTGTGGCTTTAGGTCTCAGCCAAGATGACTTTCTAAACAATGGTTTAGAAATCTGGCTGATTTCTGCAAAACAAATATTCAAAGAAATTAAATAATATAGTAATATACACTACACAACCAAATCAACTGAAATAAACTAGTCATCTGTTGTTTTGAAAAAATGAACCACCTTTCGTATCTTCACTCTCCAAAAGCTTTATAATAAGGTTCCCTCCAACTTGCAACACTCCCTTATCATCTGAACCGGATGGATTATCACTTTGCTCCTCCCGATTATCATCATTACCATCATCAGCATAAACAGAAGAAGCAACTCTGCCAACAGCCAACTCCAATGCTCGCATCCCTAGCTCAAGTGACAGAGCCGCATCTTTAGTTGTGATTCCAGAAACCAAAGGACACATGTCTGAAAGTATCACAGAAAACCCTTTTTGCTGCAGAAGACAAAATAACAAATCAAAGACCAAAGCAGAAAACTTTCAAGCCTAATAATTATTCAATTTGAGCAACTTTTGTGTGATCACAATAAAACAATAAGAAAAAAAAATCAAAACTCAAGATTGTTAGAATTATCTTAAACTTTTAATTATTGATGCATACTTACACAAGAATTATTCAATTATGTAGCGTCCGTTTGGTAATCAATTGGTTAAGATGAGTGATACACATTTTACGAATTACGATGAACGAAAGTGATTTAAAACCATTCCTGCAAAACCATGGTTTTGATTTTTACAACGCAAAATCTCACCAAATTAGAGCCTTTTTTTACAAGTTGTTACGAGTACCTTTAGCATTGGGGTTTGGGGATTAATTAATGAGATGTTAAGTACCTTTGGAGAAAGAGCTCTAAGTTGGTGAGTAGGGAGGGTCATGACATCAGCGGAGATGGTTTGGACCCTTGAATCACAGTGAAGAGGAGGAACCTTCACCTTCTGTTGTGCAGGAGCAGAGTAGTGTTAGGGTTAGTGATAAAATACAAGCATAGAAGTGAGAGAGAATTGGGGATAACTACCTTGAGATCGATGCCGAGAATGAAGCCACCATTGTGGAAGGGGCCTAAGCTCTGACAAGCGACCTGAAGCCAGGCACCGGGAGCACAGCCAAGGTCGAGAACGGAGGAAGCAGGCTTGATTACCTTGTGCTGCTTCTGTATCTGAAGCAGCTGTTGTTTGCATTGTTTTCCACCCAAAGATCACCAAAAGAGAGAGTTAGTTAGAAATTGAACTTGCTTACATCAAACGCAGGCACAAATAAGCAAACTATGTGGTTGACCTTGAAGGCGGAGCGAGCCACATAGCCAAGGCGTCGAGCCTCCTTGTAGAAGAAATCAGGTGCTCCACTCCCACCCATCTCTCCATTCACTTCTTCTTCGCTAAACCTAAAACCCCTGCGTTTTGAGTTTCAAGTTAGAACTAGTAGCCTAAGGTTTAAGAATTGGATTGGTAGCAAACGGTTTTTTTTTTTTTTTTTTTTTTTAATTTATCGGATGTCATTATTTTACCAATACTTATTTGAGGAAAAAAGTTCACTTAAATGAATATAAATATAATCGTGTACCATAAACTTTCATTATTATAAGTTGAAACATGAATAGGATTGTTAAATTGTCTAGGTTCTCTTTTGGTAGTCTTGATTTTACATGAATTTTAATGATATTTATTATATATCCCAAAAAATCAAAACTAAAATTGAAAAATTAATTCAAGTTGAACCAATTTAGATTGAATTAGGTAACTTGAAATTGAATTTAAAATCAAACCAATTAAATAATAAAATAAAAAACTAATAAGGTTGGATTAAATAACTTTTCTACTCAACCAATTCAAATTATTTCGGTGAGAATGAATAAAGTATACGTACATAATCTATGCTATTTATAAAGTGGATAGATGAGAGTAGTTATTTTGGTGTCTATAATTTCTTATTTCAATTATATCCTTATAATAATTACTTCAAAAACATCCTAAATTAGAATAATAACCCCCCACACAATATAATAACCACCACATTTATAATATTATTCTATTCCTATTAATAATTTTCTTTACACACAATAAGAAATGTGGATAGACAAACACTTGATCATGTGTCTTTCCACTACAATTAATAATAATAATAATAATAATTTTAACGTGGGAGTAGATAATCACAAATTAAAAATACTAGATGATAAGGTGGTTAATATATAATTCCATTTTCAAGCAGAGTTATTTATAATGAATAAAAAAAATTGTAATTTGGTAGTTAATTTGGGTAGCATTCAACCACCCATGAAACAAAGACCACCAAACTCTCTATATTGAAGAATGACTATAACCAATGGTTGAGCTTGTCAGGAGAAGAATCGTCCATTTCAATCAACTAAGAAATGAAATTTGACCATCTTCACCAAATTTGACCATCTTCACCAAATTCTTACAACCGCAAATGTGAAGAGAGAGAAAATAAAAAATATGAAAATTGATTAGATGAAAAAGAAAGTAAAAGAGAGAGATAGAAGAATGAGATGTTAAAGGAACTAAAATATTAGAGTATGAAAAAATCATAATAAACCTTAATCTAAATCTAAACCAACAGGTAAGACAAATTACTTTGTGAGAATAGCTGGCTAAACATGAATCTATCAACTTTATTGAACATTTTGGTGGTAATAGACCTTGTTAATGTTCTGCGTGTTTTCTTTCTCCAGCTTATGTGATCTTCTTGCTCCTACCAAAATCTATTGGCTTCCCAAACATGTTAAGTTTGATCACTATGATCAATTTTTGAAAAAAAAAAAAAACATTTTCATCATTTGTCAATTAAATGTATTCATCATTAAGCAGATGTATATAAATATATAAAATACTAATTAAAATCTGCAGCAAATAAAAAGGAAACATCAAACTGAAACTTTAGCATTATTAATAGAGAGAAATAATAACAAGGAGAATTTTATTTCTTTTTTCTATGTTATGCTGTCGGTGTTCTATTGACAATTCTACTTACATTCATCAAATTGAATAAAAAGAAAGAAAAAAAACCCCAATTAAGTTCCTGTCATAACAACCTTATTCCTTCAAATCATTTACAAATGCCAACCTGTCTGCAATTTAAGACTGGCGACGAATTTGGTGAGGATATTACATGAAATTGAATCAACATGTACAAGTTTATTTTCCACAGTTGCAAGTCAACAACGTTAATTTCTTTCTACATCATCACAAGTGCTTGGTTACCATCAACACTGTGTCTTTCAGCTGAAGCTTCTTTGATCTTGATGGGTCCAGCTTGATGCTTGACATGCTGCTTAGCTTGGTGGTGAGACCAGTAAGCATGAGCAGCTAAAACCCTGTTCAAGAGCTCCTGGGGAACTGGCTCTCCTCTCCTTTGTTGAGGGGAGATTTTTGCAGTATGCACTAATGTTTTCCATTTATCCTGCACATACACCAATAGGCCAAGTAATTAGCAATTAAACAATGCTAATATTACAACATATGCCTGTGATGTGATAACCAAAATAATAAAAAAATATCTATTTATTGATCTATTGTAAAAGATATTCAATATGTAAATATACCAATCTTGGTAACTATGCAACTAAGAAGGGCTTCAACATCCAAAAACAAAATGAATAATGCTGTGGTGTGGACAAGATTTATGCCATCAACAACTATTAAAGTTTTTCCCTTTGGTGGAGCCAGCTATATGGATTAAATAACATCATAATGTCCTATTATAAATCATGTTTAATGATCAACCATTTAAATCCAAATCTTTCTTAATGATTTGACCTATAGTTAATAATTTCATTGGTCTCCTTCTACCTCTGGTTATTAGACTATGGTTCTTATCTACACATGCCCAAATCACATAAGGTGAGACTCACTCATCTCTTCCACAATGGTTGCTACTTCAATTTTTTCTCTTATGTTTTCATTCCAAATCCCACCAAATCCCACTTTTGTCTCGTGTGTCAGCCATATAAAACCCTCAAAATACAAATTGAGGTGAACTAAATAATTTAATCACAGTATCCTATGTTCCAATGGAGGAAATCTTTAGAATCAAACAGCAGCAATAATTCATGATAAGGGTCAATTTTTAATTGCGTAACACAGCGAATTAACCACAAGCAACTCAAATTCCTATTCTGTATTATCTTTCTAGAAATGTACAGCATAAAGTAAGCAACCACTTTAGTTAAAGAAAATGGTTTGATATAATAAAAGGGAATACCTTCAAGTCTACATAAGTCCTATGGTCTGCATTCTCAAAAGCTCGCAGCTTTACATCACGCCATCTGTATATAATGAAAACAATGTCAGCAACCCTGTTTCCTGCCTATAAGCAGGTGAAGCAGATAAACATCGAACCTTCCAGTTCCAAGTTCCTCAACTGCCAGAACAAGTGCTTCAACTTCAGACGCAGAGAATGGCCTCCTGGTTCTACGCTGTACAAGCTCAGAGCGCTTAGTTTTCTGATTCACAGGGACCACAGGTAATGCCTCTGTGCTCCTAGCTGGAACAACAACTAGCGCTCTGGAATCTGGTGTTAGTTTATCAGCTATAATGTCAGTATGGGAAGAAGTTGAGTCATGGTTAATTTCCACAAGGATGCCAGTATTTGTCAACAAAGAGGAATCCTGTACAGCATCAGAAATCCCTGAATCCAACGCAGGAGTTCCTGGGGACCTAGAAAAACCCAATTATGAAGTTAGTTATATAGACAACAAGTGAACACTCAATTGACTAGAACTGAAACCATAATCAAAATACATCAGATGGCCAAAAAAAGAAACAAGTTTATTTCTTTCCATTGAATGAAAGGTGTCCATTTATCACAATTGTCAGATCTAAAGTAGCTATGTTGAAGAAAAGAAACTGTATTATCAACTATGGCTCACCTGGTCGGCTGGGATATATTGCATTGAGAAGGATCACCAACACAAACAGCTGGAGAAGCTTGACAAGAAGTAGGCTCCAACACGAAACCGAGTTTATCCAGATTTTCTTTACAAGATATACCAGTCTGCAGAAGTGTTCTTTTATCATCTCTAACTTTTTTCCCCTGAACAAGAACACCAACACGCACTCCATCTCCAAGTATAGCCATCACTGCCTCCATGACTGTCCTCTATAAAAATTTGTAAAAAAAATAAAAATACATTAACAAAAAGAATGTTATGCAGCCACTTCAATCTGAGGATGAGGCTCATTCACAACAGTAATAATTTTTAAAAGATAAAATTAACTATATATTCATACCTTTAATGAACCAACGGTTGTGGTTTCAGGAACCTCAACATAAAGCTCTGGTATCCTGAATGACTTGATGCTAAACTTAACTGTACACAAGGACAGAACATCAATTCCTATAGGCTGCAAAGAACAAAAGCTAACCAAAACTAATGAACTCCACGTGATTAATTACCACGGGGACCCTTAGAAACAGATGGGCTAGGGTTGTTTCCACCAATTCCTTTCTCAGGTGAATCAGATACACTCTCACTGCTGAATCCTCCATCAGAAGTTACTGCTGAACCCTTGTCATAGAACCTCCTCCTCTTGAAAAGAGAGTAATACTGATGTCTTTCAAAATTGTAACAAGTCTTCCTCTTACGATTCAAGGGTTTTACTCCCTTATCTGCAAATTATACATTACTTTCAGTGAAAAAACAAAACAACCTAACTAGTATGCATAATATGCATTAGATAATGAAGCATTTGACTGCACATACAATTTCTTAAAAACCTTACCAAATCTAGAATGTTCACAATCCTTCAATTTTGGAGCAACCTTCCAGGATTTGGAAGTGAACCGATTCCTGATTATTCGGTGTGCAATGCATTTTGAAGGTCTAAAAGCCTTTGACTTGGTGCCAACTTCGTTGCACCTTAAAAAGTTTTCATCATCATCTATAAAACCTAATTTAGTATCATTTCCCTGCCCAGAAAAGGAAGCATTGGGAAACAATTCCCTACAAAATGGGGATTTAACATCACTTTTCATGTCAATTAGTGCAGGAGAGTTAAGACCCAATTCCAATGGATCCTTCAAACTAAATTTATTATCCAAAGATAAACCCTTGAAGCCTGACCTGCCAATCTCCTCGTCTTCAGGTACTTTTACTAATCTATTAGAATGATGTTCAAACTTATTCTCCCATTTGAAAATTTCAGACTTCACATCAGCTTTAACTTTCTCCCAACTGTCTGAATTATTATTAGCTGAAATGCATTCTAGTGCACACTCAGTCTCAGTACACTCAAGACATTTCTTACTACCATTGTGTGAGCCAACATCAGTCATCAAAATACACTCTGCACAAGTTCCATTACAAATTCCCTCTTCTGTTAATGGCTTAACTTCATCTTTCCTTTCCTGCTCAACAACACATTGGCTAAAGGCAGGTTGATGACTTCCTTCAGATGCATTGCTCGAAGCAGAACTTTCACTCTCTTGCAACAATTTGCCAGCTAAAGATGCCAGTAGATCAAAAGCAGAAGCATGGCCACCCACAGTTGGTTTGTTGAAAGGAACCCGCCGCTGAACAATTTCAAACTTGAGTAAATAGAGTTCAAACAGAAACACAAAAAAATGGGTAGCCACTTGCCATAATTGCTGCAGTTACTTACTCTTGCAGATCTAGGACGTCTAGGTATGGTGGGGACCTGAAAGCCCCTGAATCCATAATCAAGCCTCTTCTTCAACACCATAGCATGAACATAAATAACTCATCAATTAACCAGAAGTACCAGCATGCCAAGTCCTCATCACTGTCATGAAATTGAAAGAAGACCCATGTATCAAGTTGATATTCACAATTTTGCTAGATTTTACATATCAGGAAAGACAATCCATTGGAGCCAGTGACAAATATTACCAATATCACACTACCACTGTAATAAGATATACACAACAATTTCAAAGGAAGAAATACTCACTAAAAAACAAGACAATTCTATGCCAAACAGTTAATGGTTCTTCATATATTACTGCTACAGAAAAGGTATGCCACTTGAATAATCTAAGCTTTCACTATTACAGGCAAATTTTATCTATATAAATTCTGAGGAGAAATCTAAGATTTACTCTTGATACAGCATGAAAGAAAAAGGAAGGTTTATAAATCACAACATATTTTGGCATAAAAAGGTCAGTAGCATTAGTGAAAAATAACTAAATAAAAAAGCCAGACATCAGAGAAACAAAATCTGTCATAAAAACCATCCAGATGTAGAACAAAATTACCATTTCTGTCACAAACGAAAACACAAGCAACAATTAAGACAAGATGTAGAACAACTGAAGAAAACAACCCAGTTGATAGTCAAAATGAACATGTAAGAGAATGGAAGGTGAATCCACATCTTAGCAAATAGAGAAATAGCAAAATTGATCGCATCAAACCACGATGCTAACATAGGTTCAGATGCTGCATTTAGATTCATGAAATAAGTATAACCCCCCAAAAAGAGAGAGAGAGAGAGAGAGAGAGAGAGAGAGAGAGATTACACATTTAGAAAGTGGAGGGACCGTGAAATAAAAGTCAACACATGCAAAAGTACCAGAAACAATTATAAGGCTGCATAAAGTTGCCTTGATGCACATTCATTTGCAAGATACTAAACATCTGAATTGTGATTCTCAATGTTAGTACAGTGCTTCTTAAACTGCAGAGCTTCATGCCAAATCAACAACCTCAGGAAGACACCCAAAATTCAACCCCCCAACACACACCGCAAAAAGAATGCCTCAATAAAAAAAATTAAAACTTTAAAATCCAGATGAATGAAAACCCACTTGGATCTGATCTCAAACTCCAAATACCAAAATTCTTAAAATGAGAACCCACAAAAGAGAAAGAAAAAAAAAAAAAAAAACTCTTCAGAACATAATTGCGTACAAGCAACCACAGTCCTGCATCTCTCCAACATTCGACAAGTGCTATGCTGAATTAGCACAAAACCTTCACAAAAACCACGAGATCGGATTCACAACACAAGAAACAGAACCAAAATTCATAATTCTCAACATGCAACTCACCTTCCACTCTGAATTGCGATCAAATCACAGCATTTGCAGGGAAAAACATTTCCGCAGGAGAATGCACCAACTGGGTAAAGGAAAATCAATGGAACTTCAAATCCCAAATCAGCAAAACAATAAAGTCGTGTTCTTTCTCTCTCTTTCTTTCAAGTTTTCATTTTTTTAATTTTAATTTACCTGAGATAGAATAGATAGATAGAATTGAAGATAGGGAGTTTTTAGTTTTTAAGGACAAAAACCCACCAACACCAACACCATATAAACAACAAAAGCCATGCAACAGTGCATCCTTAAAGCCTTAAACCCTTTATTATAGTATTTTCTTCTAGTTTTGACCGCACAACTAGAACACCCAATTAAATGACCTTTATATCCCTGACAATCCCATGTATACGTGGAGCTCCCTTGTTCTTCTTACATCTTACAAAAGTGCCACATCAGAACGCTACCCATTTATAAAACTGACAAAAAAAAAAAAGAACAGAATGGAGAGTTATTGCTTTTCTTTATTAAGATTTTGTGGTCGGTCTCTTTTTCTTTTCTATTTAATTTATTTCTCACATGATGATAAATTTGTGGTGGATAAATTTATTCTTTTAATTTTATAATAAATGAGTCTTGTAAAGTTAATATTAACAAATTTGTGAATTTTATAAATCAAATAAGACATTAATTTTAGTAAAATTATTACTGTGTTGTATTTAGATTAATACGAAATGCTATTTCAACCTCTTATAAAAAAATTAATATTTTAAATATTTGTATAATATTTTTTGGTAACATAGCACTTAAAAGTAAAGAAAAAAAGTACATACTAAATAATCAATATATTTTTTTAAAAAATTAAATAATAAGGAGAATTTTAAAATTTTATAATTAAAAACATTTTAATTCATTATAATTATAATTTAAAATAAAATAGAAAAATGATATGATTTAGACATGGCACCCCATTATCTCCAAGTTCCTTCCTTTTTCCCTATTCCCTCCATGGTTGTATTTTTCCGTTACCTCGTTCCCAATTTCCCTTAAATACTCGCAAGGTCCATGAATTAATATTAAAAAATCATAAAAAATTAAAAAAAAAAAAAGTATATAAATAGCTTTACAATAAATTTAAAATTAGTATTTTATCCCTATAATACATAAGGTAATATTCAAATTATTATGTAACATGATATATATGTATATAATAAATCCAAACTATATTATAAAGAGTTACAAGAAAATTTGGATCTTTTAGGGTTCATTTGATTTAGAATTGATTTTAAATCAATAATTATAAATGAATGATGTATGATTTATGAATCACGTTGAATGAAAGTAATTTAAAATTAATTTAAGCGAAATAAATTTCCACCGTTGCAGCTGGTAATCAAACAACACATTAGAAGTTTGAAGCCAAATGATGATGTCGCATGGATGTGCTTCGTAGATTTTAATAAAGTGCTTCATCCCGATGAGAAATGTGGAGGCAATCCGGTTGAGTTTCAACAACATTACCTTTTCCAATCTGTTCTTGATGATTGTGATATCCTCAATTTGGGTTATTGTGGCTCTTAATATGCCCGGTGTAATAACAAAAGTGAACCAAACACTATTTATGAAAGGTTGGAGGGGACTAGCTAATACTCTTTGGAAACAAAAATGGCACAATATTCAAGTGGTCCACTTGGAAAGATATACTTCAGACCACAACCCAATTCTTATTGATTATTGCAGAGGCGGGGGAAAAGAAAAAGAAACATAAGAAGTCGAACTTATATAAACCAGAGAGTGACGCGTGCATTGTCACGGACCGGATATGAGATAAATAATAGAGAATTATATATTAGTTTTAGGTAAGAAGACATATAAAAGAAATTATAACAATAATTATTAAATAAATATAAAAAGAAAAAAATATCTAAATGATAATGATTATAATAAAGTTCATTTTAAAAAATTTTAATAGAAATTGTACTTAAAGAGTTTATGACTGAGTAAATATTGTTTTAAACAATAGTGTATGCACAATAGTATTGGTTATTATATATGAAATCACTATATCAAAAATTATAATAAAAAACTCAAAGAAATTTCCTGAAAAACATGTCAAAAAATAATGTGAAAACAACGTAAAGAAGATTAGAATATGACATTCACTAATTAAAAACATTTATATATTAATAAACTTTATGTTAATATAGGTCATATGTTATTGTTTTACTCTTAAATTATTATGTCCTCATATATTTTATTTTTATTATCTAAATATGAACGTGTTTTCATGCAAAAAAATTATTTCTACATGATATAAATATTTATCTCTATAATTTAATTTTAATTATTAAGAAATTTGATGTAAATTTTTCATTGTTGGACAAATTATATTTATCTCTTACAATTTATTATATACTAAAGTAACATTTAGATATAATAAACTTTATGCAAATATGTATTCCCCTTTGATACATAAAATAACATTTAAAAAAAAAATTAAAAATAAAATTCTATCAACAAAATATTATTCAATATAAACGTTTCATCACGAATAAATTATTTTTTACCCTGTGATTCAAATATCAATTAGTTTTATTGTAATACTTTATTATTTTTACATCATAAATTAATTATTATTAAAAAATTTCCTTTATTTTTAACCTGTAATTAAAAAGATTGCCCCCTTATTTTATTTATCATAATTGTAAATGAATCAATAATAAAAAATAATTAGTCTAACTTAAAATTTAAATGATGTCATTTTATGATATGCAATAGATGATGAACCACTATTTTCATCTAGAATTGACATTCCCATTGAGTGTACTTTTATTCATAATTATTATATTTTTATATTGTTTTTAATTTTATGATCTAAATATGAATGTGTTATCATCCAAATTTTTTTATTAATACATGATATAAATATTTGTCCATATAATTTATATTTAAATATATAATTTTTATATATATTTTTCATCATTGGGAAAATATATTTAACTCTTAAAATATATATATATATATATATTAAATTAACATTTAGATATTAATAAATATTATGCAAATATTTATTTTCTTTTTATACATAAAAAGAATTATAAGAAAAATTGAAAATGAATTTTCTATCAATAAAATATAATTCAATTTTAAAAAGTAATTTATTTTTATTAATTTTTTCTAAGACGTTTACAGTTAAAAACATAAAATTTAAGTAAAATATTTATAATCAACATGAATTTAATATTTTTTGGTATAAATCATAGGTATCCCCTATTACCAGGGGCAATCCTATTGGGGCTCAGTCACATTTAAGGCTCTTCACCCCTCCCGAAGAGTGTGTTTAGTGGAGATCGAACCCGGGAACTCTTCCCATATTTAATTTTATTTTAATATCAATCATCTAATAATTTAAATATTAATCTTTTTTATATAAATTTTTAATCATTTATATTATTTTTTACCATATAATTCAATTATTAATAAGTTTTATTTTAATACTCCATTCACTTTAACCCCAAATTAATTCAATTATCATTAGTTCTATTTTAATACTTCATACATTGAGTAATTATATTCAACATATTAAATACATGTACATCTATTAATTGATTATACAATTAAAAAATCAGCAAATGAATTACTTTGTAGAAATGAAAAACAAAAGCCCATTATGATTACTATTAATGAATAAAGATTTATCCCCAAGGGAAAAATATTATAAGAAAACTTAAGCGGAAACCTCTATCACTATAGTCACAATTTAATTTAATTAGTCATTTTTATCTATTAATATTTTAATATTTTTTCAAGGAAAAATTAAAAAATTAAGTAAAAAATTTATAATAAAAAAATTATAGTAAAAAATTATTAAAAAGTATTTTTGCCCCATTATTTTAGATATTAATGAGTTTTCGACCGAAATATTTATTTGTGTGATATATTCTTACATTATATTTTAAATATTAATAAACTTTTATTTATAAAAAATCAACACAAAGTTTAATATTTAAATTTTAATTTAATATTAATATCATTCATCAATAATTGAAATATTAATGCATTTTTATGTAAAATTTACTCTATGTATTTATGATTTATTTTTACCCTATAATTCAAATATTAATAAGTTTTCCTGTAAAACTTTCATTCTTGTTTGATTGATTTTATCACATAAATTAATTATTATTAAAATTTTTCCTACATTTTAACATGTAATTTAAATGATTTTCCTTGTTTTTCTTTAGTCTATGTTAAAAAATTAATCCATGAAAGAATAGATATAGTCTTTAATTAAAAATAATCGATACAAATAAAAGAACAATTAAAAATAATTAACCAATGTTAAGAATTTTAAAAGGTCAATGATCATGATCATGATAAAATTATTCTTACTTATTATAAACATTTACCTCCTATAATTTAAACTTTAATATTATTACATTTTATATAAATTTTTTATTTTCAATGAATTATATTTACCTTTTAAAATATATATATACTAAATTAATAATAGGAAAATACAAAACATTGTTTTATAATATGAATCTCGCTTCTATAGAACATGGTATTCATCTAAGTTATTATAACTTAGTCATTATATATTATAAACTTTTATATATGTAGTGATTCATTCCGCGTGGGAATAAAAAAATATTATAAGAAAACTAAAAAAGAAAACTTCTATCAAATCACAATTCAGTTAAAAAAATTATTATTACTTATTGATTTATTTTTTAATATTTTTACAAAAAAAACATAAGTTAACTCTTTGGTCGAATAATAATCCCCATAGTTAAATTTTGACATTTCAATAATTATGATTTCATATATATTATCTTTATAATTAATGTGATTTTATATAAAAATTATATTCTTGTGTTATAAGAGTTTTTTTTCCTATAATTAAAATTTAAACATTAATACAGTTAACAATAATTTTTCATTCTTAGATGAGTTGTATTTAAATCTATATACTAAATTTTTATTTAATTAATATTAATGAACCTTTATGTTAGAATTTATTCCACCGTGAGAAAAAATATTATAAGAAAGCTTAAAAAAATTTATTCTCAATATTCAATTTAAAAAGTCATTTTTATTAATTAATTTTGTAATATTTATCCAATTGAAATTACCATCCCTATAATATTTTTCCAATTCAATTTTGTAATATTTCTACTCTTAAATTAGTATACTTTCATTAATATTTATCTCCCATATGTCTTTTCCTATTTAGATGTTGCTATGTCATATTTAATTGAAAAAATTTTAATTCAAATAAATTTAATTACTTATAACTAATATTATTCATTTTCACAAAATTAAGAGTGAATTTCACAAAATCCGCATTTTATAGATCTTAATGAATTTCTAAGATAAACAATGACTGGTAAGAGGACAAAACGGAAAAAAGAGTAAATTTCACAAAATCCGCATATTTTAATTTCTTGATGCATTAGACCAAAGCCAACCTTATTGAAGTAACATAGAAGCAGCGTGATTCTCACAAAATTATGCAACTACAACATAGTTTTTGAAAGAAACAAAAATAGTGCTAAAATTATTAAATTCCTACTATTTTTAACACTGCCTTTGTAATCAGCTTGTAAAGGGTTAATTACGTAAAAAAAAAGTTGTAGAAGGTTAACTGATATCAGTCGTTACAACAAAATTATTGCAGATATGCCATGGACAATAACCAAAACGTCCTCCAATTATTTTCTGATTCTATCATTTGTCAAAAATAGGGAAAACAAATAGAGTAAACAAACACAATATAGTAGTATATCAATCAGCTTTTTAACATGTAAGGCACACTGCGCTTTTCTCCATCTCCAGTCATGGAAATGCTCTTTTATGAAATCTCGCAAATGCTTACTGAAATTGAAAAAATTTATACGTCAAACTAAAAAATTAACATTATATAAGTCTTCATCCCAATCATCACATAATAACGTTGTTTTAATTGAAGATATATCTTTATCTTTATATATATAAATAGAGATGAGTCTGAAATTTATTTTGCCGCAAAAAAAGAGGGCAATTTTGGCAAAACAAAATTCGTTTTCAAATTTTAAAATCTGATTTAATGTGAATATAAATACATAAGTTTTCTAAATTTGGTTTGATTTGAATATAGATGGGTATTCTAAGTTTGATTCTAAATATGATTTGATTCTAAATTTGTATTATAATAAATTATAATCAATGATTTGATTTGAAAATTTATAGATTTGCTTTTAATTTGTTTGTATAAATCCGTTCTCATTCTAAATTTGATTTTATTTGAATATAGATTGGTGGTTTCAATCATGTTCTAAATGTTACAAACATGTTGTTGAGATGGGGACAAAGCATTATTGTGAAAAATGCAAGATAATTGTTGCTGTCCTAAGGTAAAACTAGGATTTTAGTTTATGTTCTTATTCAAAGATGAAACTGATTTTAGTTGTTGTCCCATATAATATGCGTTTTTAAATTGCTAATTCGATCAGGTTTAAAGTGAATGCAACTGTGATTGATGAAACTGGGTCAACATGTTTGATCATGTTTGATGGTGTCCTTTCTAAGTTTTTGGGCAAAACTGCTTCTGAGTTACTTGGGGCAAATGATAAGGTGAAATTTACTTACCATAATTCATTAAAACAATCATGTATGGTTTTGAAAATTAGTTTTCAGTTCAAAATTAATTTTTTGTCTTTCAAATTATAGGCAAAAGACAAAGGATATTGTCCCCCTGAGATTGATGCATTGGTGGATAAAGAGTTTTTGTTCAAAGTGGAAGTCTCTGATGCAAACATTGTTTACAATTTCAAAACATACAAAGTCAGGTTCATGAAAGATGACAAAGAACTGATTGATCAGTTTAAGATTATGCACTCAATTAAGGTTTTTGTGAAACGTCTATTCTTTTAAAAAATATAATAATGGTTTATTAGGATTTTATTCACTAAATAACATTGATCATATTTCTTTTCTACAGTTTGCTTAGGATTTGTATGAAGATAATGAGTACAATGAACAACAACCAAATTTGACAATACAAGTAGATGATAACATGAAGGTGAATATGAATAAATAATATAATTCTTTTTAGTACCTACTTTTGAATCATTATTTTTGCATCGATTCATTTTAATTTTGGTTTTTATTTGCATCGATTTCACTTTTGAATCATTAATTTTTACATGATTTAGATTTATAGAGACAGTATTTTGATTTTATTTGAATACAGATCGATATGTTTTATAAATCTGATTTGATTCTAAAGCTTATTTGATTTGAATATAGTTGTATTTTCTAAATTTGATTCTAATTTTGTATTAAAATAAATTAAAATCATGGATAAAAGCAATAATTTGATTTGAGTATAGATAAATTGATTTCACTTTATGTGTATAGACCTGTTCTGATTCTAAATATGATTTAATGTGAATATAAATACATAGGTTTTCTAAATTTGGTTTGATTTGAATATAGATGAGTATTCTAAGTTTGATTCTAAATATGATTTGATTCTAAATTTGTATTATAATAAATTATAATCAATGATTTGATCTGAATTTTCTGATAGTGGATCGTTATTTCAGATTTTAATCTATTTACCTGCTTAATGCTTTGATTATAATCAATAGGTTAGAGAGACATGATTTAGATTTAGAGAGACGGTATTTTGATTTTATTTGAATATAGATCGATATGTTTTATAAATCTGATTTGATTCTAAAGCTTATTTGATTTGAATATAGTTGTATTTTCTAAATTTGATTCTAATTTTGTATTAAAATAAATTAAAATCATGGATAAAAGCAATAATTTGATTTGAGTATAGATAAATTGATTTCACTTTATGTGTATAGACCTGTTCTGATTCTAAATCTGATTTAATGTGAATATAAATACAAAGGTTTTCTAAATTTGGTTTGATTTGAATATATATGAGTATTCTAAATTTGATTCTAAATATGATTTGATTCTAAATTTGTATTATAATAAATTATAATCAATGATTTGATCTGAAAATTTATAGGTTTGCTTTTAATTTATTTGTATAAATCCGTTCTCATTCTAAATTTGATTTTATTTGAATATTGATAGATAGTTTTTCTACATCTGATTTGATTTTAAAGCTGATTTGATTTGAATTTAGATAGCTGTTCAAATAAAGATTGTAAATTCGATTTGATTTAAATTTTGATTATAATATATTAATATATGCGAAGTTGTGTTTTTGTCAATAAGTTATAGAGATGTGATTTAGATTTAGAGAGACAATATTTTGATTTTATTTGAATATAGATAGGTCGATATGTTTTATAAATCTAATTTGATTCTAAAGCTTATTTGATTTGAATATAGTTGTATTTTCTAAATTTGATTCTAATTTTGTATTAAAATAAATTAAAATCATGGATAAAAGCAATAATTTGATTTGAGTATAGATAAATTGATTTCACTTTATGTGTATAGACCTGTTGTGATTCTAAATCTGATTTAATGTGAATTTAAATACATAGGTTTTCTAAATTTGGTTTGATTTGAATATAGATGAGTATTCTAAGTTTGATTCTAAATATGATTTGATTCTAAATTTGTATTATAATAAATTATAATCAATGATTTGCTCTGAATTTTCTGATAGTGGATCATTATTTCAGATTTTAATTTATGTACCTACTTAATGTTTTGATTATAATCAATAGGTTAGAGAGACATGATTTAGATTTAGAGAGACAATATTTTGATTTTATTTGAATATAGATCGATATGTTTTATAAATCTGATTTGATTCTAAAGCTTATTTGATTTGAATATAGTTGTATTTTCTTAATTTATTCTAATTTTGTATTAAAATAAATTAAAATCATGGATAAAAGCAATAATTTGATTTGAGTATAGATAAATTGATTTCACTTTATGTGTATAGATCTGTTCTGATTCTAAATCTGATTTAATGTGAATATAAATACATAGGTTTTTTAAATTTGGTTTGATTTGAATATAGATGAGTATTCTAAGTTTGATTCTAAATATGATTTGATTCTAAATTTGTATTATAATAAATTATAATCAATGATTTGATCTGAAAATTTATAGGTTTGCTTTTAATTTGTTTGTATAAATCCGTTCTCATTCTAAATTTGATTTTATTTGAATATTGATAGATAGTTTTTCTACATCTGATTTGATTTTAAAACTGATTTGATTTGAATTTAGATAGGTGTTCAAATAAAGATTGTAAATTCGATTTGATTTAAATTTTGATTATAATAAATTAATATATGCAAAGTTGTGTTTTTGTCAATAGGTTAGAGAGACGTGATTTAGATTTAGAGAGACAGTATTTTGATTTTATTTGAATATAGATAGATCGATATGTTTTATAAATCTGATTTGATTCTAAAGCTTATTTGATTTGAATATAGTTGTATTTTCTAAATTTGATTCTAATTTTGTATTAAAATAAATTAAAATCATGGATAAAAGCAATAATTTGATTTGAGTATAGATAAATTGATTTCACTTTATGTGTATAGACCTGTTCTGATTCTAAATCTGATTTAATGTGAATATAAATACATATATTTTCTAAATTTGGTTTGATTTGAATATAGATGAGTATTCTAAGTTTGATTCTAAATATGATTTGATTCTAAATTTGTATTATAATAAATTATAATCAATGATTTGATCTGAATTTTCTGATAGTGGATCATTATTTCAGATTTTAATTTATGTACCTGCTTAATGCTTTGATACCCTCATCTATTCCAATTTCTCATGTTCTATTAATCTATTCATTTGGAATTCTAATTCCAGTGTGAACTTAATAATGACAGGTATTTATTACTAAAATCTCCTTACCATGTATATATATATGCAATGTTGAGTTCACTTTGTCAGATTTTCCATAGGCTATTTGGAATATATCTAAACATACAAGTATGTTTTTTGATTATGCAACATTCCTTTGAGAAAATTCTCTTCTTCTTCTTTGTTATCAGTACTCTTTTCTTCTATTAAATTCATCTAATGTCATGCTTTTTTTACTTTTTTTGTTAGGTTTTATGACCTGATTTTTGTATTAAATTCTCTAACCTTTTATCTGTTTAAGGATGAATTGATGGATTTGATTCTTTTTGTATGATAAATTCTGTTTTTTCTTTCCAAAAAATCTGTTTCATTTTGATAAATTCACATGATAACATAATCCTATTTCAAAAAAATATGTGAAAAAACTATGTGTCCTTCTTCTCTATTATTAGTCCTATTTTCTATTTTCATAGTTATCTTTTTAAATGTTTTCTTAACTTATTGTTGAAATGAAAAATTCATATCATTTTATGTTGAGTTATCAATTATGAAAAATTCACATCATATATATTAGCCTCTACCCATGTTGAATGGTGCAATCAAAGCAGGTCAATAAAGTATTTGTTCAAGTATGTGAACAAAGGTCATGACCGTGTGACAGCAACATTTTATGATGCTGGAAAAGATAACCAAGAAGTGGACGAAATCAAGTTATACTATGATTGCAGATATTTGTCTTCCTGTGAAGCAACTTGGAGAATATTTGCATTTGACATTCACTACTGGCAGCCTTCAGTGGAAAGACTATCATTTCACTTGCCAAATGAGCATGTTGTATTCCATGATAGTACCTGCATTGATTCACTTTTTGAAAAACCCCATGTTCATGAATCACAATTTTTGTCATGGATGGAAGCCAGTAGCATATATCCTGAAGCAAAAAATCTTACTTATGCTGAATTTCCCACAAAATTTGTTTGGAATGCGCAAGACCGATATTGGACTCCAAGAAAATCAGGTTTCTCTATTGGAAGGTTGTATTTTGTTCCACCAGGAAGTGGAGAACTTTACTACCTTAGGATATTGTTGACTACAGCTAAAGGATCATCATCATATTTGCAGATAAGGACTGTAAATAATGTGACATATCCTACCTTCAAAGATGCTTGCTATGCTATGGGTCTTTTAGATGATGACAAGGAGTACGTTGACACAGCAACATACTTGAGAAGGCTATTCATAACATTGTTGTTATCAAATCAGCTTTCAACTCCTGAATTTGTTTGGAACAGGACTTGGGAATATCTGAGTGATGACATTCTTCATAGACAAAGATCACTTTTGCAACGAAATGGTATGTTAACTTCATCTAACTTATTATCTTATGTCGGAAACATTTTTCATATATTTTTAATCTATGGTTATATCTGATATTGTTTTATGTATCACAGATTTAATCCTTACTGAGGATGAGCTCAAAAATTTGACCCTTGCAGAATTAGACAAATTGTTGCAGAGTAATGGTAAGAGACTATCTAATTTTGCAACAATGCCACAACCAGATTTCATATCTCTTAATCAATCAATGAATAGGTTGATTTTTGATGAGCTAAACTACGATAGACAAACATTGGCTAATGAGCATGACCAGTTATTGTCTAAAATGACTTCTGAGCAACGGGAAATTTATAATAAAATCATGACATCTGTGTATGACAACAAAGGAGGATGTTATTTTCTATATGGATATGGAGGGACTGAGAAAACTTACATTTGGAGAACCATCCAGGCAAGGCCAATGTAGTGGCTGAATCTCTTAGTAGGAAATCCCTTCATGTATCATCCATGATGGTACACGAAATGAATCTTCTGGAGGATTTTAGGAACCTAAGTCTTAGTGTTGATGTTGGTGAAAACAGTATTAGGTTATGCAAGTTACAGGTTACTAGTGAGCTTCAAGCTCTAATCAAGGAAGCTCAGGGTTCGGACCCAGAACTTCAGGAAGTGGGTACTTGTTTTTAATGGTGACCTTATTCAACTGTCTATAATCTACACACAATCTCATGCTCCCATTTTTCTTCTTAACTAACAACACTGGAGCTCCCCAAGGTGACACACTAGGCCTAATGAACCCTTTAGCTATAAGATCCTCTAGTTGGTTTTTAAGTTCATTCAGTTCTAGTGGGGACATCCTATATGGAGCTTTAGAAATGGGTCTCGCACCTGACACTAAATCTATGGTGAACTCCAACTCTCGGTCAGGTGGTAAAGTTAAAACCTCACTAGGAAAAACATCTTGAAACTCCCGAACCGTAGCTACATTGTTAAGATCTACCTTAGATTCCAAAGTTGAGGAAAGTAACAAAATAAAACCTTCACTCCCATCACTGAGACATTGGTTAACCTGGTTGACACTGGACAAAAGCATAGGGGGTCTCTCCCCGAAGGAGGTGGAAAAAAGGGGAAATATGACCTTTTTATTGAAACAGTCTAAAGTAACCTGATTGGAAGATAACCAGTTCATTCCCAAAATAATATCCATACCTCTCAAGGGTAGACAAATCAAATCAATTACAGAAACCCTACCTTGAATAATAATAGAACATTTAGAACACACAAGGAAAGTGGAAATAGCCTCTTTAGCTGGAGTAATTACATTAAGAATATAAGGTAAAGAATCAATAAACAATTTTAACTGTTCAGCACATTCAGAAGAAATGAAAGAATGGGTTGCCCCAGAATCAAACAATAAAACTAAGGTCCTCCCTCCTAGGGTGCATATACCTCTCAGCAGATTGTCTGTAGAAACTGCTACTTGCCCACTGAGGGTAAAAACTCTTCCAGTTGATTGAGGTTTCTGGGAATTCTTCATTTTGGACAATCTCTCTTTATGTGACCCGGTTGCTTACAGAATTAGCACAAATTCTTCCCCATCATACACTCCCCAGCATGCTCCTTTCCACACTTGTTGCACTTAAGTCCTCCTTGGCGTTGGGATTTCTGAGTGGGCAAGACTGGTTTGCCTTGCCACTTAGGCTTGGAGCCCTTGCCCGGAAAGGGCACCTCAAACTTCCTCTTTCCTTTATTTTCCATTGGTGTAGATGATGAAGTAGTTCCCTTGAAATTCTTCTCAGCAATGTAGCACTTGCTCACCAACAACGAAAAATCTCTAATTTCTAATGTTCCCATCTAGTCCAACAGTTCAAGTCTTAACCCTCCCTCAAATTGAGTGCACCTCCACTCCTCATCAGTCACTGCTTGAAGATAACGAGAATACTTTGCTAACTCTTCAAATTTCGCCACATACTGACCCACTGACATGTCTCCTTGCCTGAGTTGAAAAAATTCAGTCTCCTTTTGCCTCTTGATAGTAGCTGGAAAGTACTTCCCCAAAAACAGGTTCTGAAAGACATCCCAAGTCATAGGAGCCTCCGCCTCTGCAGCTCGAACCTTAGCAGTCTTCCACCAATCTTCAGCCTCCCCTCTAAACATATAGACTGCAAAGCCCACTTTAGCCTCATCAGTGCACTTCATCACTTCGAATATCCGATTCAGGTCCCGTAGCCAATTTGCCGCAACATCAGGATCATAGACTCCGTTGAACTGTGGAGGAGTGTGCTTCCTAAACTCTGACAATCCCACAACAAAAGAATCTACAACATGGGGTGGTGGTGGTGGTTCTGTGTACCTCCTAGCCATTTCTTGAAGTATGGCTACATTGGTGGCAGCTTGCTCCCGAGCCGCTTCCGCTTGGACCCGATTCGCATTCATCTGCTCTCCCATCATTTGTGTCAGGGCTTGAAGGGCTGCCCGCCATAGGATCCTGAGTAGGACCCTGTGAAGATGATGATGACGATGAAGAAGGAGGAAAATTAACCCTTGGACGACCTTTCCTGCAGCCTGCCATAATTCCCTACATATCATCAAGTAAATTTCGAGGTGATCAGTCTCTCAATTCACAAAATAACATATATGGGATCATTAACAAACCACAGAATATCCTAATTTCACAGTCCAAATGGATTGAACTGCTCTGATACCAAAATGTAACACCTTAAATTTCTAGTTAAGAACCTAGCCCGTTGGAAACCAAGTTCTTAACTTAGAATTTGGAGCGTAACGTTTTGGATATCACCTTAATCACGAAATTGTAAGAAATCCAATGAAAATCCAACAATTCAATGAAAAATTCTAAGTAATAACACATGAATCCAAACTAAATTCACATATTCATAAACATAAGTCCTTAGTCTATCAAGCCATTAAGGATACAAAACAAACTTCTTAAGAAAGCTTCAGATATACTAAGTTATATACATATATACATATTAATCATCTTAGAATGAACATAAAGGAAACTAATGTCTATCCCAAAGCTCTTTACTTCCCAGACTGGGTGTCTGGCAATGGAGGTACCTGTTCAGCTAAAACAAATCCACATAACGCGTGGTGAGATAAAAATCTCAGTGAATATAACTCATATGCATGTATACAGGGAGAAGATAGTTATGTCAATTCAACAACTATAGAAATTCAACACATTTATCAAATGAGTAATATGCAACATGATGCACTCACTGCTGTGCCCAGCAGGCATGATATTATCAATTTCTAGAGTTAGACCTGAGCTCAGACTACGGGAACCGACTTTCCCGGGGATGAATCCCACCCAAACTGGGCCGAAGCCATGTTTTCAACAGCATTAATATTTTATTTTTACTCACGGCACGAAGCCGGCTTGAATTCACTTCAATTATACATAATCATGATAGGGTTACAATGCATTACTCTATACATAACATTTACAATTAAATATCGCTATTCTCGACTATTTCGAAGGTTTCGATCCTACGAACGTAAGTCTCAATTTTTCAATTTGAACTCTAATCTAACCATTTTAATTCATGAACTAACATCAAACAGAGAACTATAATCAATTTGGATATTTGTATGAGTTACGATCGAGGGAAAACAATAGTTTCGATAGTTTCTTAAGTTTCGATAACTTCGAAACTAAAGATATCGACGCTCGATTTTCTACTCATATACTCAATCTATCAATAAACACTCCAAACAAACAACCATTCGTCAATCTATAAATCAACTAGCCAGCATCAAGAAAGGGAAGAGAAAAGGGTGGGAGCATGCATTGAGACCGAAAGATTCTACCATAAATGTGAGTTATACTCACCAATCTAAGCAACTCAAGATGAGAAATAGAGTTTGGAGGCAATCAATTGATGTTTCCTTGTCCAAAATCCCTTCTTCAAGCTTCAATTTTACTTTCTCTCTCTAGAACCCCGCTCTCTCTCTAGGTTATGAATTTCCCTAATTTCTGTTTTTAAAAACGCTCCTGGGGTATATATATTTTTGTTCGGTAATCGATTACCAAAGTACTGTAATCGATTACCCACGGCTAAAATGACACCTGAGAACCCCCTTCTGGGAATCTGGTAATCGATTACAACTACTTGTAATCGTCTACTGAATATCCAGTTCCCTGGTAATCAATTACCTAACCTTGTAATCGATTACTATAAAAACAACTCTCAGGTAATCGCCTGTCAGCATCCTGTAATCGATTACACAAAAAACTGCTCTAAGGTAATCGATGGCGTAATCGATTACATGAAAACTGCTCTCAAGTAATCGTTGGCGTAATCGATTACTACATGTTCAGCTCTCTGGTAATCGATTACCAACAGGGTTGTAATCGATTACCAGTGACAAATTTCGTAGATTTGCTTAAGTGAAAATATTAACTTAGTTTTTTACTAAACTTACATTGTGATTCCTTAATTATTCACTAGTATCCTTAGTTAAAATCTTATGACTTATAAAGTCTTAATATGCGGGCTGTTACATCCTACCCCCTTAGTGCAATTTTGTCCCCAAAATTGACTTAAGACTAGAAATGTAGAGCATAATACCTCAAACGAGAAATTCAGGATATTGACTCCTAATATCTTCTTCTTTCTCCCAGGTTGCTTCATCTGGTGACAGACCTTCCCATACAATCTTAACCAACGGAATAGTCTTATTCCTCAGGGCTTTGGTACTTCTACTTACAATCTGTGCAGGCTTGGAAGGAATTGTGAGATTTTCCCTTAATTGTATTGATTCTGAGTTTAGAACATAAGAAGGATCAGGAATGTACTTTCTTAGCTTAGACACATGGAAGACATTATGGATTCTGGACATGTGAGGTGGAAGAGAAATCCTATAAGCAAGAGGGCCAACCCTCTCCAGGATCTGAAATGAACCAATATACTGGGGACTTAACTTTCTGACTTTCACAGATTTTCCAAGACCAGTGACAGGAGTTACTTTTAGAAAAACATGATTTCCCTCCTCAAACTCTAAATCCTTTCTTCGGTTATCAGCATAGCTTTTCTGTCGGCTTTGGGCAGTTGCAAGATTTTTCCTAATGATTCTGATCTTTTCAGTGGTTTCTTGCACCAACTCAGGACCTAACAGGGCTTTCTCACCAATCTCATGCCAACAAACAGGAGATCTGCACCTCCTACCATACAGAGCCTCATAAGGCGCCATACCTATACTGTTATGGAAACTGTTGTTATAGGCAAACTCTATGAGTGGTAGGTACCTGTCCCAACTGCCTGACTCCTCTAACACACAAGTTCTCAGCATATCCTCTAAGGTTTGGATGGTTCTCTCAGACTGACCATTAGTCTGAGGATGGTGAGTAGTGCTAAATCTAAGCTTAGTCCCGAATGACTGATGAAGTGCATTCCAGAACCTAGAGGTGAATCTGGGGTCCCTATCAGATATGATGCTAGAGGGAACGCCATGGAGCTTAACAATCTCCTTGACATACAAATCAGCTAACTTCTTCAGAGAATAGGTATTCTTAACTGGGAGAAAATGAGTTGATTTAGTTAACCGGTCCACAATGACCCATATAGCATCAAAACCAGCCTGGACTTGTGGTAACCCTACCACAAAGTCCATAGCTACACTCTCCCACTTCCACTCAGGGATTTCTAACGGCATAAGGGTTCTTGATGGTCTTTGGTGTTCTATTTTTACTTGCTGACAGGTCAGACACTTGGAAACATACTCAACTATCTCCCCCTTCATCCCTCCCTACCAAAACACCTTCTTTAAGTCCTGATACATTTTGGTAGAGCCAGGATGTATAGAAAATTTGCCCCTGTGGGCCTCCTCTAAAACTATTTGCTTCACACTACCCCCCCTTAGGGACACAATCTCTTCCTTGAAAAAGAATTGTCCCATCATCTGATTTAGAAAATCCTACTTGTCCAATTCTACCCTGAAGTTCTGGGTCCGAACCCTGAGCTTCCTTGATTAGAGCTTGAAGCTCACTAGTAACCTGTAACTTGCATAACCTAATACTGTTTTCACCAACATCAACACTAAGACTTAGGTTCCTAAAATCCTTCAGAAGATTCATTTTGTGTACCATCATGGATGATACATGAAGGGATTTCCTACTGAGAGATTCAGCCACTACATTGGCCTTGCCCGGATGGTACTTCAACTCAAAGTCATAATCCTTAAGAAATTTCATCTACCTTCTTTGTCTCATATTGAGTTCTTTTTTATCAAAGAGATATTTCAAACTCTTGTGATCACTAAAGACCTCAAACCTTACACCAAACAGGTAATGCCTCCAGATTTTGAGGGCAAAAACCAAGCTACTAATTCTAAATCATGGGTAGGATAGTTTTCCTCATGAGGCCTCAACTGCCTAGATGCATAAGCCACTACTCCCCTTTCCTGCATCAAAACACATCCTAAGCCCTTACCCGATGCATCACTATACACTTCAAAGGTCTTAGACAAATCCGGCAACGCCAGTACCGGAACGGTGGTTAATCTCTCTTTGAGTTCTAGAAAACTCTGCTCACACTTTGTGTCCCACACAATAACTTGATCCTTTCGAGTCAATCTTGTGAGAGGCAAAGCTAAACGGGAGAATCCATTAATGAATCTCCGGTAGTAGCCGGCCAATCCTAGGAAACTCCTAATTTCCGTGACGGTCTTAGGTCTTTCCCACTCAAGAACGGCTTCTACCTTACTAGGATCAACTGATACCCCATCCCTAGTGATAACATGCCCTAGGAAATGGACCCGGTCCATCCAAAACTCACACTTTTCAGGATTAGCAAACATTTTCTTTTCTCTCAGAATCTTTAAAACAGTCCTAAGGTGGTTTTCATGTTCTTCTAGACTACAAGAATAGATCAAGATGTCATCAATGAACACCACTACAAATTGATCCAAAAAGGGCCGGAAGACTCGATTCATGTAGTCCATGAATACAGCAAGAGCATTAGTAACACCAAATGGCATCACTAAATACTCGTAGTGCCCATACCTGGTTCTAAAAGCTGTCTTAGGGATGTCTTCCTTCCTAATCTTAATCTGGTGGTAACCCGACCTAAGATCTATCTTAGAAAACACTGAGGCACCCCTAAGTTGGTCTAAAAGATCATCTATCCTAGGAAGTGGGTACTTGTTTTTAATGGTGACCTTATTCAACTGTCTATAATCTACACACAATCTCATACTCCCATTTTTCTTCTTAACTAACAACACTAGAGCTCCCCAAGGTGACACACTAGGCCTAATGAACCCTTTAGCTATAAGATCCTCTAGTTGGTTTTTAAGTTCATTCAGTTCTAGTGGGGACATCCTATATGGAGCTTTAGAGATGGGTCCCGCACCTGGCACTAAATCTATGGTGAACTCCAACTCTCGGTCAAGTGGTAAAGTTAAAACCTCACTAGGAAAAACATCTTGAAACTCCCGAACCGTAGCTACATTGTTAAGATCTACCTTAGATTCAAAAGTTGAGGAAAGTAACAAAATAAAACCTTAACTCCCATCACTGAGACATTGGTTAACCTGGTTGACACTGGACAAAAGCATAGGGGGTCTCTCCCCCGAAGGAGGAGGAAAAAGGGGAAATATGACCTTTTTATTGAAACAGTCTAAAGTAACCTGATTGGAAGATAACTAGTTCATTCCCAAAATAATATCCATACCTCTCAAGGGTAGACAAATCAAATCAATTACAGAAACCCTACCTTGAATAATAATAGAACATTTAGAACACACAAGGAAAGTGGAAATAGCCTCTTTAGCTGGAGTAATTACATTAAGAATATAAGGTAAAGAATCAACAAACAATTTTAACTGTTCAGCACATTCAGAAGAAATGAAAGAATGGGTTGCCCCAGAATCAAACAATACAATTAAGGTCTTCCGTCCTAGGGTGCATATACCTCTCAGTAGATTGTCTGCAGAAGCTGCTACTTGCCCACTGAGGGTAAAAACTCTTCCAGTTGATTGAGGTTTCTGGGAATTCTTCATTTTGGACAATCTCTCTTTATGTGACCCGGTTGCTTACAGAAGTAGCACAAGTTCTTCCCCATCATACACTCCCCAGCATGCTCCTTTCCACATTTGTTGCACTTAAGTCCTCCTTGGCATTGGGATTTTTGAGTGGGCAAGACTGGTTTGCCTTGCCACTTAGGCTTGGAGCCCTTGCCCGGAAAGGGCACCTCAAACTTCCTCTTTCCTTTATTCTCCATTGGTGTAGATGATGAAGTAGTTCCCTTGAAATTCTTCTCAGCAATGTAGCACTTTCTCACCAACAACGAAAAATCTCTAATTTCTAATGTTCCAATCTGGTCCAACAGTTCAGGTCTTAACCCTCCCTCAAATTGAGTGCACCTCCACTCCTCATCAGTCACTGCTTGAAGATAACGAGAATACTTTGCTAACTCTTCAAATTTCGCCACATACTGACTCACTGACATGTCTCCTTGCCTGAGTTGCAAAAATTCAGTCTCCTTTTGCCTCTTGATAGTAGCTGGAAAGTACTTCCCCCAAAAACAGGTTCTGAAAGACATCCCAAGTCATAGGAGCCTCCGCCTCTGCAGCTCGAACCTTAGCAGTCTTCCACCAATCTTCAGCCTCCCCTCTCAACATATAGACTGCAAAGCCCATTTTAGCCTCATCAGTGCACTTCATCACTTCGAATATCCGATTCAGGTCCCGTAGCCAATTTGCCGCAACATCAGGATCATAGACTTCCGTTGAACTGTGGAGGAGTGTGCTTCCTAAACTCTAACAATCCCACAGCAAAAGAATCTACAATAGGGGGTGGTGGTGGTGGTTCTGTGTACCTCCTAGCCATTTCTTGAAGTATGGCTACATTGGTGGCAGCTTGCTCCCGAGCCGCTTCCGCTTGGACCTGATTCGCATTCATCTGCTCTCCCATCATTTGTGTCAGGGCTTGAAGGGCTGCCCGCCATAGGATCCTGAGTAGGACCCTGTGAAGATGATGATGACGATGAAGGAGGAGGAAAATTAACCCTTGGACGACCTCTCCTGCCGCCTGCCATAATTCCCTACATATCATCAAGTAAATTTCGAGGTGATCAGTCTCTCAATTCACAAAATAACATATATGGAATCATTAACAAACCACAGAATATCCTAATTTCACAGTCCAAATGGATTGAACTGCTCTGATACCAAAATGTAACACCTTAAATTTCTAGTTAAGAACCTAGCCCGTTGGAAACCAAGTTCTTAACTTAGAATTTGGAGCGTAACGTTTTGGATATCATCTTAATCACGAAATTGTAAGAAATCCAACGAAATCCAACAATTCAATGAAAAATTCTAAGTAATAACACATGAATCCAAACTAAATTCACATATTCATAAACATAAGTCCTTAGTCTATCAAGCCATTAAGGATACAAAACAAACTTCCTAAGAAAGCTTCAGATATACTAAGTTATATACATATATACATATTAATCATCTTAGAATGAACATAAAGGAAACTAATGTTTATCCCAAAGCTCTTTACTTCCCAGACTGGGTGTCTGGCAATGGAGGTACCTGTTCAGCTAAAACAAATCCACATAACGCGTGGTGAGATAAAAATCTCAGTGAATATAACTCATATGCATGTATACAAGGAGAAGATAATTATGTCAATTCAACAACTATAGAAATTCAACACATTTATCAAATGAGTAATATTCAACATGATGCACTCACTGTTGTGCCCAGCAGGCATGATATTATCACTTTCTAGAGTTAGACCTGAGCTCAGACTACGGGAACCGGCTTTCCCGGGGACGAATCCCACTCAAACTGAGCCGAAGCCATGTTTTCAACAGCATTAATCTTTTATTTTTACTCACGGCACGAAGCCGGCTTGAGTTCACTTCAATTATACATAATCATGATAGGGTTACAATGCATTACTCTATACATAACGTTTACAATTAAATATCGCTATTCTCGACTATTTCGAAGGTTTCGATCCTACGAACGTAAGTCTCAATTTTTCAATTTGAACTCTAATCTAACCATTTCAATTCATGAACTAGCATCAAACAGAGAACTATAATCAATTTGGATATTTGTATGAGTTACGATCGAAGGAAATCAATAGTTTCGATAGTTTCGATAACTTCGAAACTAAAGATTTCGACGCTCGATTTTCTACTCATATACTCAATCTATCAATAAACACTCCAAACAAACAACCATTCATCAATCTATAAATCAACTAGCCAGCATCAAGAAAGGGAAGAGAAAGGGGTGGGAGCATGCATTGAGACCAAAAGATTCTACCATAAATGTGAGTTATACTCACCAATCTAAGCAACTCAAGATGAGAAATGGAGTTTGGAGGCGATCAATTGATGTTTCTTTGTCCAAAATCCCTTCTTCAAGCTTCAATTTTACTTTCTCTCTCTAGAACCCCGCGCTCTCTCTCTTGGTTATGAATTTCCCTAATTTCTGTTTTTAAAAACGCTCCTGGGGTATATATATTTTCGTTCGGTAATCGATTACCAAAGTACTGTAATCGATTACCCACGGTTAAAATGACACCTGAGAACCCCCTTCTGGGAATCTGGTAATCGATTACAACTACTTGTAATCGATTACTGAATACCCAGTTCCCTGGTAATTGATTACCTAACCTTGTAATCGATTACTATAAAAACAACTCTCAGGTAATCGCCCGTTAGCATCCTGTAATCGATTACACAAAAAACTGCTCTCAGGTAATCGATGGCGTAATCGATTACACGAAAACTGCTCTCAGGTAATCGTTGGCGTAATCGATTACTACAGGTTCAGCTCTCTGGTAATCGATTACCAACAGAGTTGTAATCGATTACCAGTGACAAAATTTCTTAGATTTGCTTAAGTGAAAATATTAACTTAGTTTTTTACTAAACTTACATTGTGATTCCTTAATTATTCACTAGTATCCTTAGTTAAAATCTTATGACTTATAAAGTCTTAATATGCGGGCTGTTACAAGTAATCTGTTGTAATTTTCGAAAATGAGTCACATATATATAAGAATGATGATGAAACATTGTAATCCCTGATTAGAAGTCATGACTCTTCAAGATTTTCTGAAAAAATACACTGGTAATCGATTACAGGAATATGGTAATTGATTACACAGTTCAAAATTGCGAACTGTTGTGCCTAGAATTCAAATTTCGAAATTCCTGCACTCTGGTAATCGATTACAGGATTTGGTAATCGATTAACAGTTCAAAAAATCTTGAATTTTAAATTCTGGAACTTCTGGTAATCGATTACACAATTTGGTAATCGATTACCAGTTCAAAAAATTTATTCTTTGAACTGATTTTGACTTTATAAAAATACTTTGTTCAATTTTCTTTTTAGTGCCAAATTCCTTGCAAACCTTAGACTTCTTTTAACATTTTGTCTAACTAAATTAAACTTACACTAATTGACCTTCTTGACTTGACTTTGATCTTGATCTTCTATTCATCCTTGATTCTTGAATTAACTATTTCCTTTGTCATTGCATTTCTCTTTTCTTTCATTATTATTGGCATCATCAAAACCTGTATTCAAGGCATCTACAGGAGGAACACATATATAGTGTAGAAGCGTCTACTAAAGCTTTACTTTGACAATAAAAAAATGTTAAAAGGGTAATGACAAAAAATATAAACTATGAAAGGCATGAATCAGACAACTCTGAAAATTCCTAGTCAAGTGTAGTCCCATTACACCGCTTATAGGTTTTACATGACCACCTCTTTTCACCATGCAATGAACCATATTAACTATGTAGAAACAAAATTTGGCCGCAGAATGAACAAGTGACAGAACTTACCCAGGCGCGATGCTTCCGTTTATGAAGTCTCCTTTTCGCTTCAAACCCTAAAAATTGCAAGTTCCAATTTCAAAATCCGCGGAAGAAAAATTAAAATTTTCCAAATAAAAGTCATGTAGAAGAATCAGTAGATCGAGCCAACAAAAAAGGGGAAGTAATTTTGAAAAAAAAAATCCCTAAAATCAGTAGATCAAACCTTGAATCGCCACACAAGCTGCGCTCACAGTGACATGCAAAGGAATCACCATACGCGGGGCGGCCAGCAAGCGCATGCAGCAGCGAGCCAGAGATTCTGAGAGAAAATATGAAGGGAAAAGGAAGAAATATCGCGGGGAAAAGATAAGGGGAAGAAATTTCTCACCTCGTCTCAGGCTGGTGGTGACGGAAGTCCACAGTTGCTGGGGCTGCCGCGGGGAGGAGATGATAGGCTTAGTCGAACAGTAGAAGCAGGTGGTGGTAACGCAGAATAGAAGAAAAGGTAGAAGAGGAAGAGGAGGGTAAAGCAACGGGAAGAAGAAAAGTGTAGAAGAGGAATAAGAGGGGAAAGCAAAAGATGTACGCTAATACAATGGCTCTCGGTCAGATATTTAGTGGGGAATAAAATAAAATAAAAAAACTCATTTTCTGAAGTATTAATGCCATCCATTCAAATTTTGAATTCTGATAGTTGAGTTAAAAAAAATTAAATTAATTGAAAAAGACAGTCTTTTACATATTTACCCCAGATTTTGGCTCCAAGATTTGCCTTAGACTGCTCTCCTTTTAAATATAACTAGTCAGTTACCCGTGCGTTCGCACGGATCAATACGTTGGTGGATTCGTTAAAACTTTTATTAAAAATAAAATTTACTTCATAATAAATATATAAATAATTGTATAATACTTCATGCAAATTTTTTTCAACATACAAATGTTTACCCCTATAATTTTTAAATTTAAATATTAATACATTTTATGTAAATTTTTCATTTTAGAAGAAATTATATTTGCCCCATTTCTTACTTAAAAGGTGTAAAAGCCAAAGAAAAAATTCATACTATTACTATCTACTAAATTGAACAATAGACACATTTGCTAATAAACTATATTTACATTTTATAATCTATTTACTAAATTAATATTTGTATATTAATAAAATTTATTTAAATATTTATACCCCGTAATATATAAAAAAAAACACTAAGTAAATGGAAAACGAAATTTCAATCAGTAAAATCACAATTAAATTTAAAAAAGTGAGTCATTTTTATTAATTATTTTTTAAAAAATTACAATTAAAAACAACAAAATATAAGTAGTTGCAACCCTATAATTTAAATTTATATATTGATACATTTTAATTAATTTTTTCATTGTTGAACAAATTATATTTACTTCTTACAATATACTAAATTAATATTTAGATTGTCAAAAAAAATTAATATTTAGATATTAATAAACATTATGTAAATATTTATGTCCCTTTAATGCATAAAAAAATATAAGAAAAAATTAAAAATAAGTTCTATCAATAAATATAACTCAATTTAAAAGGTTATTTTGTACATCTAAAAACACAAAACATAAGTAAAATATTTATAATCAATAAAAATTTAATATTCATATTTTATTGTAATATCATTCATAAAAAATTTAAATATCACCATTTTTTACGTAAATTTTTAATCACATGTGATTTTATTTTTACCCTATCATTTCATTATTAATATTATTGTAATACTTTATTTACTTTTACCTCACAAAAATAATTATTAAGTTTTTTTCTGTATTTGAAACATGTAATTAAAATGATTGATTCATAATTTTATTTATTGTCATTGTAAATTAAACAACAATAGAATATAGTTAATCTAATTTGAAATTTAAATTGTCATTTTATCCGATACAGTTAATGGTAAACGTTGTTTTCATCTAGAACGACCCTTCTTGTGTGATGTATATTTTGCTTTCATAATCTCAATATGAATGTTCTATCATGAAATTTTTTTATTTCCACATGATATAAATATTTATCCCTATAATATTAATTTAAATATAAATATATTTTATATAAATTTTTTATTTTCGGAAAAATTATATTTCTGTTTATTTTACAAAAGGGCTTAAGGCCAAAGAAAAAAACAATACAACTATTATTTATTAAACTTAGGAGAAGACACATTTGCTAAAAAAATTATTTACCTTTTGTCATCTATTTAATAAATTAACATTTATATATTTAAAAACTTTATGTTAATATTTATTCTCCCGTGATGTCCCCATAAAATTTATTAAAGATTATTACAACTAAAAATAATAAAACATAAATAAAATATTTATAACAAAGTAACTAACACAAATTTAATATTCATAATTTATTTTAATATATTTCACAAAAAAATTAAAATACTAATGTTACACATTCGCATATGATTCTCACTTTATAATATAAATATTAATTAATTTTCATGTAAATATAATCAACACAAAATTTCATATAAATATTTTATTTTAATACTATTCATATGATAATTTAAATATTAATATATTTTTATGTACATTTTACAAATGGAAGTTGAAAGATGGCAATTGTTATTTGCGGAAATAGATACCCTAGTTATTGTCAATAAAACTTAATTGGAAAAGAAAAAGTATATAGTTCAATGTGAACACTGAACATCAATCAATTCCTAAAAAAAGCCTTTTATAATATAAAAAATTGGAATGACCTTCATTGCAATTAATATCAAATTCTTACATATCTTCACTTTCTCTCAAATTAATTGTAAGGCTTTTTTTACATATCTTCACTTTCTCTCAAATGCAATTCAATTTGCATTTTGTAAAGATTTATATGTTGCACCTTTGCAAAATATATTCGACATTTTGTAAAGCTTTATATGTTCCACCTTTGCAAAATGGATTCTATAAGGTTTGATATTTGTCTATTTACTCATTAATTTATCAATTGTAGAGCTAAAAATAATATGTAAAAATCATACGACGTTATGACTTATGATACATCATCATATTAATATTAGAATAGAAGTTACTATAAAGACGACAAAAATATCAATGGTTTAATAACTTAACTAACATTCGGTAGAGCAAAATGCAAAATCTGATATTATACGGCAAGAAATAACTCAAATTAGAAAACCTGCAAAAAGTGTTGATAAATGAAAAACATCAAAGGCATTTGAGCTTTATTCATAAAATTGAGACAATGCACTATTAGACCAAAAACACCTTAACTATTACAACAAAAATCAATAGGAATTTACATATACTGGATGAAACAAAAAGGATCATGCATTAGATAAGCTCCCAGTACCCTTCATATAGCTTTAATTTTCACTCAATAAATAAGCACATTGCAAGTACCAAAAGAACTAACATAAAAGTTGAAGTTGAAATATATGTGCATCCACTCATATTCGCTGCTACCTTTCAACCTTGTTAATTCTTCCTTTCTTTTAAAGTCTCCATCATCCTGTCTATTGTTATAATATAATTCATATAAAAAATTGGAGAATTCATAACTTCGACATCAAATCCACAATTTAAGATTAAACAAATAAAGAAAGGCGAATCTTATAATTGGCAAGGATTAAATCCATAATTGAAGAAAAAAACATACTTAAAAAATAAAAATGAATTCATCCTAAACAAGATGAACAAAATTAGAAAATTATAGGACATAAGAAAGCATCTTCTAGTATCCTAACTAATAGCGAGACATTTAAGTAATTTATTTAACCATATTATAGCCACTTACATGGTAATTAATGGTAATTAACAGTTTAACACAATAAAGGTAAATCCATGACCAACTCATGCTAAAATACTCGGTCAAAACACTCCAAGATTTAAACATCAAAAGAAGTAAATAAACAAAAATCAAGCATTCTTAGCACCATAAGTTGATGACAATAAGACATCAGTGTGAATCCATTAATAAAGAGATCAGGTAATTCCCATTGAATTTGTTAGAAGTGTCAATGCACTGCATAAATACACATGACATTCGGTGCTCACTCAGAAAAAATCATGTCCTATAAATACCTTTAATTACAGCACCAAGCAAGAAATACTGAGATATCTTCCACAACAGGAAAAAAATTCATGATGGTGCTTAAAGTCAAGTATAACAATAGATCAGTCATCTCTAACGGAGGCAGTTATTGTTGTAAAATAATGCAATAAAAGAACTCATGCTCACATAAAAGAATGGCTAATGCAAGGATATAAGCATAGAGAAAATAGAATTAGAAGCTTAAAAATGATTTACAGAAAAGTAAAATACTGAGGCACACTTTATTGTGGAAGAAAGTAAGAAAGTTACCAAACCTGTATAACTCCAAATGTAAAATGAAGTTGAACACATCCAAAAAATTAATCAAAGGAACAGGTAATTCATTAGGTAGAAAAAAGCACATCAAGCAAAAAAATTAACTGAAAAAATCATGCAAGAATTTGACAAACCATAACACAGAACCAAAACACACACAACACTCTACTTGTCTTCTCAAATCTATATAGGTAAATAGATCTCTTCTTAAGCTTGTTGTTCACATTTTTTTTTCCAAATTCAATCAAATGTTGACACATATAGGCAATTGCAAGCTGAACATATTAAAGATCAACAATTGTATAAGACATAGAACATATGTAGATTAACAACACATATTTAATGATATTTATACATATATGAGATAAATTGCACTAACAAATCTTTATAAAAAGCAAAGCATGAGACTTATGGACCTACTATATAAACACAAAGATTATTGCAGATAGTATGAGACAACAAATAACATGATAAAGCTGAACAATATTTGAACCCCTTACATTCAGGGTCATGGCCCAATGCTAATGCAAAACCATTCATCAAGAAATCAAAAAGAAATCAATTAAGGGATTGGGGAAGGGTTTCATAGTCAAAAAAAGAAAAAAGAATGAGACAATAAGTTCAAATCTTACCTGTATAATTGGATTTGAAACCCTTCCCCAAAGTGAAAAACAGAAATTGAAGACCATGTTTAGAATTTTGAACTAAAAAATTGCAATAAAAAGCACTCAAGCTCACATAAAAGAATGGTTAATGCAAGGCGGTAGCAATAATATAAGCACATAAAAAAACAGAATCAGAAGCTTAAAGATGACTTCAGAAATTTATAATATTGAGGCACACTTTATTGTAGAAGAAGGTAAGTAAGTTAACAAACCTATATAACTCAATGATAAAGCATAATAATATTTGAACCTCTTACCTTTGGGGTTATGGCCCAATGCTAATGCAAAACCCTTCATGAAGAAGTCAAAAGGAAATCAACTAAGGGATTGGGGAAGGGTTTAACAGAGTTGGAAAAGAAAAAAAGAATGACAGAGTAAATTCAAATCTTACCTCTATAGTTGTGAGCATTAATTGGATTTGAAACCCTTCCTCAAAGAAGTGAAAAGAAATTGAAGACCATGTTTAGAATTTTGAACTAAAAAAATGCAATATAAAGAACTCAGGCTCACACAAAAGAATGGTTAATGCAAGGCAGTAGCAATAATATAAGCACATAAAATAAAATCAGAAACTTCAAAATGACTTCAAGAAATTTAATGCCAATTTAGATTCAAGTAGTAACACCACTAAAGATAGTAGCCTCATCTACAATACAAATAAAGCTGAAAAAATTCTGTTTCTCATACATGTCGTAAGTCACAGGGAATTATTTTGAATTTTATATTATTTTATTAAGGTGTTATAAAATTTACAAAAAGTGTAGAATACATAAAATGATATAACAATTATTTCAGTAAAGGTGTGTTTCTTGCTCCAGACAACCGTCTACTATCCTATTGAAAGCTTTCATGACACCCATAATAACTTGTTTATCTTCATTTGGAGCCTTCTAATTATTCCATTCAATGTTGATAAGGTAAGAAGTATGATTTTATACAATCGAGTTGTAAGCATAAAGGCAAAGCAATTTCAAGGCATTGACAACTTCTCCCATGTGCGAAGCAGACTTTCCTCCATCTTTTCATAATGATCAAAATTCTAAATTTTTACATTAATATCCTTTATTTTACCAAGTTTGTTGTCTATTTTTTTTCATATATCTCACCCATTTGGAGTATTTCACCACCATAAAAAATTGATTAACAAATAAATTGGCATAATAACTATATTTTCTACCTCTCCCCAAAATTCTTTCACTTATAAATAATAATCTCAAGAAATAAAGTACCCCGATTTCTTTCATACGGATCTCCTTGCTCAACCAAATCTTTCCATGATTATTTAAGAACAACAATAATTGCTAAAGCCTCTCTACAATCAATAAGTCACTTAAACAAAATAGTGTGAAAAAAACCTAGTTTTAGCGACTTTAAAATGCTTTAATTTGGAAAACTCTCTAAAAATATATGATAGCAAACCTATAATAAAAGAGTACATGTTAGGAGCAAAATGAATGGGCAAAACTATAACAAAATCCCAGAATTAGAACAACATTCAATTGGGAATTGTTAGAAGACTATTGGATGTAGACATGCACATGCATGTCAGTTTCAAGAACATTAAGCATTGAGCAAATAGGGAATACATTCCTGTAGAGAGACATAGATTTATCAATACCTTGGGAAGCTTTAACAACCTATGGAGCCAAAAAGGAGTTGAATTAAAAGTTGAAAACATATTTCACCAAAATATAGAAACCTCCTTGTTGGCCCTTTAAATGAACACAGGGAGTACTGTAGCAACTATTCAAAGTACTTATCAATGACAAAAACAAAAAAAAAAAAACAAAAGTGAGAATTCTATTAAAATTAAAACACTTAAAAGCTTAGACTTTCCCCCTATTTCTTCTAATTACATTTCACCAACTCTGCTAAAGTGAGAATTCGATTATAAAGCAGCAAAAGAAGTAATTAAGACTAATGCCACTAACCTTTCCTCACTGGGTGTAATATTATGTTAAAATCCCCTTCTCAAAATTAATAAAACTACAATAATAAATCATAAAAAAGGGTACATATCATACATGCATCAAAGTAAGTGTTAAGAAATTCAGAAAATAGAAATAAACCAAATTAAATTACCACAAAACTTTCACCTCCCATTTACTTTTATCTTCAATTGTTAGTGTTTATTCCCATTTGCAGAAGAGAACATGCATTGAAAAAAAGGGGAAGAAACTAAATAAATTATAAATTCTCCTAAAAGTGCACATCTAAGTGGAACCTGCTTTAATTTTATCTATGCATGTTTTTAACTTTTAAACCCAAATTATAAGAACAAAATTAAAAATGTTACTACCTAAGGAACCACTCAAATATTGAAATACAATAAAAATGAGAGGTGATGAAAATAAAATCAAATGATTATTATATAATCCAATTTCAGACATAATCATTGTTATATTTATTAAGTAAAAACATACTTGTATATATCACTGAAACAACTTTTGATGTGAGAAAGGTTCCTTGCACTCAAACTTTATATTCAAATCATATCAACTTTAGAATCAAATCAGATTTAGAAAAATTACCTATCTATATTCAAATAAAATCAAATTTAGAATCAGAATATGTTTATATGCACAAATTAAAAGAAATTTTGTCTATATTTAAATCAAATCATTGATTTCAATTTATTATAATACAGATTTAGAATCAAAACAGATTTAGAACAACTATCTATATTCAAATTAAATCAACTTTAGAATCAAATCAGATTTAGAAAACCTATATATCTATATTCAAATAAAATGAGATTAAGAATCAGAATAGATTTATCGCACAAATTAAAAGCAAATATGTCTATATTTAAATCAAATCATTGATTTCAATTTATTATAATAGAAGAAAATAGAAACAAAATAGGGGCAAACATCAAGAATAAAAAAAGCAAATTCCAAACTCTTCATGAAGCATAAACATAAAAAATATATTTACACAGAAAGTCATGAGTGAAAGCTAATAAAGTAAAAAACAAATGAATAAAAAAAATAGGTGGATAGAATCTATTCATAGGTTATGATGATGATTCGAAATCAAATTACCCAATGTAGTAGATAGAAACTCACCTTTTTCTGTTTCGTAGGTGCTTTGTGTAATATAAGAATAAGAATTCCAAGAAAAAAACCATAGATATCAAGTAGATATTAACGCAAATTAATTAGAAAAAAAATTATAGAATCAAGACAAAATTGCATTTTTTATAGATTGAAAGGATCTTTGGGTTTTATTCCATTAATCAAATAAAAAGGAATAAAGAAGTGAAAATATTCTTACTTTGCAATCTCTCTTGCTACCAATTCCTTTATTGTTGCTCTCCATCTTTTAGAATGTTTATGTTTTACCTTTTGTTAAATTTTTCAAAAAAAAAAAGAAAGGACTTTGCTATATGGTTCAAAAAAAGTAAACAACTAATATATACACTATTTAGTCAAAGAAAATATTCTAACAGATTGCGGATTACTTGAAATTAAATTAAAAAAAAAACAAAATAGAAAAGATGCAGTAAGGGTATGGAAAATAATAAAAAAAATATGGGATGTAAAGAATCTATTGTTATGATGATGATTAGAAATCAAATTTACCCAATATAGTAGATAAAAACTCACCCTTTTACTTTCGCAAGATGCTTTGTCTCCTAAAGAAATTTAAAAAAGGAAACCAAAGATGTAAAGTAGATATCAGGGCAAATTAAATAGAAAAATTATAGATTCATTGCAACACATGCATTCTTTATAGAATGAAAGGAGCTTTTGGCCTCATTCTATCAATCAAAGAACCATCACTGGACAATTCAATCACTTCAACTACCTATCAATGACTTATTTTTCATATATTGTGGCACCAAAATCCAAAACAGAATATGTTAAGGCAAAACAGAATTGCAAATAATTGACAAAAAATCGAAGGAAAATGCAAAACAGAATTTTTTTCCTTTTTAAAAAATGATTTGAAAAACATAACATGATTATGAATCAAACAGAAATGTCTTCAATATTTGAAAATAAAGCGGAACAAAAGCCAAATAATCTTTAGCCCCTTACCCAAAGACGTATAACAGCAATAAGAAAACTCCTTTGTAAAAAACAAAATGCCCAAATCAGTAGTCCTTCACCTACGGCAGCAATGGAGAGGGAAGTTTAGATGAAATCTTCAATCTCAAGAGGAACACAACGTGGGCAGGAAAAGGAAATAGTCGTAAATCAGTGATTTTGTTTACAGAATCATGATAATCCAATAAATGCACACATATATAGAAGAACAAAGAAATATATGCAAAGAAAAAATACAGCTTTATTGCAAAATGGAAAAATTCAATGAGATGACCCTATTCCCTACCATACCTAAACAACAAAGAAAAAAATTAAATCAAACCGTAATATCATACCTTGAACACTAATGTCAAAGAACAGAAATTATGAGCATCATCTCGAGAAACATTTAAACATTATTTACAGAGATAAAACCACCTTACCGAAACAGAACATTATTTTAGTAGTTAATTAATGTCTATTCCCAAAATGCATAATACAACACTGGTGAAAAAATTAGACTAAATTAGCAAAGAAAAAAACACAGCGAAACGAAGAACATGATGAAAGGAAAAAAAAACTGAACACAAAACCGTCACCGCCCTTAAAAATATGATATTCAGTAGTTAGCTTCTATTCCCATTTCCATTATAGAACACATGCATTAAAAAACGGAAGAAATTAGGCACAATAATAAACATGATAAGATTAATCACAATTCACAACCAATTTTCCATAATGAAAATTATGCTTGATGCTAGGTGAATGAATTAAAATTTACAAAACGTTCCACTTTCTATCATACAATGAAAACCCAGAAAAAACACTATCCATTATTTCTCAATTAAATGCGGAACAATCCATTGAAGAGGAAAGCAAAAATAAGAAACAAAATTTCTATCTTGAGCAACTCCCTGATGAGCTTGAGCTTAAGGGCGTCAATCAAGTTCCAGCACCATTTTGCATGGAAAGAGCTTCTTTGTCTTTCACCTCATGAGCCTCTTTTACTTGTGCTATGGGAAACGTTTTGTCCGCATGTCTCTCTTCATCTTCCCAGCTTCACATAGCTTTGTAATCTCAACTAAACATTCTAAGTCAACCCTCATGTATGTCCATGACTATTCTATTCCATGAGTGTATTGATATTGAATCTGTTTTCTCAATAAAAGAGTTGTAGGCCAGTAGCTGCAAGAAGCCCAATAGTCAGTCCATACCTACAGCCAATGATGCTGCCTCACCCTGAAGAGTTTGTAGTGCCCACCTCGTTTCAGAAAAACTAATGCCCATCCCTTCAATCTATTTTTTCTTCTCCTTTCTAAAATTTTCAAAGTATGTGTACAACTATAACCTATTCATGTCACTAAACCCAAATAAAAACTCTGCAAAGCCACTAAGCCATTTTTTAAATATATTTAGGAGGAACGTGGAAATTTAAGGAAATGAAGGAGAAAATTCACCAACCAAAGGAATCTCAATATCAAATTGACCCAAGACCAAAAATCTCTAGCTATAAAAACTACACCACAATAACTTCCTACATTATAATTTTGGTCTGATTCTACTCAATCCAGACAGATAATAATTTTTAATTAAAAAACAATTGAACATGCATATATTGGATCCATTACATGGATGCTCCTCGGAGAAGCATACCAAATTATTTCAACATACAATAACAAAACACAAATTAGAAAAAGGAGAACAAGGTATATAGCCCTTAACATTTCCACAACCACCTTAAATTTCAAGCAAAGAAAAAGCAAACATGGCCTTAAAAAAATGATTAATTTTGGTCAGATAGCACAAACTAAACAAATAGCAAAAAGCAATCAAATTAGGAGATTCTAATTTTGGTCTGATTCTACTCAATCCAAACAGATAATTATCTTGTTTTCGTTCTGAAATTTGTAATAGAAACAATGATTAAAATATGCAAAAACCAAATCAAATAGTCAAATATATCATTATAATTAGGATGGAAATTTTTTATAGAATCTTTACATTATGACCCTTTACACACTTTCGATTCATATAATCAAACAAAAAATCAAATCTAAAAAGATACCATCATAAATAAGTTGTCTCATTTTTTTAAGGAACTTATACCATCATACTTTAACCATGTTTTGGGTAATTATCATCAAAGTAAAAATCAAAATTAAAAAGACAAGATTGCAAATAAAATGCAAATTTTTTTATAAAAATGTTATCATTAGAATTAGAATAGGAAAAAGAAAAAGGAAACATAGGCAACCGTAATACACCCTAATATGTGGATTTAATAAAAAAATAGAATTATCAAAACAATTAAAACCAAGACAGTCAATAATACAATTAGATTTCAAAATATCCTAATTTTGGTTTCCCAAGTGCCTTAAAAACAGATAGCAAAAGGCAATCAAATTAGGAGATTCTAATTTTGGTCTGATTCTACTCAATCAAAATAGATATTAACTTTTAATTCAAATTCAAATTTGCGTTAGAAACAATGATTTAAACATGACTAAACCAAATCAAATAGTCAAATCTATCATTATAATTAGGACGCACTTTTTTTAAAGAATCTTACATTATCACCTTTTACACACTTTCGATTTATATAATCAAACAAAAAATCAAAACAAAAAACAAATTAGAATGACCATATGATTGTTTAAAAGACTTCAAATATACAAAAAGGCTCAACAGAAGAGTTTTTCTATATTTAGTTTTCAGAATCAAATTTACAAAAAGGCACAACAGAAAAGTTTATCTACTCAGAAAAAAATGATTAATTTTGGTCTGATAGCAAAAACCAAACAGATAGCAAAAAGCAATCAAACTCAGAACATATATACTTCGAAATAAAAAATCGTACTCAGAACAGAAGGAAACTTTGGCGTCGATTTAGAGATGAACTTCACTTCAGCAAGGTCCTCTGACTGGGAGTACTCACATGCAAAGCAGGGAGATGATAAAGTTAGGGTTTTTATACATGCAAATCAGTATTTCAGTAGGATAGATGTAAATGAAATTTCACCCATTACCTTCACCAAGGACTTTCTAGAATCTTCAAATCTTTGGGAGCTCTAAGATATTCCAACCCTAAATCGAACAGAAAAGGATTAGTGCGCTTCAAAAGGCTGAACAACGGAAATATAAAACATTAGAACAATCTGTAAACCTACCGCCTCCCTCTATCTTCACGCAGCAGAAACGATTTCTTCAAATCTGAAGCTTTAGGGTTCAACGAAAATAGTGCTTCTTTTTCTCAAGGAACGGATACGGTAGATGAACTAAAAAGGATGATAAATGGGAGATTTTGACTTCACAATTCCGTGAAGAATAACGGAGCAGAAAGGTATAAAAAGCTTGCGGTTATGGAAGAAAAATGGCGAGAGGGCGAGAGGAAAGGGAGGAGTGAAACGTTTTCTGAATAAGAGAGGAAAGAGTGTGAAGAGAGGAAATGAAATGTTTTCGGGATGCGGTCAGCTCAGACATTTAGTAATGGAGAGAGACTAAGAGGTCTCAAGTTTACTCGGTATTGGAAAATGGTTCAAATATAAGAAAGAGAATGAGTGACCCTTTAATCAATGAAATTTCCGAATTTCAATTGTCTCACTCTCTCTCCATATTTTGAGACTCATTAATGGTGAATGGTTGATTACTTTTTTAACCTCATTTAGGCGAGAAAGTTGAATTTACACATCTAACCATTGTTCATTACTTTATATATATACTAGCCGGGTACCCGTGCGTTCGCACGGAACAATATGTTAGCTTGTTGGTTATAATATAATTTTTTAAATGAAATATACTTCATAATAAATATATAAATAATTGAATAATATCAATACAATTATTATCTCTATATATGAATTATGATTTAAAATAGAATAAAACATTAAATAAAGTTATTCAACGTTTAAATACACACTAAACAATGTTATAAAAAACCTCGAAATGTTTTATGTTGAAATTAAAGGACAAAGTAACCTCATTCAATTATTGTCCCTCATTTTTTGTATGACTGGTCAACCTGGAATTTTTATTTATTGTTATTGTAAATGAAACAACAATAAGAAACAATCAATTTATGATGAAATTTAAATAGTATCATTTTATTAACTGCAATTAGAGACAATTATGTGATAAAGAATTTTCCTCGAATATTGCTTCTTGATATAAATCTTGCTTCTAAAACATATGTATTCATTTGAGTTATTATCATTTGAGTACCATTACTTTAATCTATAACAGTTATCCCTGTGTGGTATATTTGTACTCTTAAATTATTATTTGTACACACACACACACCTGATGATCCAGATATTAATGTGTTTTCATGCAAAATTTTAATTTCCACCTGAAATAAGTATTTACATTTATAATTTAAATTTGAGCATTAATAATAATATTTATGTTGAAATTAAAGGACAAAGTAAGTTTGTTCAATAATAGTCTCCGAATTTTTATTTATTGTTATTGCAAATGAACCAACAATAGGAAACAATTAACCTATGTAGTATTTTAAATGTTATCATTTTATCATATACAATTAATGATAAATAATTATTTTTATCTAGAACGGTCTTCATCATGTGATGTACTTTTACTCTTAAATTATTATGTCTTTATATATTTTTATTTTTATGACCTAAATATGAATGTGTTTTTATGCAAATTTTCTATTGCTATGTGATATTAATATCTATCCCAATAATCTAAATTTAAATATTAAAATATTTTATGTAAACTTTACATTTTGGGAAAATTATATTTTTTTTATTTATTAAAAAGGACTAAAGTCAAACACAAAGAAGTCATAAAACTACTATCAACTAAACTAAATAGCGTGGACATTTGCTAACAAATTATATTTACTTTTTGCAGTACATTTACTAAGTTTACATTTATTTATTAATAATTTTTTTTTGTGAAGATTGATTCCCCTGTGATATATAAAAAATATTATAAAAAAAATTAAAAATAATTTTTCTTTCAATAAAATAACAATTAAATTTAAAAAGTGACTCATTTTTATTAATTATTTTTTAAAAAAATTGTGTAGCTAAAAATAACAAAACTGAGAGCTAAGGATCCCTCTCTCTTATGCCCTTTCTTCATGTGGTCTACTAATATTGCTTCATGTTTGAACTTTCAAATTGGTTAATTGCTATTTGAGGGGTCCCTATGGGCGTCTTTCTAGTTGTTCTATATTCCTGGTGTTATGTATTAATTTTGGCGGTTTTGAAATACATTCCCATTCTTTAGTATTTTGGTCTTATGCAGGGAAGCATGTGTCACTACTTGAGCAAAGGATATGCCTTTGATTTTACATTTTAGCTAGTTTGGTCTTATTTAGTTAATTTTATAGGTTATTGGGAGGGGCCATTCTAATTTATATTTATAAAATGTTATAAAACTCTAAATTGTAATAACAAATTACGCAAAAATACATTTTTTTAAATGTATCATGAACAACGAATGTTCGAGGATTCATGACCTCTATAATTCGCTTTGGTGATGCAGTTCCCTCAACATTATATTAATAAATTTTATATAAAATTTTCATCTTTGATGCATTATATTTACCTCTTGAAATATATATATATAATATTAATATTAATATTTTAACATTAATGAATTTTTATATAAAGATTTATTCTCCCAGAATAAATGAAAAAATGGCCAAGACTATATAGTAAATCTTTCAATGGGTGATGCAGTGCGTTCATCACCTTTTGTAACCATAAGATTGAACAAAAATTAAATCAACTCGGATGACAATGTTTACTGGCTACCGATTTATTTGGGCATAGACAAAAAAGTTATTGTTTACATAATGATCCCTTTTAATATTTGGAGATAGTCCTCATTTCTTTTATTATTTATGACCTCTCTGATGAAATTGTTGGTACAACCTCCTTCATTCTTGTTCTCCGGTTGGTTAGAGTATTGAACCTATTGTTAGTTAGTCCAGCTTCACCCTCTGTAGGGTTCCTTCAAGCTCTTTTCTACCTCGTCCTCTCCGTACACATTCTTTTGGAATCTATTGCGGCTATTCAAGCAACGTCATGTAGCATCCAGCTGCGCCACCGTGTCTGCGTCGTTTTCGTCTTCGTCGCGTCTGAACAACCACCGTTACAGGCTGCGTCTTGGCCCCTCCCTTGCGCGCAGAACAGTCGTGACTTCGTCCTTGTGTCTGCCCCACCTAGCTGTTGTCCGCTCCCTCTCCTTCCTCCTCTCTCTTATGTTTCTCCAACTCTTATGGCCTCCCTTCTTCATGTCTATCTATCTTCTGAAGTAACAGTATATGTATGTCAACAGGGGCGTGAAGAGGCATGACCGGAGAGGCCGTGACTCACCACCATTAGGTACCCAAAGGGAAAGTCGTCGCCGCCATTGAGAAGCTGAAGCGGCATGTTGATGGAGATTCCTCCATCTTTGGTTGCGTCTTTGTGAGGTTGGGTTCTGTCGTTCTCCATCGTCATCGTCACCGGGAAACGCCTTCAACCTCTCCCTAACCACCTATATCCACCAGAATCACCGCACACAAGCGTGTTATCAGCTCTTGGATTTTCTCCGGAACCACCGCGTTCAACCATCCATTGTTGTGGGAGCGTGAAGGAGCTGCGAATTCTCTGTCGGCGTAAGCAAGAAGATGATCCACAGTTCATCTCTACTATTCTTTTTCTTTTATTTTTTTATGATGCTAATTTTTTATTATTGATTTTGCTCTTTAGTCCATCCTACTATTTTACAAGCTTTCAGGATAAAATAATAAATTAGAATTTTTTGAATAACAGGTTAGAAGACTGGTTATTATAAATTTTAAAGGTGTAGTCATTCATGAATCACCCACTAGGGAGATCCACCCTAGTCTTTACCTGAAAAAATATTATAATTTTTTAAAAAATATGTTTTTATCAATATAAACACAATTTAATTGTAAAAAGTCATTACTTTTATTTTTTTAAAGTATTATACAACTAAAAAGAAAAAATATAAGTGAAACACTTATAATCAACACAAATTTATATTACAAAATAATTAAATTGTAATTTTTGCCGTTATATATTAATGAATTTTTAACTAAAATCTCATTTTTATCTGGTATATTCTTATATTATAATTTAGATATCAATAATTTTTATTTAAAAATAATCATCACAAAGTTTAATATTTAAATTTTATTTTAATATTAATACTATTCATCCAAGAACTTTAATATTAATGAATTTTTATGTATTTCCTTCATCTATAATTTATTCTTACCATTTAGTTCAAATATTAATAAGTTTATTGTAAAACCTTCATTCCCATGTGATTAAATTAATTAATATTATTAAGACTTTTCCTATACTTTAAGTCATTATTTAAATGATTACCCTTACTTTTTATTTATTGTCATTACAAATGAAAGAACAATAAAAAACAATTAATCTAAATTAAAATTAAAAATTTTAATAAAACAATAAAAAATTATTAATCTGCATTAAAATTAAAAAGTTATCCACTTGTCATGTGGAATTACACATTTGAATTTTAATAAATTGAGTATTATTACTTTCATGTAAAATGAACATCCCAAAAGTGATACAAGTTCACCCTTAAATTGTTATATTTTCAAATATATTACCTTTTATGACGTGGATATTAATAATTTACATGTAAAATTTATAATCCTACACCGTGACTTAAAACAATGAAACCCCTCAATCAAGTTTGGTTTTTTACTTGTTACAACTATGTATCAAATTAGATGTTACAGGGGTTTGGGTAGTTTAACGTGAGGTTCTAGGTTCAAACTTCATTGCTTTCCATATACATCGAAAAAAAAAAATTATATGTTATAGTAACACATTTGTTTTAATTTTAATCTTAAATTGTTATATTTTCAAATATATTACCTTTTATGATGTGGATATTAATAATTTACATGTAAAATTTATAATCCTACGTGTTACATATATATAATCTTGCCCACCGTGACTTAAAACAATGAACCCGTTACAACTATGTATCAAATTAGATGTTACAGGGGTTTGGGTAGTTTAACATGAGGTTCAAGGTTCAAACTTCATTGTTTTCCATGTACACTGAAAAAAAAAATATAGATGTTATAGTAACGCATTTGTTTTAATTTTAATTGATAATTTGGCCACAAACATAGCTTTAAATTGTCAATACATAACTTATTAGATATGTCATTAATAAAGAAGGAAAAACTCATATTTTGGCTCTACTGTCAGCAACATCAATTCTATAACAGAATTAAGAACTAAAACATAGTCTGTTGATTGTTGCATGGAAAGGAAAACTACAATGAATTGTGGATAACAAATATATATACTTGTCATCATATCCAAGTGCACTCAGCAATGTATCAGGCATATGTAAAATCTTTGAAATTGAATAAGAATAAAGATTTAACTCCTCTAGAGCAAGGGGTGCAGTTTAAAAGGTAAGTACGGAGTTATAATCATTCATTGAAAAATCAATAGAGTGAATTTTAAAAACTTTACAATATTATACATGTGACTGTATTTTATAGCATTCCCAATTATTGCTTTTTCAATCAATGGTTATAACTCTGCAGTCTGCACTTTACACTCGAAATTGCAGTCCTCAATTTAATTAGAGGAGCCAAATCCGAAAAATAAATATGCAACAGTCTTGCTTTCCTGAAAAACCATTTTCTTCTCTGCCATCCAAAACTCATATTATGAAATATTTTCCATTTTTCCTAGAAATTAAACTCAAAACCCCAACCCTGCAATTTTAAATGGCAGTGCTGCTCACAGCCACAAGTAAAGCTCCAAAACTTTAATTCTTCTCTTTACAACTACAGAGTTCAGACTGAAACTTATAGGCCCTACATAATCCTAGCCGTAGTCATCTTGAACCCCTAATCATTTCTGCCACATAGGTACTTTAGAATCAACTGCTTTAATTTCAGCCACCTTGCCAATGTTTGGAATGCATATCTTAATCATATCAAGCGTAAGTCAATCTACAGCCCCCCGTAGAGTCACTCTGCAATTTTTTTTGGAACATACAGTTCTGCAAGTTAAAACAAAACTCTGAAGCCAAGAGCCCACCAAAGTCTCAATGCATGTTATTTATCATACACCACCAAATAGCATAATATCCTTAGAACAGCTGCCTTCTACAAATTTATGGAAGAACTCTGCTCTGCTTTTCTATAAGCTAGAAATTCTATGTAATTTACCACCTGAAATCTGACCACTCATCATTTCAAAGTTGGGGAACACTAAGAGGAAAAAAACTAATTAGTATAAATGCTATCTTCAATCATGAAACTTTCACATTATTATAAGCATAAAGATATAAACTACAGATAACAAAGAAATAAAAAAGCTTTGACGTTACATATATTAAAACAACAAAAAAGGGGGGCTGCAAATCTTTTTACAACAATGTACATTGACAAAATAAACAAAAACTATGGTCTTCTTCGTACCACAGCGACACCCAGAAATTAAAAAATACCAAAAAAAAAAGTTCTATAGGTTATAATAGATTACAATAAATTATGTCGATCTTTTCATTGCAAAGATTTGATATAGAAAACATGGGGCTTTTAACCATTGGTGTGCCAGAAATTGAGGAAAGTAAATTACAATAGTTTTAAAAGTAATCACAGTCACAACTTACCAAACAAAAGAAAATTTTAGTCTTCACAGCTTCCCATGAATTATTTTGATGCATCTCGATCAATATCTCTCTCAGCTACCTCACTATTCACAACTTCCCAAATAAGAAGGGGAAAATGCTTATCTGAAGTGAATGTTATTCTGTGAAGTCCTATATATCAATATATACCAAAAGTAAATCATAATCTATTATTAAACTTGCCTTCTAACCCTATATTGTTAGAGCTTGAGACTGAACAACAAAATAATGATTGGTTTAATTTAACTGAAACAATTGTATTCACTGAAAGATATATGTTAACCCCTAAACTTGATATAAGAGAACAATGTGAGGAAGAAAACAAAAACAATTTAAAAAAACTATTTTAGTCATCCAAAATATAATCACATAGTTGGATCAAAATGCAACCACATCCATTAAGAAAAATGCATATCTTGACGATGATTTAGAAGACACATCAAAATGCAACCACATCCATTAACTATGGTTTCTCCTATCATTCCTTTGGATACAAATTCATTCATCACATAAGCATTATAAGTTACATTCAACACAATTACATTCTTCCTAAGGGTGTTCTTAAAAAAAATAAAAGCTTTATTTAATGGATAAAAACTAAAACTGAACCAAAAGCATGCATGGCTAGAAATTGCTTGACATTGGAAACAAAAAAGGTAAAAATGGAACACAATAATCCTGCCTCACAGTACGCTAATGTTTCAGGTAACTGATTGTGTTTTTTTTTTTTTTTTCAAAATCAAGAAAAACCACTGTTTAGGGTTTAGGAAGAGGATCACACAGTCAAATGAAGACGTTCAGAAGAATTTTCAGAATTGGTAATAAAAAGCATCCACAATCAGTCAATTAGAAAATAAAGCATAATAGGGTTTATTGCACATTTCAGTTTTATGCAAAAGTAAAAAATGCAGAAACAGGGAAGAAAGAACCCTAATTAGTGCAATTTAATGTAGCAAAATAGGGGGCATAAACCGTTACATTGTCGAGACCACTGCCACATCCAATCTCATGGCCAAACCTGACTGCCGCATCGCTAAGCCACCACCTCTATGCCCACAGCCATCTCCCTGCAGGAGGAAAATTTTAGAGGCTGTGGGGGAGAACCTGTTAGCAGCGACTACCACTGCCTTCAATCTAACTGCCAAACACAATACCATCACCGCCCTTAAAATTCTGATCTTCAGTAGCTAGCTTCTATTCCCATTTCCATTATAGAACACATGCATTAAAAAACAGAAGAAATTAGGGCACGATAATAAACATGATAAGTATAATCATAACAAATTTTCCATGCATACCTTCAGCCGTATAGAAGGAAGTAACGAAAATGATGGTAAAAGGCAGTGCAGTAGGGGGAAACATTGTCGAGCAACAGGGAAAATAGCGTGAAGGAGAAAAATAGAAAGAAGAGCGGATGAAGAAGAAGGAAATAGAAACCAACTCTCTGATGACAAAATGAAGGAGACCGAGGAAGAGACGGTCATTATCCACGCGTCCTATTAATTGTTTCAGCGAAGAGCAAGAAAAAAGAAAGAGAGCATCATTGATTATCGAAATTTGAATTCAAAATTTAAAAAAAGTGTAATAATTCTGGAGTAAAATTAGTGGCAATTTTACCTTTATTTTTCGCGAGAATAAAAAGTACCAGACTTCCTTATTTTATTAGGAAAAATAATAATAATAATAATAATATAATAATCATCTACATAGGGAATATCCTTTTTTTTGGTTTCCATTTTTTTTTAGACAATAATACCCTTAATTATATTTTGAAAAACACACCAATAAAGAAAGAGTGAGGGTAACCAAGTAAAAAATCACTAAAAAATATAGAAATTCAGGATATTATCAAAATTTAAAGAATGATTTGAATTTAAATTATTAATCTATACTTTTTAAAATTATTTTAAAAATTCAGAACTTAACTGATAAGATAATATTTTGAATTTAAATTAAGAAATGTGGATTAAAATTAGAATATGAAAAAATAGAATCAATTAGGATTTGAATTTGAATTGTAAAAAAAGGGATTAGTGTTAAAAAAGTTATCATTAAAAAAATAGAATTCAGTATATCATCCAAATTTAAAGAAGGAACTGAATTTAAATTATTAATCTATACTTTTCACAATTACTTTAAAAATTCATGACTTAAATGATAAGGATAATATTTTAAATTTAAATTAAGAAGTGGGGATTAAAATTAGAATAGGAAAAATATAATCAATCAGGATTTGAATTTGAATTGTAAAAATAAGGATTAGTGTTAAAAAAATTATTATTAAAAAAACATTGGAATTCATTATATCATCCAAATTTAAAGATAAATTTAAATTTGAAGTATTTGAAAATATAAATAAATAAATTTTTATGTTTTTTTTTAAAAAAATGCAGATAGACAGGCACGACAGTTCCTGTCTTTCCGCTAATAATAATAATAATAATAATAATAAAAGAAATAATAGGATTTAATAAATATAAAGATTTCAAATATTTAAATTTTAAATTTTAAAAATCTCAATCAACCACTAGATTCAATCTGATTGGTTGTGTATGATGGTGGTTAAAACAATGAAATAAAAATCTTTTAAAAACATCAATAATTATTTAAAGAATTGATAAAAAAAATATGGAAAGAAAGTAATTGATTGAGACTTCAAGGAGGTGTAAATGGTATTGGATTCTGAAATTTGAAATTTGAAATTTGCACATTAATGTGATTGGTTAAGCATGGTTGCTATGTTTAATAAAAATATATAAGAAAAAAAAACTTTCATTGGTTGCTTCTAATAACGATGTTTTTGGAGGGAAATTGACATCACAAGGGGTAGAGGTGTCAAAATGGGCTACCCGGCCCGACCCGCATCGGGTAGCGGGCTTGTGCGGGTAGGGCTAAAATACCCGGCTAAAATTCGGTCCTGTGAACTTAGTGCCCTAGCCCGGCCCTATGCGGGTAGCGGGCTTGTGCGGGCCGGCCCGGTTAAAAAAAATTAACTTATTAAAAAATGTTGCTTATTAAAAATTGTAAACAATTATACTTTTACAAAACTAAAAAAATTACAATTTAGTTATAAAAATCATTTAAAAGGGGAAAAACAAAATGAAATTTGCATTCGATGAATCAAAATTGTTCTAGGATTATAAAATACATATTTGACAAACTTGGATTTGAGGAAGTATATATATGCACTAATATAATAATATACTCGATCATAATTACTTTAATTAATTAGTTATCTATCAAAAGAAAATCATAATTGCTCACCATATCCATTGACTTCACAGTAAAAATTTCAATTTTCAGAACTTCAAACATTTTTAGATGGAAGAAAAATAAAAAATGGGTCATGCCAGCGAACTTAAGCATAACTCAAAAGCAAGACAATTTTTTTTTTAAAAAAAGGGCCGCCCGTTAGCCCGATCGGGTAGCCCGACCCGAACCTGCTTAAGACCGGGCCTTTTCATTTCCGGGCTAAAAAGCCCGACAAAAATTTGGGCCTCTAATTTAAGTGCCCAAACCCTCCCATATTGCGGGTTTGGGCGGGCCGGCCCGGTCGGACCGGCCCATTTTGACACCTCTAACAAGAGGTGACACATCACATCAATAGATCTAGCATAAACTGTCTTTTATATAATATATTGATATTGATTGATTGATATTGATATTGATAAAGATTTGATGACGTGTGCTAGTATCATTCATAATTGTTGGCATTCTAGTGTACTAGGTGTTTTTGAAAAACTAAAAAGGATTGGAATCATTTAAGAAACTGTTTTTCTAACATGTACAACCCTTGCACAGAATAATAAATCAAAAGTGAAATTGTTTTACTGAAAATTGCAGAGAACTTAATAACATCATTCAAGTGAAAAAAAAAAATTCTAAAAGTTGTCCAAAGATGCCAAATTTTAGTTGATGTTGCTTACCCAATTTGTGGTATGGAGGACGAGACAATTACAATGCACTATTAACATGTGAAGAGAGTAAAAGAATATGGTTTGCTTCATTAGTGGGTATTCACATTGGTACTGAATCTAATCTACAACTTAATCACAGGCTAAACTCTGTTTTATCATCATGTGAGATAAATATGGTTGCTCTTATTTTTACCATCCTTTATGTTATATGGATGAAAAGGAATTTATGGGTTTTCAAAAAAAAGATATTTGTTAGCCAAGTTCTTTGAAAAGCAGGTTATCTTCACCGATGTCCTACAATAAACCACACCATGCCTATTAATGGTTTGACTTCCTCATGGTCTTTTTTTCCACCTCCCAGTAGAGTTGAATTAAATTTTGACGTCTCAATAGCGGGTGTAGGATTTGGAGCCATTTTTTGGGATCACTAAGGTAATGTCCTTATAGCATAGACTAAATTTAGTCATTTCCAACATGTAGAGGTCGCATAAGCAGAGGTAATGGCGTTGGAGCAGGGGTGTTCGCAAATTAGATTGGATCAGTTTTGAGGGAAAAATCATCCAATCCAATAATTTCGGTTAATCATCCAATCAGTTTTGATTTTTTTCCAAATCCAATCCAATCTAATTTTAATCGGTTTGGATTGGATTGGACTTCGGTTTCTCAAATAAACTAAAAAATGAAGTTATGAAAGTAAAATTATGTCATCATTACTAGTTTCCGAAATCGTTAATCATTTACCAATTTAAAGCCGAAAAGTTATGCTTTGCCAAATTGTTAATTTTTCTTGAACAAAAAAGTTGTAACTTTAAATACTTAATTAGATATGAGGACCCAATTCCATTGCCCATAAACAATATTCGTTTATAGTAAACCCAATATGATAAAGACATGCAATTATCTTATCCTATGATTAAATGTTATTCATTAAATATAGTTGCACAATAATAATTTTTTTATATCATCATAGAAAAATAATATCAATAATGTATAAAAAATTTTAAGAAAAGTTTGGATCGGTTTGGATTAGATTGGTTCTCACATGAAGATCTGAAATCCAATCCAATCAAATAAAAAATTTCAATTTTTTACGATTTACGGTTATTTCAGTTTGCAATTTTTTAGATTGGTTGTTGCGATTCAAATTGGATTGGATTGAATTGAATTTGAACACTCTTATGTTGGAGTAGAGTCTTCAGCTCGCATGTGACTTATGCTTCTCTCACATACTAGTTAGGTCTGTTGCTTGCCTTTGAGTACGTTATGGAACATTAGTAGCGCTAACAACTCCTATGTGGCTGGTCTAATTCTTAATTTTATGCTTTTCTCTAACTGATTTTCATTTTTGCAGCTTCTCATGTACGCAGAAGTTCAAATATTGTAATCGATAAACTTGCAAATTTGAATTTTTCTTTAAGTGAGTATGTATGGGTGGAAGATTATCCACAATCCTTTGAAGTTATTTTATTGACCCATGTAGCATCTGCGCATGTTAGGTGTAACGTCCTAATTTCTTAATTCAAGAATAATGCACGTTGGAGACACTATTCTTAAATTTCTGAAATTATTCCGCGTCATTACAGATATCTTTATATACACACTCGTCAAATGCTTAAGTAATTCCAATGTTTACCTAAGCTGAAATACATTACACATTCTACATACATTTCATAATCCATCTGCCACTCAGTGGCTCAACATAACAATCACTACTAAATACACAATTTCTAATTTAATACATTATATTGTATCTAAATTTCCCATAGAACTATCTGACAGCCGTGGGGGAAATGATCCACCTTAGGGACTTCAATCTCTATCCAATGTCAATCAATCCAGCCTGCATAACTAAAATGTATCCCACAACATGAGGTGAGACTAGTGTTGATAGCACTCTGCTAGAAGCTTGGACCTACAAGACCTACACTGGAGGATATGCACCAAATTCAAGCCTGAGCTTCAAGCAAGGAAGAGTTGGAGAAAATTAGTGTCCTACAAATAAGGGTCACCACCCTACAAAATAAAGATCATTACCCTATAGAAGGACACCTTGACCCTGGATAAGACCCTAGTCCTATGGACCACCCTTAATTAGGATTTTCTTGTATTTTCTTTTTATCTTTGTAATTTTTTATTATTTATTTTCCTTAAGATGGGAGCTCATTGTATAGGTTTATTGGTTATTAGGTTGCCTTTCTAAAAGGCTTAGGAGTCTTGGGTTCAATTCCCACATAGGATAGAATTTTACTCATCTTTTATTTTCCTCCTTGGATGGGCGCTAAATGAGGGGTTTTATTGGCTTAAGACTTAGCTTAGCCATAAGTCTTGGGGTCATGGGTTCAAGACCCACTTAGGATAGCTTTCCTACCATCTTTTTATTTTTTCCCCACTCATTTCCATCAAGTGGCCGCCCCCTCCCCTCCACTCCTATATAAAGGAGCCTCCTCTCTTTGTAATTCACACTTTCATGAATTAAGTAAAGGCATTATGTCCAAATTTCTCCTCCCTTGGTGAGTTGAGTGAGGCTTGGTGGTTGTTGCTCAAACCATACTGAGACTTATCTAATTCTCCTGAATTAGTGGCGTCTGACATTGGATTTATCTGCTGTGGGTGGATTCCTGCTTCAGTGGCGTCCTCACCATCTCTTTCTCTCCACTTTTTATTTCACTTTCTCTCATTTTCTTGCGCAAATATAGCTGCTTCTCAGCATCTATATTTCGCATTTTCTTGCTTAATTGTTGATTCTAATCGGTGGTTTTTGCTCAATTCTAGATCCCACACCCATCCTGCTATCAATTGGTCATCAGAGCTTGTTGAATTTGAGCAAATTTGGAGCTATATTGGAGCTGTTTGGCCGCGGGTACTGCACCTCTTTTGTGCAGAATTTTCATCATTTTAGTGTAATTTCATCCCTCTTTTCAATTGTAATTTGGACTTGGACTGTTTCCCGGGCTCGAGGTGCCTTTCTGCTGCTGTCAGCATTGTCTGTTTGGTTGTTGATTGCTTGAATTCTTGCTAGTATGGGGTTGTTTTTGGGCCGCTAATCCCACCCCATAGGTGTTTGATTAAATGCCTATTTAATTGCTCATACTTGTTCTTGAGTAATTCTTGCAATTAATTACTATAAACTGCTTGTTTGTTGGTGAAGTGTGGTAAGAGGAGGCATTGTTGTCTTCATTTTTCCAAAGATCGTTCACCTACATTTTCTCCCCTTCACCATTAAATTGTCATCCCCCATATTCATCTCTTTACTTTCCGCTTTTAATTTTTCGCCATTTAATTTCCGCTTCTCCCCATCCTTTTAATTTCTTCTCTCCCTTTTACATTCTGTCATTTACATTTCTGCTCTCCTCATCCTTTTACTTTCCACTTCCCCCTTTACTTTCAGTCATTTACTTTCAGTCATTTACTTTCAGTCCTCCCCATCCTTTTAATTTCCGCTTCCCCCTTTACATTTTTGCTCTCCCCATCCTTTTAATTTCTGCCATCCCCTTCTACTTTCTGCCATTTACATTTCTGTCATCCCCATCCTTTTAATTTCAGTTTCCCCCTTTTAATTCTTGCCATTTATTTTTGCGCAATTTTCCTTCTTATTTTTCCATTTTATGCGCATTTTTGGGCTCTTGTGTTGTTCAATTTTCTACTCTTGTCATGCCTGTCTGTTTGTCATTCTGATTGCAAATTTGGATTGACTGCTATCTCTACCTTGGACTTTCTTTGTTTGATAGTGCAAAACGCTCACCTATAGGCTTTCTTTTGGTTCATAGTATTGGAAGAAGATCAACAAATTCTAATTGTTGATTTTCCTTCAAATTTTAATTTCAATCTTAAAATTGAACCAAGCGCGTTTTTGTGACGATACCGGTTTTGTATAATCAACAAGGAAGTGCTAAGCAATTTTTTTGGCCATTTTTGAAATCAAGTTGTCATTACGTTTTCACAGTTTTTTAGAAATCAGTTTATTCTTTATTTTTGCTTTCTGGACCACTTGAACCAGTTTACTGTCAGAAAATTCCAAAAATATTACAGTAGTTACAGTTTATTTTCTTTTAATTGTGTACAAATTTTTGTAATTTTCTGTTGGGGAAGAAGACAAAAAAAGAAAGAAAATGCAAGAAAAATACAAAAAGTACGTACGTGCCAAAAATACACAAAGAGGTGTAAAAAGCAAAAAGGGTGCAAAAGTCGAGAACAAAAAAAAAAGTCAAAAGACACCCAAAAAGAGTAAAAAATTCAAAAAAAATTCAGAAAAATAGAAAAACAAAAACAAAGAGATATCCCAACAATACAGTGACAGTTTTACTATAATTTTCTGTTTTATTTCCCTGTATACCGTAATTGAGTTGTATTTGCTGTTTTTCTTAAAACGATAATTTTGGCAACTCTTTTACAAAAAATCACCAAAAACAATTATCTTTGCAATTTCTTCCGTCTTGTGTTGTTTGCTTTCTGTTCTTGTGTATAAGCTTGTTTGAATGCCAACTTTTCTTGTTTGTCATATCAATTCCCTGTTTAGTCTTAGGATTTTCCAATATTCTTTCAGTAGATATTTTCTTTGTTAGTGCGCTTCTATTTTGAGTAAAGGTTAAGACTTAGTCTCACGTTGGTTTTTGCAAGATCTAACCAACCTCCAACCGAGTAGAAGAGGCAAGAGAGTATATAGAAAAAGCCTAAAAAGAGTGACATACACGAGTGTTGCATTCCATTGAGTGTAAACACTTTGTTGAGTGGAAAGGTCCTTAAAAGCTTTAACATAAAATCAATCTAGGAGAATGGAAGGAAGGAGGCAAGGGGAAAGGGCAACCATGTTGTTTAGGAAAGCCTTAGAAACACCTTTGGGTGAAGAAGAGAGCCAAAGAGAGAACCTATTCCACACTAAGTGTCATATTGAAGATAGGGTTTGTTTAGTGATCATAGATGGAGGAAGTAGTAACAACTTAGCTAGCCTTAGGTTAGTTAACAAGCTAAACTTACCTACTACCCCACATCCAGAACCTTATACACTTCAATGGGTGAGTGATGAGGAAGAATTCATGGTGGATAGACAAGTGAGCTTAAGGTTCAAAATTGGGGATTACCAAGATGAAATGACCTTTGATGTTATACCCTTAGAAGCCTCACACATTCTTTTAGGAAGACATTGGCAATATGAGAGAAGGGCGAAACATGATGGGTATTCCAATACCTATAGGTTCCGCCACCAAAAGGTTAAATTCACCTTGATGCCTATGACCTCTAGTGAAATAAAAGAAGACCAAATTCAACTTAAGAGGTTAGTAGAACAAGAGAAAAGAGAACAAATAGAAAAAGAGAAAGAAGAAAAACTTAAAAGAGAAAGTGAGGAAAAAGAATTAAGAGTGCAAGAAGAGAAAGTATGTTTATCTTGTGATCATTTGAATGCTAACTCTTCTAGTGAAAGCATGAATAGGTTGATGGAAAATACTTCTAGTGTTGCAAAGAGTACAATTCAAGTTGTTGAAAGGGAGTTTCCTAAACTTACTTTCTTTATGCATGAAATGCCTCTCTCTATGCACAATTTTATGCTACAAAGCATTACATGTTTGAAAGAAATAAACAATTTTGATAATGCTTTGAAACCTATTGCATGTTTAGAAAAATCAACTAAGTTTAAGAGTACCATGAAACTTTCTAGAGATGCATGTTTAGTCAATTCCTTTGATCAATTTAGATTGCATGATAGGAATGATAACAAAGTTGGATTGAATATGCATGCACCTTTGGTTTGTATTTATAATGTTCATACACATTTTGGACCTAAAATAATTGTTTCATATAAAGATGTGTATTATACTATTGAACTAGTAAAAGAAAATGATAAAAATTTGGATGAAGCTATCACATATGAGAAAACTTGTTTGACATCCATTTCACATGATGATATGCTTCATAGTGTGCTTGCTCAATGTGATTCTTTTGATGTTTCACCTTACATGCACACATATGATAATATGCAAAAGGTGTCATATTACTTGAGTGGGTGCATTAGAATAGATAGACCTCTTGAACAGACTTGTATAAATACCTCATGGCATGAACATATGCACTACCCTTTTGACAATCATACTCAAGATGCATGTGTTATGTTCAATAAAAAATGTTGGGATGTTATTGAAAAATATTGACATTTATGCCACATAGTTTCACATGTGCATTTATTTGGAAAAATAATATAGAATACTTTGATGGATATCGCACATTGAAACACTTTTTGTACTCGAGTGGAATTTATTTCCTAAGCTTTCTCCATGACCATTTCCTTGTCTTACTTGCAAAGGAGGGCTTCAAAAGATTAGTCTTCGATCCAGGATCTAAATCCACAGAGTACATGGACAAGATGGTTCAATCTTCATTGAGGGAGTTTTCTAACCCTTATCTCAAATACCTCTTGTTTATCTCCTATGTTTTTCTTTTGCTAATCTTTATGATTCCCAAGTATTTTTGTTATGAGCCTCCACTTTGCTTGCTTTGGAATAATACTTATGGGTCTTCTTCTTGTTGTCTAGGCACAAGAAGGATGTTCAACTTGTGGACCTCTAACTCTACTCTCCAAGGGATAAGAGAAGTATCTTCTTACTTCCTAAATTTTGTCATCCATCTCCTTCTTCTACCCAGTTCAGTATTCTTATGACTTCTTTCTGAATTTTCAGATTTGAGGTCAAATCCTTTTCAAGGGGGAGAGAATGATAGCACTCTGCTAGAAGCTTGGACCTACAAGACCTACACTGGAGGATATACACCAAATTCAAGCCTGAGCTTAAAGCAAGGAAGAGTTGGAGAAAATCAGTGTCCTACAAATAAGGGTCACTACCCTACAAAATAAAGGTCACTACCCTATAGAAGGACACCTTGACCCTGGATAGGACCCTAGTCCTATGGACCACCCTTAATTAGGATTCTCTTGTATTTTCTTTTTATCTTTGTAATTTTTCCCATTTATTTTCCTTAAGATGGGAGCTCATTGTATAGGTTTATTGGTTAGTGGGTTGCCTTGCTAAAAGGCTTAGGAGTCTTGGGTTCAATTCCCACATAGGATAGAATTTTACTCATCTTTTATTTTCCTCCTTGGATGGGCGCTAAATGAGGGGTTTTATTGGCTTAAGACTTAGCTTAGCCATAAGCCTTGGGGTCATGGGTTCAAGACCCACTTAGGATAACTTTTCTACCATCTTTTTATTTTTTCCCCACTCATTTCCATCAAGTGGCCTCCCCCTCCCCTCCACTCCTCTATATAAAGGAGCCTCCTCTCTTTGTAATTCACACTTTCATGAATTAAGTAAAGGCATTATGCCCAAATTTCTCCTCCTTTGGGGAGTTGAGTGAGGCTTGGTGGTTGTTTCTCAAACCATACTGAGACTTATATAATTCTCCTGAATTAGTGACGTCTGGCATTGGACTTATCTGTTGTGGGTGGATTCCTGCTTCAGTGGCGTCCTCAGCATCTCTTCCTCTCCACTTTTTCTTTCACTTTCTCTCATTTTCTTGCATTTTCTTGCGCAAATATAGTTGCTGCCCAGCACCTATATTTCACATTTTATTGCTTAATTGTTGATTCTAATCGGTGGTTTTTGCTCAATTCTAGATCCTACACCCATCCTGCTATCAAGTGTCTCAGTGAGCAAAGCATTCAACAAGCAGTGTAGGGAGGCAGGCATATGACATGCAACATATCATTCAACAAATCATACATGGTTTAGTCCTATCACAATTCATTATATCATACATAAGCTCTTTCAATTACCACAATATAACTACACTCAACTATACATGATGTATAATGCAAATCTAAAAATGGATATGATATGCATGACCTGCATTATCTGGCAGATGAGGTATTTTCACTAGACTGGGGCTAGACCTGAGCTCGGACTACAAGGAACGTCTTTCTTGGGCATAACACCTCCAATTAACTGGGGGCCGAAACCCGTGTTTTAACTGGGGACCGAAGTCCAATTAACTGGGGACTGAAGTCCAATTTTGATTAATTAAGGTGAACTGGGGCCGAAGCCATTTTTACTGGGGCCGAAGCCAAATTCATTTTTATATGGGAGTTGAGGCTCAAAAATCATTTTCCAATTATCTGGGGCCAAAGGCCTTAATGTAATGCACAGACATAACATATAGTACATGAACCATGCTAGATCTAAACATTCTCTTTCTTACTCTCTGGGGAAAAGCCCAAGTGTCTTATTAATTCTCAACAGGCACAACAGAACTCATAAACATACAATGTAAATATAATAAACAGCTAGAATAACTATTAATGCTCAACATTAGCAAAATTCCATTATCAAGCCCTAAATGAAAATCTCTAGCATAATCATCACCAATGCATGGAATACAACCAACATAATCATAATATTCTGCACAAGCAATAAATAGTACATTAACTCAGCAAAATTCCCAATTCCAAACCCTAGATAGAGGTATCTAGCTCAATCTCCTTCAAACATACAATACAACTAAAATCAATCGGTAAATAGTCCTAAACAATCACATACAACCTCAAGAAAGGGAAAGGAAGGAGTGGGTACATGGAGGAGCAACCATACAAAATGGAGTGATTGTGTGTGAGCTTTACTCACCTCAAAGGAAGCTCAAAGAGAAGGGAAAGAAGGTTGGGGAGGGTTAGGGTTGGAGATCCTTGGCCTTGGTCCTCTTTTTCCAAGCTCCCAAGGTTCCTCTCTCTAGAATCTCTCTTTCTCTCTCTCTAAAACCCTAATGGAGTGAAGAAAAATGAAGAAGGGAAAGAGATTCAGCGAATTAATAGAGACAGGGACGTGCTCGGGCGCTTGAGCGCCCACTAGCATGCTTGAGCGCCTAAAGTTTCTGTCTCGGAGAGAAAAACGACAAGCTCGGGCGCTTAAGCGCACACCAGCACGCTTGAGCGCCCAAAGTTTATGTCTTGGAGAGGAAAACAACACGATCGGGCGCTTGAGCACGCACCAACACACTTGAGCGCCCAAACCAGCATAAAATTTTCTAGTTTGCTGAAAAAACTAACCCCTTAGCACCCAAACATCACCCAATCAATTCCTTTCCTCTCAAAACCTATTTCATTTCTATTTTAACACACCTAATGACTAAAACATAGGATGATACACTTTTCCCTAACTCCTTCTAATAACATACCCTTCCCACTTAGTTCTTCTTCATCTAACTTTCTTTTCTTATTCCTAAACCGTTATAATTCTCCTTGACTCAGGGTGTGATTTCTTCTAAGTTTTGCCTACAGTTGTTTTAGTTAATACTTGGTTATTCTTCCAAAAATCTCTCAAAACTCGAGACTTTTAGTTTATTTATCTAATTGTCTAAATTCACGTTCTAATCCCCAAGTTTTCACGCCATTTCTAACTTCCTTTTCTTGGCTGGATCCACAGCCTAAAGCTCCCACTACAGTTTCTAGACCCTAATTTTGGGATGTTACATTAGGCTTTTTGTCATAATGCATATCCCAACCTCCAAATAAAAAATTTTTATTTGTTGTTAGGTTTTATGTAATATTTCTTATTCTTTTGTGTGATAAATAAATTATTATTTTGTTAAATTTAGAAAATATTATCCAGTTAATTTGTAAATCCTATTTAGTTTAAACATAAACATTTATAAAAAAAATAATAAATTGAATAAGAGATATTATATTTATTTAACAATACAAATGTAGCAAAAGAAAATAAAAATTAAAAAACTTCTATATCATAATATTGAAGCATAACATCCATGTGAAAATGAATCGAAATCACTAATATAAAAGAATTGTAAAAGCAATTAAAGATTAAAATTCCTTAATGGGATAAGGTGTTTAATTGAAAATTGAAAAGAAAAGGAATAAGGGAAGAATTTGAGATAAAGATGGAAGGAGTTTATTGTACTAAAATTGAGTTTAGGAATTAAAGATTTCTTGAAGCAATAACATAATCCAAAATAACATTCCTTTTTAATATAATTTGTAGGATCTTAGGAGGTTATGGTTGTATCATCCCAATTTTTATTTTCAAATTTTCTTAAGTAAATATGTAATATAGAACATTTTCCTTAAAATGAAATCGAAAGGAAGGGTGAAAAAACTGTTAAAAAGGAGAAAATGTTGCCTCATATTCGCTCAAGCGAGGGATTGCTTATTTGAGCGAAGGGAAGCTGCAAACAAGGGGGCAACACTACCTCATTTTTGCTCAAGCAAAGGATTTTTTGTTTGAGCGAAAATATCAGACAGAACTTGATAGAAAATTGTATGAGAAATTTGCTCGAGCGAAGGATTTTCGCTCAAGTGAATTTCAGGTAGAGTTCCATGCAAAAGTTATTGCCTGGAATTTGCTCAAGCAAGCAGATCTCGCTTGAGCGAGTTTGCGCGACAACAATTTTTTAAAATGGGGTTGTTTTGGCCCTAAAAGGACTTGGGGCACCTAATTAAACACTATTTTAACCAAGAACCCTAATTTTAATCAACCTTAATCACTTTAGGGAGAGATAGAGAAGGAGAAGGAGAAAGCTTGGGAACCCCGATTCTTCAAGGAACTTCAATACTCAGTTCAGAGTGCGTTTTGGATTGCCTTGGAGGTGAGTGTAATCCACACACTCACTGGCATCATGCTTGAAACCCTATGTGGCCCCTCTTCTTGAATTCCCTATCTTGATTTGATTGTGAATGTTTTGATTGGTGATGAATGATGATTGCCCTATGTGCTATGTTTATGATGTGAAATTGTTATTGTTTTAGGATGCCAAATCCTTAGGGCATGGTTATTGGGGCTTTGTTTTAGGGAAGTTCCTGACTCATATCATATGATTGCATAGCCTTAGGGTATGAAAGAGGATTATGATTACTTGTTAACTCTCATGAAAAGTTTTACTTATAATCTTGATGATTTTCACATGTTTCATAATTAATAAATGTTCATCGATATTTATACATATAAAAGGGTTAAGGATAAAGGATGAGGATAATTCATCTTTGAGCTTCGGCTTTATAGGTCTTTAACCAAAGAGGAAAAAGGAAAAGGAAAAATAAAATTGAATCATGAATGGTGCTAATAATACATCACAGTTAAATGGAGAGGTCTCTATGATTGCAAGAGAGGTCCTTCTTGCTATGATTTTGAGCTCAGGTCTGCCGTGAGGTATTAGTGAAAAGACCCCTGATGTTAGGTTAAACATTAAGGACTGACTTATGCATTGATGACTAACATGTGATGAGATGACTTGTATATATGTTGTGCTGATGCATTATCATTTATGTGCTTACCCTACTTTGCTTGCATGATTATACTCACCAAAACGTTAGTCTCATCATACATTTTGTGATTTTTTAGGTATGCAAGACACGTATTATGACTCGGTTTTGGGAGTTTTGGCTGAATCAAGAACTATTTCCATGATTCCATCATTATTGTTATTAGGATCTTTAGTTTATTTATGTTATTGGAACCTTTTAGTTATTTGTTTAAATTAGATTTAGCCAATTGTTTTGGCATAGTTTTCGTTATTTAGTTATAAAAGAATTTCAAGAGTTTATCTATGTTATTATTTGGGTGATGGATTATGTAAAATGTTGGATTATTTAAGCAAATAAATTGATGTATTCAGTTCTATGTTTATGTTTGTTAACGATATTGGTAATGTCGCGAAAATTTTTTCAATATTAGGGATTAGTGCTTCTAACAGACATTATTTCTTAATAAAGAAATTATGACGTTACAGTGACAAATGCTTAGGAGATTGAGGGAGATTTGGGGGAATGTTGAAGAAACTTTGCAAAGGTGTGTGTGAATTAAACCGTGAATGGAAAGTCATGAGAGAATGCTAAGAGTAATATTAAAAGAGTGGAAAGAGTGAATGTTTCACTTTCCAGATTAAGGTTTCAAATTTATAATATAGAAATTTATTACTATTCCACAATATTCACATTTAATGGATATACATTATCAGTGTCAAAAAGTTTTACCTTGTCATCCAATGATGTGTTACCACTGTTAGTATATGCACTAGAGACTTATATATTTTATTTTGAACATCCATCACTTGTATCATATTATTTTATAAAGGCAAGTCATTCTTTTAGAATATAATTAATGTCCTTAGAATAGTAAGCTTAAACTTCATAAGGAATCAAGTAGATGACTTGATCGTGAGATCTTATAAAGAACTATTCTTAAAATATTCTCTGGTCAAGTATCATCTTAGGACAAAAGATGCATTTAGATTAGTATGTGAGTTCGTTGGTGATCACATGCTCACATAAGTACACATTAAGAGTAATGGTGTACTGGACTGACCCACCTTAAGAACGTTGCATGGATTGTTACATTAGTGTCATGAACGTTTCCTATATTGATAAATATTATATGAAGTCTTTTGACCTGAAATCACTACGATTCCTACATAAGGAATTATATGTTTTAAATATCATCAAATGTCACCTGTAACAAGGTGATCATAAAGTTGGTTTTTGGACATATAATAAATTATGTGGTGGAATGTGAGTGACCTAGATGGGATTTGTCCCTCCTATGTAACATGAGTTATATCTGTAGGCCTCTTGATAAAGTTAGACTATAAAATGCATGACCATGCTTAGGAGGATAAACATGAGATGTTTATTTTCTGTATAGTCTACTTGGGCATCAAGAAAACATAAATTGAACTATACAAGGATGACATATTCCATGCCCTTGAGTTCAATTAGATATTTGGACAAAGGGACATATCATATAAATTATTATCATAAAATAGGATTCGTCAAAGTTGTTGACAATCTCAATATTTGGGTAGTAGTGATGTATTGCTAGATACCGCTCACTATTTATGATATTAAATATAAAAGGGTTTTATTTTAATATCATAACCATATATTAAAAGCCTATTGGGTCACACGCATACAACAAGCCGCTAGGAAAGATAACAATTCTAATTTGATTAGAATTATAACATAATGGGTCAGGCTCATATATGTTAGGGTTAATAGAGTGAGGGGTAAAACCCTAGTCACCACTCTATAAATATAGCATAAGATGCATTACCCTATACACGCACGAGTAATCACTCTTACTCTCTAAACGCTACTTAGGGGTGTTCATGGGACAGGTTGGGACGGGTTTTACCTGTCCCTAACTCGGCCCTATTTTTTTACCGGGCCAATTCTATGGACCTGAACCCGTCCATAAACCCGAAGAGACTCGATGATGTGCGGGTCTAAGTAAGATCGGGTGTGAATAGGACAAGACCGAGTTGGCCCGTTATATAAACTAAATATAATCATAAAATGATCATATAACAATATTCAAAAGAAAATAGTTCATACAATTAATAAATATATTGCATACAATAGAATATCACTTAATGTATGCAATATTTTTTACTTTTTTAAAGTTTAGGACATTACTAAACCAAGAATAACATTATATCACTATATAATTTTATGTATATAATGTATTTTTAAAGGTAAATAAAAGAAACTTAGACTCAAAAACCTTATCTAAAATGAAAAAAATAAGGTTATGCCTTTACATAATAGAAAATCATAAGTAATAAATATTATATTTGTATATGAAGGATGGGCCGGGTAACCCGAAGGTGAACCCGAACCCGTCCTCAACCCGATGCCGGGTCAAAAAATGAGACCCGATTCACTTCTATTTTTCTTGTAGGACAGGAACAGACCCGACCCGGCTAGGACGGGTTGGGACGGGTCAAAGGGACGGACCGGGTCTTGAACACCCCTAATGCTACTAGTAGAGTTGAGGAGGGTTTCCTAGTTCGGCTGTTGGCGTGGACACCTCTAGCGTGGCTGCTATTGCCTCGTTTGCAATCCGTAAAAGATATGTCTTTATGTTTCATATCTTTTATGCCTTAATTCGTGTTTTCGCATTAATGATTATAACAAGGGAGTGAATCCATTTATTCCGCTGCACCCTGACCGCATGCTTGATTCCCATCAACCACATCATTTATTGATTTTTTTAATGGATTAAGGAATTTAAAACAAAAAAAAAAAACCCTAAACACAGTCTCCTCTCAAAATTGAGGTGCCAGTCAGATCTCTCATAAATTCTAAAGACGCACAGACATGCAAACTATCTAAAAACAATACTCTTTCACCATGGTTGAAGTCATACATTGCAAAGCAATCTGTAGTCTCATCTGCCCTATGATACACATGACCCGATTGACGTTTCCAATCAAGTTGCATAAAGGAACATATACAATGTACTAATGGATCTTAAGGATGGAAAGATGGGCATCCTCTCTTAATAGGTTAATAGTTGTACTAGAATCGGACTCAAGCATAATTTTCCAAAATCACTGATCCTGTGCCAAATTTAAGCTCGTTAATACTTCTTCCAGTTCGACTAGGATAACGTTGCATCTACTTAGGCACGATGAAAAGGATAGTAGAAAGCTTCCATGATCAAATATAATTATACCACCATATGCTACCATTCTAATAGATGGGTTACATGCTTCATCCATATTAAGTTTCACTCAACCTTCACTAGGTATACCCCCAAGCATAGTTCTGAAAATTGGACCGGACCGGCCGGTCCGACCGGTAAACCGGTGAACCGGTCCTGTGTCTGGTCCAAATAAATCAGTGAACCGGTGCTGCAAAAAACCAGTCAAAAAACCGGTCAAAACAGGTAAAAAACAGGTTGAACCGACCTTTCATAAAAAAATTCTATTTTTTTATTTTTTATTTAATTTAAAATACTTTTAAGATAAATAAAAACATATGTTTGAGAATTACACAAATATTTATTATTTTATCAATTATTTTTATTTTTTTGTTTTATAAACCTTATAATAAGATTGTTTAAACAAGTTTATAACTTCATATATCTTAATTTCTTATAATTTTGTGTTATTTTATTAATTAAAATATTATATAATATTTGAAATATATATTTAATTAATACTGGTTCGACCACGGTTCAACCACGGTTGAACCATGAACCAGTGCCTTCACCAGTTCAAATAACCCGGTTCAATTTTTAAAACATTTCCTCCAAGCAACTCTAGATTTAATAGTGCAAGAAGAAAGCTTATGCAGTTGCGAGGAACCCTTGCAAAGTTTGTTATATTTAGTAACTCTACTTTTGACTTCAATGGAAGATAACTAATTATGGAACCAAAAGCTAACATTAGTTCCATGAACAAGTCTTCAAATAAGATTTTCCTCAAATAACATATTAAAGATGTCTTTTGCGATAAATGAAATACAACATAAAATATTTACAAAAAAGATTTTTAAAAATTCAAAAGTAAAAAGTGTTTCAAACAAGTCGACTTTCTTTATTTTGTCTATTATTCATTTTTGGTATTTTCTTGTTGTTTTCTTTATTATTGTGAGTTTAATGAATATATAATGTTAATGTAAAAAAGTTTTACACCTTCATCCAATAATGTGTTGTCACATCATTTAATGAATATGACACCCAATATATTTTTAAATTCAATAGATGGAGAGTGAAACTTCTACCCAAGAGGGGGATTTGCTAGGTAAAAGCAAAAAGAAGGTGAAGACTTGGGAAGAGAATACATCTTTTACTCCTATGTTAGAAGATAAGGAAGAACCAAGAGATTCCTTTCTTATAAGGAATCTCTTCTACAAGTGGATTTGGTTCCTAAGGATTTGCAGGAAGCTTTGGACAATATGGTCATGGAAGATGTTAAAGAGTATTAATTGGTTGAAGAGGGAGATCATTGATATTCACCTAATAGAAGAAGGAAGTTTGAACCCTGTCTCAACATTTTGATCATTAAAAAGGAATTTGAAGAAGCCAGTCTTTTGAACAGGACAAGGGGATGCTTTGCGTGTATATAAGTGGAGGTTGACTCGACCAAAAGATCTTAGTGCCCAAAATCATTATTCTTGGCCAAGAACTCAATATTGAGTATGAAGAGCATCACTTAATTTGTTTTAGTTGTGATCATTATGGATGCAACCTCAAAGAATGTAATGAAAAAACTCAATTAAACGAAGAGGTTCCCAAAATCAATGATGTTTCAATGGCGATAACTTAGGTATTTGATGGTAACATGCAACGAACATATCACGCTTCAGATATGATTGCAAATGATTTAGGATTTGACCAACACTCTAGTCCTTTTATGTTGGTCCGTAGACCACAACGGAGGCGAAATTTTAGGTTCGATAAATCAATCATAATTAATGCAATAGATCACAATCAAGGATCTCAATTTAAAATTTTAAATTCAGAAATGGATAAAGTATCATTAAACTCGAAAAATAAGGAAACTGATATTGTGAAGGACTTCCAAAATTCACCAACAGTATAGGCTCGAGACCCACGCGTAACAAAGACACAGAAAAGTATGGGGGCAAAAATCCCCAAGGCTAGCAACACAAAAATGGGCTAAGAAAGGAACCTAACATGTCCAAACCCAAAATAGGGTTGAGGGACAATGCAACATCGAAACCTCAAGAGGAAGTCAACACTGTCTCGATATCCAAGAAGAGAGACATCAAGTATGATAATGACTTTACTATGCAAATGATGAATAGGTTAGTTGAGACGAAAATGAAGTTGCATGCAAGCAATAGTTCCTTTAGCTAACCTACAGTTCCTTCAATTGTCATAGCTGTCTTTAATGCTTTATCTAGACGGGGCTTGGAATTGTGAAAAGATTATAAACATCGTCAGCGCCATAATGGGCTAGCTATTCAGCCTGTTTGGATACGCTTTTTAAAAAGAATTTCTGGGAGAAGAATTTTTCACAGAAGTTCTTTTTTAAAAGTTACTTCTAGATAAGTTATTTTTGTTTATTTTGGTGTTTGGATAATATTTACATAAGGACTTATTCAAAAGACAAGTGGTGTTTGGATAAAATTAAAAAAGTGTTTTTCAATGATAAAATTACTAAAAGGACATGTTTTCAATATTAATTTATTTAAATATTAACTAAAACAATAATTTTTTATATTTTTTTAACAAGTGTTATTTGAAATTATTTTTTTATATTTTTTCTTGCTAAATTAATTTAATTTAACTATATTAACTAAAGATTATTTTTTTAATGATAAATTAATTTAATTATCTTATACATAATAATAACTAATGTTATTAATCTTGTAATAATATCGTTTATATAATTAATATTAATTATAATCAATTGTAAAATGCATCCAAATATGAATATATAACCATGTAATATATTTCTTCCGGATTTAATTATAAACAAAAAAAAATTATATTTACTGGCAGCTAAAATAGTCATTTTTGTGGCGGTTGGGGACTCCTGCATGTGCGTTTTCCAGCAGTCATGCACCTCACAGCATTTCATGTGCCACAACATACTTTCTGGCGGTTTTTCTGTAACCGCTGGCAGAAATGCCACAATTTGACAAGTCAAATATTGGCAATTAAAAGCCGCCACTAAACCCAAGGCAAAGATACAAGAGACTTCTTAATTAGCTATGGCATGTTCCGAAGCTAATTCATAGCTAGAACTTTAGTTTAAGAAATTTAATGGCTAATTATAGAATGAGCTAGCAATTTCCAATTATCCAGATATATCAAATTTAGATTTTTCTATCTAAATTAAATTATATTAACTATACTTTATTTTTGAAAAAAATGTCATATTTAATATGCCAGAGATGCAACTAAAAAGCTTACAAGAACCAAAGAAACCTTAACAAAGACTAATTTAGTTTCAAACATATTTCTGCAAAGATATCCACAATTGGACAAAACAGAACAATAAAAAAAAGCCTCAAAACAAACTTGTACCAAATTTGTAATTTTGAGTTAAGTTATATATATAGGGATATAATTACTTATAAATTTCTAGAGTTTTATTATTGTATAAATTAAGGCACAAGCTAAAATATGTAACATATAATAATTTTTTTTACAAAACAAATACAATGCCTATATTTGATAAAAAAACTAATCATGAGCTGAACAATTGCCAACTTACATAAAGTAGTATACGTACAGAGATTTCTAATATAAAGTAGTATACGTACATCATTTGTACCCCTGCAAGGAAACCTCATTTGGACTTCGAAAATTAAAATCTTCTAATCATCCCTGTACAACATAACCAAATCAAGAACGAACAGTGTCTTTAATATATATATATATATATATATATATATACACACCAATAACAAATTATTTAATAAAATATACAAGCATTTAATGTCTTGATAAGTCTATATATACAACTCAGTACTTTACTTATCTTTCAATTTAGGTAATTTAGAGTTAGTGAGAGAGAGAGAGCAATAGATAGAGATTCAGAAAAACAGAGAGGAGTAATCTCCCAATTATAAAAATCATACCATTCATTGTGTGAAAGGATTTGAGAAACTTCTTCATAACTAGGAGCATCCACATGTTGCATACAATTTTCCACTGTTCTCTATGAACAATTTACCTTCCTTCCAATGAAAGGTCTTCAGCTTTAGCACTGCTACCTCAGACAGATCATTGCATAAAGTATTGAGTTAATAGCATGAATGTCTGTCACATAGCAATAACATTACATTATTCTTAATTTCACCAAAATGTGTATTTTAATAAATTAAATCAAATATAAAAGAGAAAGAGATTCTAAAAACTTTTATCCATCCGGTCACAAAGAGTGCTAGCTATTTAATGATGAAAGATATGCTCACAAACATTACAAAGTAATTAAATATGTTTGTTGATGGGGAAGTTTGGAATTTGGAGCAGTCCACTGTCAAACTCATAGGATATAGGTATAAATTTATTTATAAAGAGTTAGAATTCAAGATAACACATGAAAACCAACATGATACTTAAAACAAAATTTTCATTGGACTAGTATGTAATTCAAAACCAGCATGTAAGTCAAAACAAAAGAAATTCCTTCAAGGATATATCTTACCTTCTCCTGCAGGTAGCCTATTTCTCCACTTGAGTTTGGTACATAAAATAGAAAGGAATTGATGTAGCAAAGCACTAATTAAAGCACTAATTAAAGGAACCAAAAGAGCTGCATATATGAAGGACCACATCCTTCAAGTAGCAATATAATTAGATTTTTCTTTATGGTCAACTACTAAAGTCATGCAGAGATATCTTTCACTGTGAATTATTTAACTTTGGTGGTTAATTTGAGAGCAGTACCTTAATAGTTTCTACTCAATTAAAAATAACTCTCCTGTATTATAGGACACCGGTGCCAAATGAATGCACAAAACTCTACCTGTGGCAGCTGCAGCAGTAAGCGTTGTGATATCATCATGAGAGCGGACATTGACAACAGAGCTAACCACGGAAGCAAGGTGGTCTCACTCAGCTCCCATTGCTTCAGCAGCTTCTACACACTATGCTAAACCAGGATTTTATACTTATTTTGTTTAAAAAGTCTAAGATCAAGTCCATGTGTGCTAAACCAATTTCAATATCACTTATAATAGAATCAACCAATTTCAATATCACCTATGACAAAAGATTTTTCAAAACCAGCTCACCACTACATACACACATACAATAGAGAGGATCTAATCTTTTGGGGCAGAGAGGGATCCAAATTTGTTATATGAAGTAGAGAGCCAGGGTAAAGGGGTACTTTTCACACTCTCATTCTATAGATACATGACCTACACAGGGAGCTTAATTCTGAAATTTTTATAGCTCAAATTTAAATTATTGGATCCTTGGGTCTAGCCTAAGTAAGTTTTAAATTCTTAGCTTTTATTTTACACAAATTCCTACAAAATCAAGTAGTTATAAGCAAGGCAGTGCCCAAATTAAGATACAAATTGACCATTTTTTCAAGTTAAATGGCATAAATAAGCTTGCTCTGCATAACAATTATAAACTGACTAATTAGCAGAGAACATAACTATTTCTTACTCCATGTCATTGTCAAATTGAATACTAGAAATTTCTAATCCTTCTTCCCAAGAAATGAAAATCTCCACTAGGCACCAACTAAGCACATAACAAAATAAGAAAAATAAAGCCAAGAAAAAGGTCAAGTACTGGATAACAATTCATTCAGTGCAAACCCTTTCTTCAGCAAAATCAAGGATTAACATATCAGATTTTGTGAGCATATGATTGTAATTTGCAATTGAAACATTATTAGTCACGAACAAAACTGGATATTACAACAAATGGGGACACAACATGACACATGAGACGATCGAAGTGCACAATAACTACAAACCTTGTACATGACCTTGGGGAAGCCATAGAAATCATATATGGTCTCTTTGCGATCAACAACGTTGACGGTGGGAACAACGATGTCCCAGTGACCAGAGCGCAGAGGTTCTTTGAGGAAACACCTCCTTCCACGACTTGAAGAATTTTAGACTCAAAAACCTGGTGGATGGAACCGCCGGAAACCACCACGACGCGGTAACCTCAGGCGAAGGACGGCGATGTGAACGGTGCTGTGCTACTAGGGTTCAGAGAAGTCCATCGTTGCTGCTAAGGTACCAGATTTTCGTGTGATTAGAAAATGGGACTTGAGTTGTAATTTTCCAACTTTAGGAGGGGTATTTTTGTCCAATAAAATTTTTAAAAACAACTTCCCGAAAAGTTAGAATTGCAGAAGTTATTTCAATTAGCTTCAGCAAAAGTTCTTTTAAAAACTTTTCCAAAATCAAAAGTTAAAAAATAAAACATCCAAATGTTGATGAAAAATTGAAAAGTGCTTTTCCAGTAGAAAAGTCTCTCAAAAGTCTTTTGGTTCCAATAGGTTAGTAAAGAAGATGGAATTACTCATACCAATGGTGTATTTGTAATGGAGACCTTTGAACCTCCTACTCATGCAATAGGCCTGGCTTTATGACTGATTCAATTTCCTAGTTTTCCTTCTAATGGATATCTTTAGTTGGAACTATAGGGGTACTGCCAGGAAGGGATTTCCAAATCTCATCAAAGATCCAATGAGAGGATATGACATCAATTTTTTAATCGTGTGGGAGAATCATGTCAATGGTAACAAGGCCTATAACATTATTTGGAGATTAGGATTCAAGAACCATTACATTGTTGATGTACATGGCCATTCCAGAGGGATTTTGTGCTTATAGAGAGATTATTTTTGGACAGTGAAGGTCCTTAATGTAAATTTTTCATGTTTAATCAACGTCAAATAAGGATCTTGAGAATTCATAGTTTTCACTTAATAAGGATGAATAGAAACACTAACCTTTTTCTATGAAAAAAGTTTATGCTTCAATCTTTGTAAAACTTCTAATGAATTGTAGATATTCTTTTCTATTTGATTCTTTCTTTTTTATTCTCTTCAATACTTGATAGAAAATTTAGAGACATACATAATGGGCGGAAGTAAGGACTATTCATGTCCTTCCAATATATATTGTATCTATCAAACAATATATCATCTCATTAAAACATAAGACTCTTCCCAAAAGCCATCTCCCATAATTTAAATATTAAATAATATATATTCTTTTATTTAAATATTAAACCATAAACTTATTTTGCCACACACGAGACACTAATTTCTTACACTTAAGAGTACAAACCAACTAGTCCATATGCAAGTTATGTGGAATAATGGTGAAGAATGACAACTATTTACAGTAGCTCACATCCTCAACACAAAAGTTTACTTTGGCATGATATTAGAGACCTAGCTACTTCATGTGATAGACCGTTGTGCCTATTGGGTGACTTTTATAACATCCCAAATTCTAGCTATTTTCATAAATCAAAGTAATATGGGGATATGTTTTTATAAAAGAAATTTGAGGGAAAAGGAACTAGAGTGAATAATGGGAATTCAGGATTCTGATATTCTCGCTCAAGCTCAAGCGAGAAGGTCTCGCTTGAGCGAACATATTAGTAAAAATAGGGAAAATTGTGTTCTATCATGTTCGCTCAAGCGAGAAGGTCTCGCTTGAGCTAGCATATCAGTAAAAAGGGGGAAGTTTGTGTTCTGTCATCCTCGCTTCGCTTGAGCGAGGGAAAGGGTTTTTTTGGGAGGCTCTCTATGATGGAATTGCGCTCAAGCGCAATTAGGCTCGCTGAAGCATAATTCAATCCAGAATCAGGGGTTTATTCCCTGACTTGCTCTCACTTAAGTGAGACAAAATCAGAGAGGATGAGTCATTTTTCCTACGCAATTGCGTTCAAGAGGGAAGGCTCTTGCTTGAGAGGGAGTGCGGATCTGGCTAAGAATATTCCTTCTCGCTTGAGAGAGAGTGCGCGAACAACTTTTAATGTTGTTTCTATTAGGGTTTGCTTCATTTATTTTCCTCATATCTTTTTAGAGAGAAGGTTAGAGAGAGAAAGAGAGAGAGAGAGAAAGAAAGAGGAAGACTAGCTTGATTAGAGACCCCTACATCATTCAAGGAGCTTGGAATCATCATCCTCATCACTTCATCCTTCCTATTTCCTTGCTTGAGGTGAGTGTGCTTCACCCACTTACTCCATTTTGTATGTTTCCCTTGAATGCTCCCTTCTCTACCGTCCCATCTTATCTTGCTTGTGTTTGCTTGATTGTGATAGTTATTATTGGAATGTTTGAATAGGTTGGATGTTAGGGCTCAGTAAAAGCTAGGGTTTGAGGAAATAGGTATATAAATTGTTATACCTGACAGTTGTCGATCCTGTACAAAATTATACTTTTAATTCTCCGATCTGCAAACTACTTGTAGTAGAATGGTATAAACCGGGTCGAACCCTGAAGATCCACTCAAATTAATCCTTCTTTGGGGGGGTTTGATTGATTGGAATAAACTGAAGAAAATAAAAGATCAAGTTAAAAGCAAAGGTTGAATCAATTCAAGAGAATATCAATCCAAGGAATTCAGAGGCTATTTTCATGGTAAATCATTGGTTATTAATAACATGCATTCAAGAGATTAAATCTATCAACTTAGAATCATATGGAACCCCTACAATGATCCCGGATTCACTACTGAAATAATTTCCAGAATTCAATTGATTAAGATTAACAAGATCAAATAACCATAAAATCTTATGTTAGATCCAAATCAATTTTATAAACGGAACCCAATTGAAGTAAATAATTAAATGAACACCTTCAATTTAATTGCTTACTCTATGCTTTTCAATCATTGTATGATGATTAACCAATCAAGAGTACAACATACATCAATAACAAATTTCATAACCAAAACATGTTAACCAATCAAGCTTTGATAAAAGAAATATGGAATTGAAGCAAGTGGAGTAGAAAAGCATGGTAGATGTAATTCAATCAACATGTAAATGAAGATCAAACCTCTAAACCAAGATGAAAATAAGCTTGACTCCTTGAATTGAATAAAAACTTAGCCTTCCATGAAGACTTTACAAAAAAGATGAACAAAAGTAAATGAAACTCTTAGTAATTTCTACTACAACTTGGATGCTTTTCTCCCTAGCAAGCCCTCCTATTTATAGGAGGGGAAAAGATGCCATTCCAAACATGATCACTCAGCAATGACTAAGCATGTTTTGTCCACAAATGGACTTATTGATCAATTACCTAATGCATTTGTCCATTACTTTGAATTATTCACCTACTCTAGCTATCATTCACCTACTTGTCTCCCACTTGCACCGAGCATATCATCCTCAATCTGGCAGAATCCAAGAGAGTTGTCTTCATATGAAATCAAGCTCTGGATCTTAGCTTTCAAATGCCGCTGGGTTGAGCCCAAAAGGAGTTTTCTAGCCCAAGTTATGGCCCAATCATTGAGTGCTGGTCAGGTTTTCATATGATGCTGACTATTCGGTCTTCCAAGCCCATTTCGACTCACTAGCCATCCGATTTAGCTTTTGGGTTCTTCATCAAAGTTTTAGGGCTCTCTTTTATCTTTCCTACAATGTAAAGAACATAATTTTTAGATGTCTAGAACTCAAGTTATGCTTGAAATACGAAAACCGTTTAATGTTGAAAAAATGTAATTGAGCCCAATATGAACCTGAATTGGCATAATATGCTTATGACTTGTTAATTAAGCATAAAAAAATGCATTAAAAGGTTAAATTTGAGGGATGATTAATGTGTATAATTTGTATTTATCAAATTCCCCCACACTTATCTTTTGCACGTCCCGGGCAAAATTGGAAACAAGCATGAATTATTGACTCAAAGTGGTGCTTTCCAATGAAATTTATGAAATGTAAAGAAAACATGAGCTAGAGGTGATTACAAGACATCATAACATTCATGAATTCTTATCTTTATGCATCTCAAAAATAGAAAGGCGACTTCAATTGAAAATAGTGGATTCAAATTGATAGAACCTCGCAGGAAGTACTCTCAATCTCTCAAGTGTTTAAAAGGTCCGTGTTTCTCTCAAATTCGACCCATGAAAATTGCACTATCATAAGCTTGCTTATCTTCTACTTATCCACTGCAAATTACACATACATCCACAAATTAAGAGGTCTTTATTAGGGTACTAATGGAGTGACAATTATATAGAGGTACAAACAAATATGACAAGTTAAACCAAAGAGAGTGAAAGAGGTTTGGAGAACGAATCCAAGTAACAAGTGTGATAGATACATATGAAATCAAACATTGAAGTTTAAGTACATCATTCAATCATTTGGATTCTTCATTCTTTTGCATATCTTCTTTTTTTTTTCTTTTTTTTTTCTTTTTTTTAGTTTTTTTTTCATAACAATGAAGCACTAAGTATGTAGCAACCCACATAATTAACATTCCCCACACTTGTTCAAGAATCCATTCTTATGATAAATCCAATACTCTTCTATTCCATAAGGTTAGGTAAAAGTTTGGTTTTATACTTAAGTATGGAACGAGAGACAACAAATAAGGCTTAAAAGGGGTGATTCAAAGGAAAATAATGTAAGGTTGGCTATTTAACTGGGTAATTTATTCAAGTGAAAGAAAAATTTGCCTCAATCATTTTTGTTCATGCATGTGCAAGAGTAGTTTCAAAAAGAATCAAAGCAAGTTCTGAAGTAACAAATTCCATGGGTGAAAATCACACAAGAAAGAAAGTTTAATTTGTTAACAAGGCTCAAATCCTCACGGCTAATAACTATCAAAATTGATCCATTCAATTCAAATCTCTGTTGCCAAACCCCTTAATTTCAAGATGTTAGGAATGAATTCAATCATGTTATAAAAATCTTAAAATCACCTTTTTTTTCTATGTTTTGTTTTACACTTTTTAAATTTACTGGAAAGCTTAAAACAAAAACACAAATTCTTTTTTTTTTTAAACTAACAGGATGCGTATCAAGAGTTAAACATAACTCCTTACTCTGCCATCCTATTAATTTTTTTTTTAAAAAAAAAACGGACCATCTTTTCCCTCCCCCCAACCTAATCAAGACATTGTCCCTAATGTCTTTATAGACTGGTGATTTTATTTTTAAATAGATATTTAAATGAAAAACTATACAAACACAACTTTAAGAGGAAGGAAAGTTACAACCGAAGAGTGGTATCAGGATCTTCCTTCCTTCCATCATCTTTGTTATTCTTGTCCACCTGCTTTCCTGATGCATAAGGTCCAAGTGAAAGGTTCTGCATTTGTTCAAGAAGTTCGTTAGCATTTGAAGAGCATGCCATGATTCTTTGCAGTCCTTGAGGTATGAATCCTTGATGCATAGCCTGTTCCAGAAAACTTAACAATCCATTATAAAAACCATTAACATTTAAGAACCCTAATGGCTTTTGGTGGAAGTTAGAATTGGCCCAAGACACAACAGTGAAGATATCTTCTAAGGTTCCAAGACCACCAGGTAATGCAATAAATGCATCAGATTTGTATAGCATTTGTGCCATACGTTCCTGCATTGTTGAAACCCTCAGTACGGTGCCTAGGGTAAGGTTTGCGGTCTTCTTGTTATTACCATCCATTAGAGCAACACCCAAAACTTGGCTCCCTCTTGTGATTGCAGTTCCTGCTGTACAACCCTTCAGGCCTTGTACTCCCCCTCCATACACAACATTGATCTTTCTAGCAGCTAATGCTTTACCAAGGTCATAAGCTGCATGTCGAAATGCTTCATCCTTTCCGAGATAGGTTCCACCAAAGACACAGATACTGTGGAATCTGCGTGTAGATGGTCCTGCAGTTTCTTTAAAGGAAGACATTCTGTTGTACCAATCATTTGTGATAGTGGGAATTTATAAAGATGAAATAACCGGTACAAAGATCAAATTGTCAATTTTTTTTTCTTTTTCTATTTTTTTTTGATTAGGTGTTAATCGATGAAAAGACAAGTAAGGATAAACAAAGATACGCATGAATTATAAAGTCAAAAAGAATCAGCTGAAAAGAAAACTCAAAACAAATTAAAGACAGGCGTGAATTATAAAGTCAAAAAGATACAACTGAAAAGAATTCAAAGATGCACATGCATATGAACAGTAGTTGTGATTTTGGCTCACATCTTCCTCTGGTTTTACGTCCAATAACGGCTTGAACGCCTTCTATGAGTCGAGGAGTTGCTTCCCATCCAATTTTCTTATAAACTGGCAAACAGGGTCTTTTAGAGTCAGATTCCCAAGACTATATTGTTCCTTCTCCCTTCGGAATAATTCAGCTAAATCAAGAAGAACCATTTGAACCTGTCCACTAGGATGCGTCTCAAGAGCCTGGCTAATGTTATCCAAAGACTCCTTACTCAGTCCATCCTTAATGAATTTAATTTTATCTTCTCGATTTATAGAAGTCATTCCGACATTCTTACATCTCGAGTTACAATTCCATCTTGCACACTTATAACAAACTTGCATTCTTTTTGCTCTTCTTTTTTTAGAAAAAGAACTCCTACCCATTCCTGACAAATGTCTAGCAAATGAATCTTGAAATTCACCTGCTAAGCGTACCTTGGCTTCGATGATCCAACGTACATCCTCAGGAAGGCCTAAGCGCATCAGTACTCTTATCCTTTCAAGTCTACATCTGTAAATTTTCCTGAGATCGTCTTGAGGGAGAGTAGGGAACCAAACTCTGAGCTTGGCGAGGGTTTCCTCCATTCTTTCTCTCTAGCAAAGTTATTCAGTGCAAGGGTGGATTGTTCTGTATATATAATAGTTAAGGAGAACAAATCGAAGCATTGCACAACAAACACAATAATAATAAGATAAAAATAATGAAAACTCTAGAAAACTCTCCACACATAATCAACAAAATGAAAAACACATATAATTAACAACAATAACTGAAGAAAAAAATAGAAAAAAAAATATTGGGAAGAGAAATTTCTACTTTAAGTCAAGCCAAGTAGGTGGCATTGTGCAGGTGCACCTCTTCCACCGTATGCTCTTGAAAACCCTCATAGAAGGGCTTAAGCCGATGTCCATTTACCTTGAAGATCTTGTTGGTTGTCTCATCTGTGATCTCTACTGCACCATAAGGAAAAACATTAGTAACCACAAATGGGCCTAACCATCTAGAACGTAACTTACCAGGCATCAGCTTAAGACGAGAATTATATAAGAGCACTTTTTGTCCAACAATGAACTCTTTTCTTGTTATCATCTTGTCATGGAATGCTTTAGTCTTTTCCTTGTAAATTCTGGAATTCTCATATGCTTCTAACCGAATTTCTTCAAGTTCTTGCAATTGAAGCTTTCTATGTATTCCAACTTTATCCAAGTTCAAATTGCATTGCTTAATAGCCCAATATGCTTTTTGCTCAATCTCTACCGGTAGATGGCATGTTTTGCCAAAGACTATCCGGTAAGGGGACATCCCTATAGGAGTTTTATAAGCTGTTCTGTAGGCCCATAAAGCATCATCAAGCCTTTTGCTCCAGTCTTTCCTATTCGGTTGGATTGTTTTCTCCAGAATTTGTTTGAGTTCCCTGTTGGATACTTCAGCTTGACCATTTGTTTGAGGATGATATGGTGTAGACATCTTGTGCACCACCCCATATTTCTTCAACAAGGATGCCATGTTCCTATTGCAGAAATGAGATCCTTGATCACTGATGATTGCTCTTGGAATTCCAAACCTGCTAAAAATGTTAGACCTGACAAAGTCAATCACAACATGAGAGTCATCAGTGCGAGTGGCTTTTGCTTCTACCCATTTAGAAACATAATCCACAGCCAGTAAAATAAAATTGAAACCAAAAGAGTTAGGGAAAGGTCCCATGAAGTCAATGCCCCAAACATCAAACACCTCACAAAACAACAATGGTTGTTGAGGCATCTCATTTCTACGTGATATGTTGCCCATTCTTTGGCATTGTTCACAATTCTTACAATACCTGTAAGCATCACGAAACAAGGTAGGCCAATACAAACCAGAGTCCAAAACCTTTCTAGCAGTACGTTGAGGTCCAAAGTGCCCACCACATGCAAATGTATGGCAAAAATCTAGAATGGAATTAAACTCATGATCTGGCACACAACGCCTAATGACTTGATCGCTGCAAAATTTCCACAGGTAGGGATCTTCCCATACATAATATTTAGAATTGCTTTTAAGTTTATCTATTTGTGCCCTAGATGCATGTGCAGGCAAAACAGATGCAACCAAGTAATTAACTAAATCAGCAAACCAGGGGGTGGTGTCACGCAGTTCCAAAAGCTGTTCATCAGGAAAAGAATCATGAATAGGGAGGGAGTCAGGTGCTCTCTCAATTCTGCTTAAATGATCAGCTACCATGTTTTCTGCACCGCTCTTGTCCCTAATCTCCAAATCAAACTCTTGAAGTAGCAACATCCATCTAATTAACCTTGGTTTTGCATCTGGCTTCTTCAATAGGAACTTTAATGCTGCATGGTCAGTAAAAACAACCACTTTAGAATTAAGCAAATATGATCTGAATTTATCAAGTGCAAAAACAATTGCTAATAATTCTTTCTCAGTGGTAGTATAGTTAGCTTGTGCAGCATCTAAAGTTCTAGAAGCATAATATATGACATGAGGAAATTTTCCAACTCTTTGTGCAAGGACAGCTCCCACAGCATAATTGGATGCATCACACATGATCTCAAAAGGGAGTGTCCAATTTGGTGGCTTGATAATTGGAGTTGTGGTCAATGATTTCTTGAGTTGATCAAAAGCCTCCTTGCACCTGTCATCAAAGTTAAAATCAACATCTTTTTGTAGCAAGTTAGAAAGTGGAAGGGCTATCTTGCTGAAGTCTTTGATGAAGCGTCTGTAGAAACCTGCATGACCAAGAAATGATCTAATCTCACGAATGCAAGATGGGTAAGGTAAACTAGAAATTACATCAATCTTGGCAGGATCCACTTCTATACCCTTCTTTGAAATTACATGTCCTAACACTATACCCTGGTCAACCATAAAGTGACATTTCTCAAAATTAAGAACAAGGTTAGTTTCAATGCATCTATGTAAAACCTTATCTAAACTATCTAAACAGGTTTCAAACGAAGAACCATACACAGTGAAATCGTCCATGAACACCTCCATGCACTTTTCAAGGAAGTCAGCAAAGATACTGACCATGCACCGCTGGAAGGTACCAGGGGCATTGCATAGGCCGAATGGCATCCTCCTATAGGCAAAAGTTCCAAAAGGGCAGGTGAATGTGGTCTTTTCCTGGTCCTCTGGTGCAATGTGAATCTGGAAATAACCTGAAAAGCCATCAAGAAAACATTAATGAGATTTCCCAGCTAAACGCTCAAGCATTTGATCAATAAAAGGCAAAGGGAAATGATCATTTCTAGTTGCTTGGTTAAGTTTCCTATAATCAATACAAACTCTCCAACTGTTTTGCACTCTGGTAGGAATAAGCTCATTCTTATCATTCTTCACTACTGTGAGGCCAGACTTCTTCGGGACCACTTGGACTGGACTTACCCAATGACTGTCAGATATAGGATAAATGATGCCGGCTTGTAAAAGCTTGGTCACCTCCTTCTTCACGACATCCAAAATTAGAGGATTTAGACGTCTTTGTGGCTGCCTTATTGGTTTAGCTCCATCTTCAAGTAAGATCCTATGCATGCACATAGAAGGGCTAATACCAGGAATGTCAGCTAAGGTCCATCCAATTGCCCTTTTATGCTTCCTTAAGACTTGTAACAACCTTTCTTCTTGCTCAGCCTGAAGACTTGTTGAAATAATCACAGGTAACTTTTCATTGTCCTCTAAATAAACATATTTCAAATGCTTTGGGAGTTGTTTGAGCTCCAATGTAGGTGGTTGCTCAATTGAGGGAAGTGTCCTGGTGGATGGAATTGCATCTGTAACCTGTAACTCAACAACATCCAATTCAATCAAATCATTACCTTCTAGCTCTGTTGAATCATCAGGTACACCATCATCATGATGTATACTACCTGCATCATGAAAATCCTCCTGCAAGTAAGTATCAATCTTAGCACAAACAGGACATAATATAGAATCTACACAATTATTACAAGTGTAAACATCATGTAAATCAGCAAAAGAAGGGAAATCTTCATTAAACAGCTCAGAATAGGTATCATCAACCAGATCATCTAGTAACTCAATATGAAAAACAGAGTGCTCCTCCATGGGATGCTTCATAGCATCAAATATATTAAATCTGACAATATTATCTCCAAACTCCATGGAAAGAGTTCCTGTATGGACATCAATCTTTGTTCTAGCTGTCTTAAGGAATGGTCTCCCTAGAATAATCGATGCCTTATTGGATTTAGACTCTCCCTCCATATCTAAAATGTAGAAATCTGCAGGGAAAATCAAATCATTAACTTTAACAAGGACATCCTCAATAAGTCCAGCAGGGTATGCATTACTCCTATTAGCTAGTTGGATGACAACACCTGTACTCTGCAAAGGTCCAATGGCAAGAGAGTTAAAGATAGACATAGGCATAACATTAATTGAAGCACCTAAATCTAACAAAGCATTTTCAAATTTACAATTGCCAATTATGCAAGGGATAGTAAACGTCCCTGGATCTTTGCACTTTGTGGGCATTTGTTGAATGATGGCTGAAACGTTTTGCCCCATACTAATCTTTTCATCTCCCTTCAGCCTTCTTTTGTGTGTGCACAAGTCTTTGAGAAACTTAGCATATCTTGGAATTTGCTTGATTGCCTCCAGAAGTGGAATATTGACTTCCACTTTCCTAAAGGTTTCCAAGATCTCTTTCTCCATCTCGTCTACCTTCCTGGATTTTGCAGCTCTTTGAGGAAATGGTAGTGGTACATTCTGCTGCATACTTTTCTCAGAATTTCGAAAAGATGCATCATCATCTGATGGCTTTGCTCCTTCTGCGTGATCCAATGGTTGTACTTTTGTATCATCTGGTGCATTGTTTGAATGAAGTCTTGGTTTTTTAGCAGCTTTCTGTATGTTTGACTCATCCATCACCCTTCCAGATCGAAGGGAAATTGCATTGACATTGGGGTTCACCACTGGTTGAGCAGGCAACTTATCGGAACCTTTAGATTGCATCTCATTTAGTGAAGAGGCAAGTTGTCCAATTTGAATTTCTAAATTCTGAATGGTAGCCTCCGTCCTTTGCTGGAATTGCAGATTTGTTGTAGCCATTTGCTTCACAAGATCTTCTAGTGAAGGTTCAGAGTTAGGTTGTGAAGGTTGCTGAGCTGCAACATTTTGTTGATGCATTTGATGTCTCACAGGTTGCTGGTAAGGTGGTCTACTAGTACCTGCATTATGCTGAAACTGTTGTTGAGGTTGTGGTCTTGTATTGTTACCCCCATCTCAAATTGGGATGATCTCTCCATCCAGGATTATATGTATTTGAGTAAGGATCATAACGTTGTTGTTGTTGTTGTGATCTCCCATGGAAAGCTCCGGTTACAGCAACAGATTCACCTGCTTGAATGGTAGGGCAAACATCAGTTGGATGAGATGAGCAATTACAGATACCACATACCTTTTCCGGTGCTTGTAAAAGTAGTTGTTGTGTTTGAGAAGGTTGTTGCTGAGCTACTGCCACTTGTCTCACTAAGGATTTTAGCTCATCAAGTCTATTCTGCAGCCTTTGTTGTTCTTCCTGTGACACTTGAATTTCGTTCACTGCCCGAGTTGGCGTGATTCTGGTCCCAAATTGTTGGGTGTTGGAAGCCATGGTAGAGATAAGGCTTCTTGCTTCATGGATGCTTTTGTTCATTAATGCACCACCACTTGCTGCATCGATCATGGTTCTTTCCATAGGCAATAATCCTTCATAAAAGTATTGGATTAAAAGTTGATCGCTTATTTGGTGGTGTGGGCAGCTGGCACACAACTTTAAAAATCTCTCCCAGTACTCGTACAGAGTCTCTCCAGTCATTTGCCTAATTCCGCAAATTTCCTTTCTGATAGCACCCGTTCTTGAAGCAGGGAAGTATTTCTCCAAGAATACCTTCTTCATGTCATTCCAACAAGTTACAGAACCTGCAGGAAGATAAAACAACCAATCTTTAGCAACATCAGTAAGTGAGAAAGGAAAAGCTCTCAATTTGATGTGTTCCTCAGCAACTCCTTGAGGTTTCATGGAGGAGCAAACCACTTCAAACTCTTTTAGATGTTTGTGTGGATCTTCTCCTGCAAGACCATGAAATTTAGGAAGCAAGTGAATTAAACCAGATTTAAGTTCAAAATCAACATCCAAGTTTGGATATTCAATGCACAAAGGTTGGTATGTAACATCAGGAGCAGCCAACTCCCTCAAAGTTCTATCCTGCACATTGTTAGCCATTTGTTCAAATTGATTTATATCAACAAGTTGTTTAACTTGAGCAAACAATTTTCTCTTAGATCTGTGTAAAGTTCTTTCAATTTTTGGATCAAATTCAATTAATTTTGAAGTAGAAGATCTAGTCATAAACTAGAAAAAAAAAAGGAAACAAAAGAACTAAAAAAAAATCACAATAAAAACAAATAAATAAAAGGATACTATCAAGTGGATCCCCGGCAACGGCGCCAAAATTTTGACAGTTGTCGATCCTGTACAAAATTATACTTTTAATTCTCTGATCTGCAAACTACTTGTAGTAGAATGGTATAAACCGGGTCGAACCCTGAAGATCCACTCAAATTAATCCTTCTTTGGGGGGGTTTGATTGATTGGAATAAACTGAAGAAAATAAAAGATCAAGTTAAAAGCAAAGGTTGAATCAATTCAAGAGAATATCAATCCAAGGAATTCAGAGGCTATTTTCATGGTAAATCATTGGTTATTAATAACATGCATTCAAGAGATTAAATCTATCAACTTAGAATCATATGGAACCCCTACAATGATCCCGGATTCACTACTGAAATAATTTCCAGAATTCAATTGATTAAGATTAACAAGATCAAATAACCATAAAATCTTATGTTAGATCCAAATCAATTTTATAAACGGAACCCAATTGAAGTAAATAATTAAATGAACACCTTCAATTTAATTGCTTACTCTATGCTTTTCAATCATTGTATGATGATTAACCAATCAAGAGTACAACATACATCAATAACAAATTTCATAACCAAAACATGTTAACCAATCAAGCTTTGATAAAAGAAATATGGAATTGAAGCAAGTGGAGTAGAAAAGCATGGTAGATGTAATTCAATCAACATGTAAATGAAGATCAAACCTCTAAACCAAGATGAAAATAAGCTTGACTCCTTGAATTGAATAAAAACTTAGCCTTCCATGAAGACTTTACAAAAAAGATGAACAAAAGTAAATGAAACTCTTAGTAATTTCTACTACAACTTGGATGCTTTTCTCCCTAGCAAGCCCTCCTATTTATAGGAGGGGAAAAGATGCCATTCCAAACATGATCACTCAGCAATGACTAAGCATGTTTTGTCCACAAATGGACTTATTGATCAATTACCTAATGCATTTGTCCATTACTTTGAATTATTCACCTACTCTAGCTATCATTCACCTACTTGTCTCCCACTTGCACCGAGCATATCATCCTCAATCTAGCAGAATCCAAGAGAGTTGTCTTCATATGAAATCAAGCTCTGGATCTTAGCTTTCAAATGCCGCTGGGTTGAGCCCAAAAGGAGTTTTCTAGCCCAAGTTATGGCCCAATCATTGAGTGCTGGTCAGGTTTTCATATGATGCTGACTATTCGGTCTTCCAAGCCCATTTCGACTCACTAGCCATCCGATTTAGCTTTTGGGTTCTTCATCAAAGTTTTAGGGTTCTCTTTTATCTTTCCTACAATGTAAAGAACATAATTTTTAGATGTCTAGAACTCAAGTTATGCTTGAAATACGAAAACCGTTTAATGCTGAAAAAATGTAATTGAGCCCAATATGAACCTGAATTGGCATAATATGCTTATGACTTGTTAATTAAGCATAAAAAAATGCATTAAAAGGTTAAATTTTAGGGATGATTAATGTGTATAATTTGTATTTATCAATACCCATGCTTGTTACCTTTGCCACAAGATAGAATCTTGAGAAGTATGCATGATTTAAATTCACCTTTACAATATGAACTGATGTATATGACAGAATAAGAGGAAAACTTATGGGTCTTCGGACTAAGAGGAAATTGGGTCTCTTGACCTAAGAGGAATAATGAAAGTTCAAAATGGTTATTGACTGTTAAATTTAAGACAAAAGGTTAAAAGGCCACAAGGGAGACGTTCCTTGTATGGATACTGAGCTCAGTCCAAGTCAGAGGATTAAGTGCTAAGACCCAACTGGTGTTGGGTAATACACCAAGAGGTTGAATGTTTTTACCATTGTTTAAATGTGCATAAGACTGATATATGAATATTCCGCTGTGCATTATCATTTGTATGAATTCCCTACACCACTTGCTTGACTACATTCACCGGGACGTTAGTCTCACCACATTCTGTGGCTTATTTTAGATGTGCAAGGTTCTCAATCTGGTGCTTGATTGGGGAGTTTGGAAGACTTATATTTTGGCCCATGCTCGGCCATCTATTTTGATGAACTTAGATTGTGTATATGCATATTCTTTTGTTCCTTTTGGTGGGATATAATGGTACATGTGTTGCCCTTGGTGGTTGTATCCTTACCTTTTTCTGACACATGTATGATTGTATCTCTTCCATGCCTATAGTGATGTAAATTGCTTTGTTGTGCCACTTTTGGGCCAATTTACATTGATGATGTGTTTGACTTGTTGTTTTAATGTTTAAGTGACGTTGGAACGCATAAGCGCCTATTATAGCTAATTTTATTTTGATGCTCATAATCGCGCAAAATAATCTCATAAACTTAGGATTTTGTTTCCAACGGACATTATTCTCAGTCAACAGAATTAGGATATTACATTGTGGTATCAAAGCAGTTCAATCCATTTTGATTGTGGATTAGATTAGTTCCTGAAGTTATTTATTGTCTTTTATGCATTATTATGAAATTGAGAGACTGATCATCTCGATGTTTTACTAATGATGTGTTGAGGTATTTGGCTCGCGGTAGGAGAGGTTGTCCTCAGACCAACCCACCCCATTCCCTTCCCTGGGATCAACCTTAGGATCCTGTGGCGGCGGCCTTGCAAATGCTCACTCACATGATGGGGGAGTAGGTGGCGTCCAACCGGGAGCAAGTTGAGGTCAACCGCCAACAAGTTGCGGCGGCACGTTAGCAGGCTGCTGCTAATGCTGTTGTCTTGCAGGAGATGGTTCGAAAGCCAACGGGGACACCACCTCCTCCTATGGTGGACCCGTTCGTCCAAGGATTGGTTGAGTTCCGGAAACATAACCCTCCTCATTTCAACGGGGCTTATGATCTGGATGTGTGTCCAATTGGCTTTGCGATCTCAACCGCATCTGTGAGGTGATGAGGTGTTCGGATGAGTCCAAGGTGGGCTTCATTGTGTACATGTTGAGTTTCGAAGCAGAGGAATGGTGGAAGGGGGCCAATATTGGGATTGTGATAAGTGAAAAATAGTTGATAAATTAGAGTACTTTTTAGTTCACTTATCAAGGTTAAAATGATAATTTTGCCCCAATTTAATCCCTTTTTATTAAATATTAGATAAATTGTATTTATTGATCTGAGATTTGAATTTGATGCTATTTTGATAGAAATATTGTTGATTTTTGCAGGATATTGCAAAGATTTAATTTGAAGGATAGATAGCATCAAATGAGGAAGATATCTGCAAGATTTGAGACTGATTGAAGACATTTAATGAGGATTTAAAGAAGATTTAAGATCATTAATGAGGAGATCATTGTCAATCAATCAAGGATTCTGCAGACAAGCTTCCCAAGTAAATCAAGGATTGCTCAATAAATGCAAAGATATCATCAAATAAAGGGAAGCAAGGAAGGACAAAGATGCGAAAACCGTCTCGGGGAGATATCAAGATTTAAAAAGAGAAAGTTGGAGCAGCAGGACGCTAGCTGCGCTTCACCCTGTGCTATAGCGCAGGTGAAGCGCAGACTCTCTGGAAGTTGCGCTCACCTCTGCGCTATAGCGCAGCCTGGAGCGCAGGTTACACTGATTCTGTCATTGTTGCCATTTTTAGTTGGATCTCTTCCCAATTTTCGTTGTCTTTCCTTAGTCTATAAATAGGAACCTCTTGCAAGAGTCTAGAGTCTTCGGTCGATCATTCTAATCTTAGTTCAGTGACTATGTACCAAAGCTAAGTTTAGAGTAGGAGAGGAGGAGGTCTTCATGAGGATTGAGGATGGTGACAGCGTCTTCAGTGGTTTGTATGGCTACCTCGAGTAGTTAACTCTCCATTTGGATTGGATGTAATCAATTCTATCCTTGAGTGTATATAAATTCTATATTATTATTTCCTGTGTTCTCTGTCTATAATGGTGGTAGTTTTATTCTGTGTTTATTCCTAATTCCCACGCTTGCGTCTGGAGTTATAGGCTAGTCTTAACTAAAGTAGTTATTACTAGGAGTGAGGATGGGGGAGCCTAGACATAGGAAACCCAAACTCTGATTGAATAAGATTACTCGGTTACTACTTTGTTCCAAAAAGGGGTGTTTGCTAATGAGCGAGGGATAGTTTGAGTACTCTAAGTGAAGGGGCATCCGACCATTAGGCTTAGTAGTCGATAGCAAGGAGTTAGTTAATTGTCAATCTAGGATTCGAACATAGGCGTATTCTGATGAGTGAGGGTAGTGACAGTACTTGAGGCCTCGTTTATTAACTAAGTTCCTTTACAAACTGACTAAAAAAGAGGAAAATAAGCCGAGGGTAAGTCTGTCGCTTGGGAGAGCCCACATGGATTACCTTTGAGTGTGTGAGGCTGCTGGTAACTCGGGGTCTTAGCAAAAAAGTTTGTCTACATTATTATAGAGTAAACCTAAAATAATAGATAGTCTTTATATGCATAATGGATGTTATGAGATGAAATCCAATCCTAATCGAAGTAAAGTGTCTCTAACTCTACCTTTCTAATTCCAATTGATTATTACTATCTTTACAGTTCCGCAATCATAATCTCTAAATTGTTCTTTCTCTTGATAAGTAGATCACAATCTACATAAATTAACCGTTCCCTGTGGATACGATACTTTACTTACTATTATACTGCTGGAGTTTTGGTTCGCTTGCCAGAATCCCATCAAGTATTTTTGGCGCCGTTGCCGGGGAACGGTTCTTAATTTGTTTAGATCTTGACAGGTCCATTTATCAAGTGTACATAATTTTATTTTTATACTTACGCTTTTTGTAAGTTCTTTGTCTTAAGCCAGGTGATAAGCAAGTATGGAGGGCACTCGAAGAACCTTGGGAGACTATATATCACAGCAAGGAATGTGATATCACTCTAGCATCGCTATTCCTAAGACCACAAAGGCTTTAGAAATCAAAGCCTCACACCTTCAGCTTTTTGAAAGTCGCCAGTTCTCAGGCTTAGAACATGAAAATCCAAATACTCATCTTCTTGTATTTTATGCAGTAGTTGATGTGATAGGATTTGATGAGGAAGACAAAGAAATTGCATACTTACGTTTGTTTCCCTTTTCTCTTACAGGTAAGGCGAAGGAGTGGTTAACCTTCCATCCTAGTCAGAGCCTGACCACATGGAAAGAAGTTGAAGAGAAATTCAGAAGGAGATTCTTTCCTATGGAGCATTACATCAAAGCTAAAGCAGACATATCAACATTCCAGCAAGGAGCTAATGAGCCATTTTATGCAGCTTGGGAAAGATACAAATCATTGTTGTTCACATGCCTGAACCATGGTTTTGATGACATTACCCAACTCAACTTCTTATACAATGGGCTCAAGCCAAAATGCAAATCTTTCTTAAATGCTGCAGTAGGAGGGTCGATTTTATCAGCAGATGCTGAGCAAGCACGCACAGTCATTGACAAGTGTGCCCTCAGCAATCAGCAAGATTTATGTTGGGAGCAACCACTTCAGACATAAGAGATGCCTAAGCAAGACTCCATCAAGGTTCTTGAGCAAATGGAGAAATTAAGTCAACAAGTAAAATGCTCATTCAACAACAACAGATCATGCAAGCTGTAAGTGAGATACCTTCAAAAATAGTATGTGATTTTTGCCAGGGAAATCACCTCAATGGGCACTGTCCTTATCCTGGAAGCAGAGTGGAACAAGTCTACTTCCTAGATAATACAGGAAGTCTCGACACACCCTCCAAGGATCCCAGTCAAAGCAACAACACAGTAACTGATATCAACTCCAGAATTGAAGAAAAGCTCAATAAGCTAACACAGGAGATGATAGCCAGTCAAGCAGTCATGCAAGTAACATTCACACATCTAGCCAAGCAAGTGGAGGAGATCAGAAAAGAGTTTGATGAACATCAATTAGTCTGCAAATCAATCTCCACTAGAAGCGGTAAAGAGATAGGAAAGGGTATTGGTGACAATTTATCAGCAGAAAAGAAAGTCTTGGAAAGGAAAGAGCAAGAGGCTGAGAAAGAAGCAGAGGGACCAGAAAGCCAGACAAAATCAGAAGCTAAAGAGCCTTCACCAGAGCTCCCTCATCGAGAGTTACCTTACCCCAGGATTCCTACTAAGAAGAGCCAATATAGAGAATTCTTCAATTTTCTGGATGCTATGAAGAAACTGGAGATCAAGATTCCTTTATTGGAAGCCATGAATCAAATGCCACTTTATTCAAAATTCATGAAGGATATCTTGACCAAGAAGAGAAAGATCCCTGAGGAAACAGTAGAGTTAGAAGCAAGATGCAATGCCATCATTCAGAGATCTCTACCACTAAAAGCAAAAGATCCTGGAAGCTTTACCATTCCAATAACCATTGGAAATCTACCAGTGGGAAGAGCCCTCATCGATTTAGGAGCTAGCATCAACCTGATGCCCCTATCCATACTCAAGCGGATAGTTGTCTCACATGTGAAGCCAACAAGAATGACCCTGCAACTGGCTGACAGATCCATTAAAATACCCCTAGGGATTGTAGAAGATGTTCTTGTTCAGGTAGACAAATTCATCTTCCCGGTGGATTTTGTCATCATGGATATGGAAGAAGATGCTGAAGTTCCAATCATCCTTGGCAGACCTTTTATGAAAACTGCAAAAGTCATCATTGATGTGGATGATGGAAACTTAAAGGTAAGGGTCCAAGATGATGAGGTAATTTTTAATGTCTTTGATGCAATGCAGTATCCCACAGAAAAACACCAGTGTCATCAGTTGGAGGTGCTAGAGAAATCCTCTGTTGAACAGCAAATGTTAACAAGTGCAGATCCTTTAGCAACAGTTCTGACAGGCATGGAAGATATCCTTGCTAAAGGAGAAGAGGATGAATATACAAAAGACCTGGACAACTCTCCACCAATTTCACCTGAGGAAACAACAATTGAAGACTTGCCAAAGGAGAAGAATACTGAGAGTCAGAAGCTGGAACTAAAGGTACTCCCATCCCATCTCAAATATGCTTTCTTAGATAATATTGGGAACCAACCTGTGATTATCAGTAAATTCTTAAATCCCTCAGAAGAGGATAGACTTTTTGCTGTTCTGAGAAGTAATGCAGGAGCTATAGGATGGGCCTTATCAGATCTCAAAGGCATCAGTCCTTCTTACTGCATGCACAAGATTCATATGGAGGAAGACTACAAACCTGTCACTCAACCTCAGAGAAGTTTGAACCCAACAATGAAAGAGGTAGTAAAAAAGGAAGTGTTAAAGCTGCTTGACGCAGGTATGATTTATCCTATTTCTGATAGTGCTTGGGTAAGTCCTGTTCAGGTTGTTCCAAAAAAGGGAGGTATGACAGTCATAACAAATGATAAAAATTAATTAATACCTACTAGGACTGTGACAGGTTGGAGAATGTGTATTGATTATAGGAAACTGAATCAAGCAACTAGAAAAGATCATTTTCCTTTACCATTTATGGATAAAATGATAAAAAGATTAGCTGGGCAGGCTTTTTATTGTTTTATGGATGGATATTCTGGATATAATCAAATAGCTGTTAATCCTGAGGATCAAGAAAAAACTGCCTTTACTTGTCCATTTGGTATCTTTGCTTACAGGAAAATGCCCTTTGGGTTGTGTAATGCCCTAGCTACTTTCCAGAGATGTATGTTATCCATATTTTCAGATCTAGTTGAAAAATGCATAGAAGTTTTTTTGGATGATTTTTCTGTCTTTGGAAACTCTTTTGATCATTGCCTGATGAATTTGGACACTGTTTTGAAAAGATGTGTAGAGACTAACCTTGTTCTCAATTGGGAAAAGTGCCAATTCATGGTAACAGAAGGAGTAGTTCTTGGGCACAAGATTTCAGCTAAGTGGATAGAAGTAGATAAAGCAAAGATTGAAGTCATTGAGAAGTTGCCACCTCCAGCAAATGTGAAAGGCATCAGAAGTTTTCTAGGACATGCAGGATTCTACAGGCGTTTCATCAAGGACTTCTCAAAGATAGCCAAGCCTCTCACCAATCTGTTAAACAAGGACACACCCTTTAAATTTGATGATGATTGCTTGGTTGCTTTTAACTTGTTGAAACAAAGTTTAACATCTGCACCTGTTATAGTTGGTCCTGACTGGACACTTGAATTTGAACTAATGTGTGATGCTAGTGATTATGCTGTAGGAGCTGTATTAGGACAAAGGAAATCTAAAATGTTTCATGTTATACACTATGCTAGCAAGGTCTTGAATGAAGCTCAAATAAATTATGCCACTATAAAAAAGGAATTGTTAGCCATAGTGTTTGCATTGGAAAAATTTAGATCTTACTTAATAGGCTCAAAAATCACTATTTATACTGATCATGCTGCTATCAAATATCTTCTAACAAAACCAGATTCTAAACCAAGACTGATTAGATGGATTTTACTATTGCAGGAATTTGATCTAGTCATTAAGGACAAGAAAGGAAGCGAGAATGTAGTAGCGGACCATCTATCAAGATTGGTGAATGATGTGGTTACTAGCACGGAGGTTGAGTTGTTAGAAGAATTCCCAGATGAAAGACTAATGATGATTCAAGAAAGGCCTTGGTTCGTCGATATGGCCAATTACAAAGCTGCAGGAGTTTTTCTAGATCAACTAACCTGGGCTCAAAGGAAAAAGTTCTTAACAGATGCAAAGAAATATCTGTGGGGTGACCCTTACCTCTTCAAACTAGGGTCTGATAATTTGTTAAGAAGATGTATAGCAGGGAAGGAAATAATGAAAATTCTTTGGCATTGTCACAGTTCTCCTTATGGGGGACATTTCAACAAAGACAAGACTGCAGCAAAGGTACTCCAATCTGGTTTCTACTGGCCCTCTATATTTCAAGATGCAACGGACTATGTCCAACAATGTGATAAATTTCAAAGAACAGGGGGAGTCTCCAAGAGGAATGAGATGCCCGGGGAACTACGTACTCGAAGTAGAAGTGTTTGACTGTTGGGGAATGGATTTCATGGGACCTTTTCCTTCATCCAATGGAAAAGAATGCATCCCGGTAGCTGTTGAGTATGTCTCCAAATGGGTAGAAGCAGTGGCAACTACAAAGGCAGATGCTAGAACTGTCAGCCAATTTCTGAAAGCAAACATATTCGCTAGATTTGGAGCACCCAGGGTTATTATCAGTGATGGAGGATCACACTTCTGTAATGAGCAACTACAACAAGTTTTGGAAGAATATGGGGTGAGGCATAAGGTGGCTACACCTTACCATCCACAGACAAACGGGCAAGCTGAAGTCTCAAACAGAGAACTTAAAAGAATCCTCGAAAAGATAGTCAGTTCTTCTAGAAGAGACTGGGTAACCAAGCTTGATGATGCCTTATGGGCTTATAGAACAGCTATTAAGACTGCTACAAGATTATCTCCATTTCAGCTGGTATATGGGAAAGCATGCCACTTGGCAGTTGAACTTGAACACAAAGCCTACTGGGCTTTAAAACTCTTGAACATGGATTCAAGAGTGGCAGGACAAAAAAGAGTTCTGCAACTGCATGAGTTAGAAGAAATGTGGCTGAATGTATATGAGTCATCCAGGATTTACAAAGAAAAGACAAAGGCCTATCATGATAAGAAAATCCTTAAAAAGAGATTCTATCCTGGTCAATCTGTGCTGTTATTCAACTCTAGGTTGAGATTCTTCCCAGGAAAGCTTAAATCCAGATGGACAGTACTATTCATAGTCAAGGAAGTTAAAGTTTATGGAGCTGTTGAGATTGAGGATCCTGACACCAAAGTTTGATGGGTTGTCAATAGGCAAAGACTCAAGCCATATCTAGGAGGTGACTTTGACAAATCTAAATCTGTCATCGATCTGCAAGACCCATGAAAAACCAGGCGTCGAGCTATCAGACGTTAAACAAGAGCTTGCTGGGAGGCAACCCAGTGTAGATGTTGGAAACATAGAAGTAGTTTTAGATAAAAGAAAAGAAAAAAAAATTTCACCAGTTTCTGCACTTCACCTGCGCTACAACGCAGGTTGAAGCGCAACAATTCTGCTCTCTGACTTTTGCGCTTCACCCTGCGCTACAGCGCAGGTGTTGGGATTTGATTTCCAAATTGTTCGAATTCCCAAAATGTTATGAGTAAAGGTCATTTCGAATTTACAGAAGAGGATGAAGTTACCTTGTTTCGAATTGGATAACAAGTCTGTTAACTTAGAAAATTCTTAAGTGAAGTTAATACAAAGACTTTAGAAATTCGAAGAAAAAAGACATAATGTTTCTGATATTCAGAGAGGTACAAAGGATAATTCTTTCAAACTCTAAATTCGAATTACATTAGTTCGAATACATGGAAAGAACATTAGAAAGAAAATTATCCTAAATGCCTAGAACATTAGAAAGGAAACTATCCTAAAATCTAAGAGAGCCTTTAGCTCATGGTGCTCTGCCACTTTCTCTTCTTTCTCCTCGAAAAGCTTTATTAGAAGCAACTCAGTGGTTAACTTGGGAGAGGGAAAGGAGAATATTGCTTCCAACCTGTTGAACAGCCCTTACCAGAGGAAGAAGATCAGATCAGATCAGAATAAATAGCTTTAAATAAGTTCATTTATTAATTAAATAAAAGAATATTTGGCTATTTTGTGCAATCTAAAAGAAAAAACTCGAAGACAAAGGTTGGAGAAGCCAATGACTTTGGCTATTTTGTCAATCTCATAAAAAATGAAATCATTCAAGATCAGATTGCACAAAATAGCCAAAGAGATTACCTTCTTCATATTTTCTGAAGAATTCTCTAAAAAGAAATTATAAGAAAAGAGAAAAGAGGGAAGAGTTGTGAGAAAGATGAAGAAGAATACTCCTATTTATAGGAGCAAAATGACTCAAGTGCCATTAATGAAACCATTTTTGTGCCCAATAAGAAAAATCCTCATGGTAAAAATCAAATGGACGGTGGCCAGTGGTCTTTGTAACCTTTGAAAAGGCCAAATAAAATTAAACATGTGGCACAAGGTAGTCAAAATCTCGAAACCATAAAGTCAGAATTCCAGAAAGAAGATTTCGAGAAATCAGAAGATAAGATTTCGAGAAATACAAGCAGAATTTCGAGAAATCGGAAGACAAGATTTCGAGAAATATAAGCAGAAATTCGAAAAGACAGAGTGTGTGAAGACTTGACAGATTTCTAAATTTTAGAAGTGACTCTTCGAGAAATCAGAAAGAAGACTTCAAGAAATCTAAAGACAGGATTTCGAGAAACCCGAACACAAGTTTTCGAGGAAACAGAAGTCACAAGACACCAAAGGAGCAGTTAGAGGAAGTTACAAATGACAAAGACAGGTGTCATTAAGTTAGTGGTTCATTTTGAAAAATGTAATTAGTTTTCTGGATAGCAGAAAACGTGGCAAGCATACATGCTGCCAACATAGATAGGTTGCTGATGTGTCAAACATGCATTAGTTAGCCGTTAGGATTAGAAATCTATAAATAGGTAAACCCATAATGTAATAGGGGTTGGCAAATCACTCATACTAAAATTCTCTGAAAACACCTTATACGTCCGAACTCACTGCGACAAACAGGTTACCAGGAGAAATAAGTATGTGATGAACCCATCCATTTCTTTTAATGCAATTGTTCTTACAATTCAATTTTCTTTTCTTTGTTTACTTTACGCAATTTACATTATGCAATTTACATTTCACGTACTTTTTCTTTCTTTCTTTCAAATTCTATGTTTTCTACTTCTATGAAACTTTGATTTTCAAGAATCCAATTTAGAACTTTATTTGATAGAATTCTGAATCAAGTAGTTCTAATTTCTTTCGAAAGAAAAGTTCTTTGTTAAAATTCTGAATCAACTTTTTGGAATTTGTCATTTCTGGATTTTTCGAAAACATAGTAATTGATTTGGTGAAATTCTGTACCAATCAAACATTTTCACCCAGAAAATTGAACTTTGAAAAGTCTATTTCAATAAATCAGAAACACCATAAACCTACTTTTTAAAAAGAGTCCCGTAAGAGGATCTGATTCTAATCCCCAGATTGTTCTTAGAATCAAAGTGATAAGTTTAATTTTCGAAATTAGATTTTTCACCATAAACAGCAGGTTGAAGCGCAACTTTTGCAAAAAATTCACCGTAACTTGCGCTTCACCTGCGCAACAGTGCAGAGTGAAGCGCATCTTTTCTAGTCTCTGACTTTTGCGCTTCACCTGCGCTACAACGCAGAGTGAAGCGTAGATTTCATGAAAAATTCACCATCTTACGCGCTTCAGCTGCGCTAAAGCGCAACTTTCAGAAACCATTTAAGTATGTGCCAGGCTGAGTAATTACCACTCACAACTGATTCCCTCACTCCCTGAGCACAATTTTTCTTCTTTTTTTATCGCTGCTATTAAGGTATGAATCTTTTTCTCCATCTTTGTTTAATCTTGACAATGTAAGTGGTGTTTCTGGGATTTGTGAGTGATTCTCTAAGTAATCTTTCTCTCTACTTTTTCGTACAGATGGTCCGTGTTCGACTCACTGCAAGAAAGAGCTCAACAATGGTGAAAAGAAAAAAGATTGATGCCAATCCTATCTTGGGAGAAGGAAGGTTTAGAACCATTGAAGCATGCCTGCATTACAACTATATCATGCATTGTGAGTTCGTGCCAGAAAGACCAGTACGACTCGAACCAAAGGACTGCCCAGAGTTCACCTACGAACTGACAAGAAGAGATTGGAATGTTCTGATTGAACCATACCCATATTTCCATCCTGAGATTGTAAAGCAGTTCTATAGCAATGCTGAGATTAGCAGGGATGGTAAAGGTTCAAGAAAGAGCTTTGTACAAGGATATTGGGTTTCTTATGATAGAAAGGCAATCAACGCGCTTCTTGATCATCCAGCACCAGAACCCATTGATGAATCCTACTGCGAGTACATGAAAAGAATGGAGAGGGTAGGGCCTTATGGTAATGATATTCTTGACACTCAAACAGCTCAAAGGTTATGCCTTCCTGGAAAATCTTTTGAAACCAACGTCTACGGTGAAGTTGAAGTAATACCCAAAGAAAATCTCAGTGAGCTGTCAAGAGTATGGATGGCCTTCATTAATGCCAACATTCGACCCTGTCTCAAATCTTCTATCATGGACATGCCCACTGCCCACTTGATACACTGCATAGAGAATGGGGAGCAAGTTGATATCGCCACAACCATCTCTGATTACTTGGAAGTTATTATTGAAACTACTCGTGATGAAAGAAGACCTTGTTCTAAAGCAAAGTTAGCATTCCCTGCCTTGATCACAATGTTGTGTTTCAACAGAGGAGTCGAGGTCCTGCCTAATACCCCAATTGGACAACCAATTACCAGAGAATACATAGAAGCCTACTGCACCCCAGCTGAGGAGGTCAAGGTCATCAGAGAAAACATCACCCATCCCCTTCCACCTCCACCTGCAGACTGGCCAGGACAATTTCACATGGATCATCTATCTAGACAGATCACCACACTCTACAATGGAATGCTACACATGCAAGAAGTGTCGTGGCATAACTCAGCAGGTCCAGATCCTGGATTGTCTCCAGAGCGCTTTAGGGATACCATGGAGTGGCCTGGGGACAGGCCTAATTTTTACAGGGGGGAAGAGATTCAGATGATGAAGATTAAAGAGAGTAAAGCATTCAATAAGCATGCAAGCATGCATTTTCTTTGTCAATATTATAGTTTTAATAATACTAATTCATTTTGCTTTCCATTATATTTGTAACTTTTCAAATTTTAGGACTCTAGGATTAGGAATCAAGGTAATTCTTCCTTATTCTCTGTAAATAAGTAGTTTAACTAACCAATCTAGGAAAGATGATAGGGTCTTGTGATTTATTCCATAATCAGTTAGGATTAGGATACTTCTCAAGAGAACCTATCAAGGTAGTTAATTAAATCCATTAAGTGCTTTATCAAGGAAATTTTAGCCAATAACCGGTGAGCTGAGAGTCCTAAACACTTAAATCGAGAGCTTTTCACGTTGCTTGTCAACTGTTATTGCTTGAGTTTCTGAAAATTGTCTTGCTTGTAGAAGGTATGGAAGTGACAAAGGCATATTTTGTGATTATAATATTGTGCTCAGTGCCAAATAGCCAACCCTGATTTAATATTTCCATTTATTGATTGCCCATTTGAGTTGGAATATTTCCTTTGATGCACCCCAGCAATGATTAATGATCATACCATGTCCCTTAACACTTGATTGATAAGAGGTTGGTCACAAGAGACTCAAGAGAAGGCACAAGAAATCACAAAAAGAAGGATCCTCCCCCACAAAAATAAAGTTTTATGTTATGTATATGGTGACAAAAAAAAAGTTCTGCACAAAGTGTGGAAAATAAATAAGTTGGGGGGAGAAAAATTCTTCAAGAGAGGCCAAAGTTGAAAAAGGGTGGCCATTCAAGAATCATCAGGAGAATTGAGAGAAGTTCCAAAGCACAACCACAAGATGCTCTCTATTCAAAGTGTTCCTTGAATATCCAGAAAAACCATGATTTCTTGGTAGCCCAACCTCATTACAACCTAATAAAGACCTTTTGATCCATACTAACTGCTTGCAGGTTCAGATCTTGGAAACGATTATCAATTCTAGTTGTTCAATAGTGGTGAAAATGATTGAGGGAAACACTTACCCGTGAGAATGAGAGATTTCCTTGGTTTATCACTTACTGCTTTAATTGTTATTATTAAGAAAGTTTAATTGATGTTTGTATTTCTATCCTGACTGTTGATTGGTAACATCTCTTGATTCTGAGTTTTTCTTATGATTGGAAAGTGACTTCTACTTAGGAAAGAGTCTGAGGAATAGTTCCTTGAATTTGTCCTTAGTTATTAGGAATACACTGGGAATAGAGTTGATTCATGATTGCAAGGAGGTCTCTTGCTTGAGGACAAGCAAGAAGTTAAGTTGGGGGGAATTTGATAAGTGAAAAATAGTTGATAAATTAGAGTACTTTTCAGTTCACTTATCAAGGTTAAAATGATAATTTTGACCCAATTTAATCCCTTTTTATTAAATATTAGATAAATTGTATTTATTGATCTGAGATTTGAATTTGATGCTATTTTGATAGAAATGTTTTTGATTTTTGCAGGATATTGCAAAGATTTAATTTGAAGGATAGATAGCATCAAATGAGGAAGATATCTGCAAGATTTGAGATTGATTGAAGACATTTAATGAGGATTTAAAGAAGATGTAAGATCATTAATGAGGAGATCACTGCCAATCAATCAAGGATTCTGCAGACAAGCTTCCCAAATAAATCAAGGATTGCTCAATAAATGCAAAGATATCATCAAATAAAGGGAAACAAGGAAGGACAAAGATGCGAAAACCAGTCTCGGGGAGAGATCAAGATTTAAAAAGAGAAAGTTGGAGCAGCAGGACGCTAACTGCGCTTCACCTTGCGCTATAGCGCAGGTGAAGCGCAAACTCTCTGGAAGTTGCGCTCACCTCTGCCATATAGTGCAGCTTGGAGCGCAAGTTACGCTGATTCTGTCCTTGTTGCCATTTTTAGTTGGATCTCTTCCCAATTTGCGTTGTCTTTCCTTAGTTTATAAATAGGAACCTCTTGCAAGAGTTTAGAGTCTCCGGTCGATCATTGTAATCTTAGTTAAGTGACTATGTACCAAAGCTAAGTTTAGAGCAGGAGAGGAGGAGCTCTTCATGAGGATTAAAGATGGTGATAACGTCTTCAGTGGTTTGTATGGCTACCTCGAGTAGTTAACTCTCCATTTGGATTGGATGTAATCGATTCTATCCTTGAGTGTATATAAATTCTATATTATTATTTCCTGTGCTCTCTGTTTATAATGGTGGTAGTTTTATTCTGTGTTTATTCCTAATTCCCACGCTTGCGTCTGGAGTTATAGGCTAGTCTTAACTAAAGTAGTTATTACTAAGAGTGAGGATGGGGGAGCCTAGACATAGGAAACCGAAACTCTGATTGAATAAGATTACTCGGTTACTACTTTGTTCCGAAAAGAGGTGTTTGCTATTGAGCGAGGGGTAGTGTGAGTACTCTAAGTGAAGGGGCATCCGACCATTAGGCTTAGTAATCGATAGCAAGGAGTTAGTTAATTGTAAATCCAGGATTCGAACATAGGCATATTCTGATGAGTGAGGGTAGTGACAGTACTTGAGCGAAGGGTGCGTCTACCATAGGCCTCGTTTATTAACTAAGTTCCTTTACAAACTAACTAAAAAAGAGCAAAATAAGCCGAGGGTAAGTGTGTCGCTTGGGAGAGCCTGCATGGATTACCTTTGAGTGTGTGAGGCTGCTGGTAACTCGGGGTCTTAGCAATAAAGTTTGTCTACATTATTATAGAGTAAACCTAAAATAATAGATACCTTTCTAATTCCAATTGATTATTACTATATTTACAATTCCGCAATCATAATCTCTAAATTGTGCTTTCTCTTGATAAGTAGATCACAATCTACTTAAATTAACCGTTCCCTGTGGATACGATACTTTACTTACTATTATACTGCTAGAGTTTTGGTTCGCTTGCCAGAATCCCATCAGATTGCTACTTTAGGAACCCTTCTCACTTGGGGGATCTTTCAAAATACCTTTCTGGATAAGTATTTCTCGGCATCGGTCCGAAGACAAAAGGAGGCATTCTTTCTCCAACTCAAGCAAAGGAGCTTGACCGTCAGGCAGTATGTGGCCAAAGTTGAGGAGTTGGTCAAGTACTCCCGATATCTCCAAACAGTTCCAGATTAGGAGTGGAAATGCAGTCAATTTAAATGGGGTTTGCGGCTAGAGATCCCGGACAGAGTCAGAACAGTTGAAATCAGGGACTTTCCTGCCCTAGTTAACAAGTGTTATAATGCAAAGAAGAATTTAGGGAAGACTGCAGCTCCACCACAAGTAGACAACAATAGGAAGAGGGAAGAGGTCTTAGTGAGGCAAAACCCCGAGGCTTTTGTGCATGGAGGGAAGGGTAAGCAAATTTCCCTCCCCTCCACTCAGACGACTCCGGTTTGTGCATCTTGTGGGAAGACCCACAAGGGTGTGTGTCTGAAGGGGCAAGGCAAGTGTTTCTTCTGTCACCGGCTGGGTCACATGGCAATGGCTTTCCCAAAGAGGACAACTGAGGCTCCTAAACCCCAAGCTGCTGGGAGGGTCTTCACCCTCTGTGGGGAGACGACATCTCAGGTCGGTGATCTTTTGCGAGGTATGTGTACATTTAGAGGATCTACCTTAATTGTACTGTATGATTCTGGGGCAACTCATTCCTTTATTTCTCATGAATGTGTGAAGAGCATGAACATACATGTTGTTACCTTGCCTTACTAGTTAAATGTCATTACCCTTGCCAAAGAGGCAATCCCCACTTCCTTTGCATGTTTAAAGTGTTCCATTGAAATTCAGGGGAGAGCTTTTGACGTAGATTTGATATGTTTACCCCTTAAGGGTATGGATATAATTCTGGGCGTGAATTGGTTGTCTTAGAACCAAGTCATGCTTGAATGCTTTAATAAGAATGTTGTTTTTCCTGCTCTTCCTCTTACTCTTACTCCGAGGGAGAAACCATTGATTCTATTGTCTAGTTGTGATCAAATTTCTGATTGCCTGTCTGATGGGAGTGAATGTTTTATTCTAATGTTTTCCTCAACTATAGGCGCTAGTTCCGATTTGAGTAGTATAGCTACGATAAAGGAGTCCCAAGATGTTTTCCCTAGTGGGGTAACGACTTAACCTCTGGTCCGAGAGATACAGTTTTCAATAGATCTCGTGCTGGGAACGGGACCTATTTCTAAGGCGCCCTATAGAATGTCACCACTAGAATTGAGTGAACCGAAGGCCCAACTAGAGGAGAGTTTATCCGACCTAGTGTGTCACCCTGGGGAGCACCAGTGCTCCTAGTTAAAAAGAAGAATGAGAGTAGTGGTTATGTGTGGACTTTAGGCAGCTAAATAAGGTAACCATTAAGAATAAATACTCACTACCTAGGTTTGATGACTTGTTAGATCAACTTAGGGGAGCGTCAGTATTCTCTAAGATAGATCTACGATCAGGATACCATCAGATTAAGATTAGGAGTGAGAACATACCTAAAACTGCCTTTAGGACCCGTAATGGGCATTACGAGTATTTGGTGATGCCATTTGGCTTAACCAATGCTCCAATTGTATTCATGAACTGCATGAATCAGATTTTCAGGCTCTACCTGGATAAGTTTGTTGTCGTGTTCATCGATGATTTTCTTATATATTCCCAGACCTTAGAGGAGCATGAGCAACATTTGAGAATAGTTTTGGAAGTGTTGATAGAAAAACAACTTTTTTCCAACCCCAAGAAGTGCGAATTTTGGATGGATAGAGTACACTTCTTAGGTCATGTGTTTTCCTGCGATAATGTGTGTCAGTAGATCCCAGTAAGATTGAAGTTGTTCTTGAGTGGGAGAGGCCTAAAACCATAACAGATAGTAGGTGCTTCCCAGGACTTGCATGTTACTATAGAAGGTTCATCAAAGGATTTTCCCAAATAGTCTTACCCCCTACACGGCTAATCCGTAAGGGGAAAGCTTTTGTGTGGGATGAGAAGTGTGAAAAGAGCTTCATTGAGCTCAAGAATAAGTTTACCACCGTTCCGGTACTCGTGTTACCAGATCCATCTAAGACCTTTGAGGTGTATAGTGATGCTTCGGGTAAGGGATTGGGGTGTATGTTGATGCAAGAGAGGTGAGCAGTAGCCTATGCCTCTCGACAGCTTAGACCTCATGAGGAGAATTATCCAACCTATGATCTAGAGTTAGCAGCCGTAGTATTTTCCCTCAAGATTTGGAGGCATTACTTCTACGAGGTGAAGTTATAGGTGTTTAGTGACCACAAAAGTCTCAAATACCTCTTTGACAAGAAGGAGTTGAACATGAGGCAGTGGAGGTGGATAGAGTTCCTGAAGGACTATGATTTTGAGCTTAGGTACCATCCGGGAAAGGCCAATGTGGTGGCTGATTCCCTGAGCAAGAAATCCCTGCATACATCGTTGATGATGGTGCATAAGCTAAAACTAGTGAAGGAGTTTAGAAACCTGAGCTTAGATGTGAGTTTTGGGACTGATAGTCTGAGGTTGCATAAGTTAAAGATTGCCAGTAAGTTGAGGACCCAGATTATAGGGAAGCCCAAAACTTAGATGCAGAACTCTAGGATAAAAAGAGACAACTAGGGTTTTCTAAGTCAGGGGATGGGATGATTCTCTTCCAAGGGAGAGTTTGTGTCCCTAAGGGGGTAGTCTGCGACAGCAGATTCTAGAGGAAGCCCATAGGAGCAAGTTTATGGTACATCTTGGCACCACCAAGATGTATAAAGACTTGAAGAGGATGTTTTGGTGGCCAGGAAAGAAGAGAGAAATAACTAAGTTTATCTCTAAGTGTCTGACTTTCCAGCAGGTTAAAATTGAGCACCAGAAACCCTCATGTACCCTTAAGCCTCTAGAGATCCCCGAGTGGAAATGGGAAGGAAATTCCATGGACTTTGTCATAGGTCTACCTCGAACCCCAACAGGATTTGATGCCATTTGAGTCATTGTGGACCAGCTGACTAAGTCGGCCCACTTCTTGCCAATCAGGGCCACCTACCCTTTGAGTAAGCTAGTGGAACTGTACATCAAGGAGATCGTTAGACTCCACAGTGTACCCTCTAATATCGTCTCAGATAGAGACCCTAGGTTTACCTCTAGATTTTGGAATGTGTTACACCAAGCTTTTGGTACTAAACTGAAGTTTAGTACTGCTTACCATCCTCACACTGATGGACAGTTTGAGAGGACCATCCAAACTTTAGAGGACATGCTTAGGGCCTGTGTTTTGGAGGATAAGGGTAGTTGGAATAGGTACCTACCCCTCATAGAGTTTTCCTACAACAACATTTTTCATAACAGTATAGGCATGGCACCCTATGAGGCTTTGTAGAGTAGGAAGTGTATGTCCCCACTTTGTTGGTGTGAGGTGAGGGAGAGTACCTTATTAGGTCCGGAGTTAGTCCATGAGACCATAGAAAAAATAGAATGATTAGCGAGAAGCTTGGGACGACCCAAAGCGAACAAAAGAGTTATGTCGATAAGAGGAGAAAGGACCTAGAGTTTGAGGAAGGTAAACATGTTTTCTTAAAGGTCACTTCCGTCACAGGTATCGGAAGGGCGATTAAGGTCAAAAAGCTCAATCCTAGATTTTTTGGCCCTTTCCAAATTATACAGAGAGTTGGTTTCCTAGCCTACCGAATAGCCTTACCTCCACATTTGTCCAACATCCATGATGTATTCCATGTTTCCCAACTTAGAAAGTACGTTCACGACCCTTCACACATCATAAGTTCTGAGTCGGTACAATTGAGGGAGGATCTGATCGTTCCTACTCAACCCGCGTGAATCATTGATCGGAGTTTCAGAAACCTGAGGAATAAGACCATCCCATTGGTGAAGGTGTGTTGGGAGGGGCAGACTTTTGAGGAGGCTACTTGGGAGAAAGAAGAAGACATCCAGACTCAACATCCTGAGTTATTCCATTCAGGTAACAAATTTTTAGTAAGAAATTTTGAGGGAAAAATAAATTTAAGAGGGGTATAATTGTAACATCCCAAATTCTAGCTATTTTTATAAATCAGAGTAATAGGGGGATAGGTTTTTATAAAAGAAATTTAGGGAAAAAGGAACTAGAGTGAATAATAAAAATTTAGAAGGGAAAAATTGTGTTATGTCTTGTTCGCTCAAGCAAGAAGGTCTCGCTTGAGCGAGCATATCAGTAAAAGGGGGAAGTTTGTGTTATGTCATCCTCGCTCAAGCAAGAAGGGCTCGCTTGAGCGAGGGATAGGGATGTTTTGGGAGGCTCTTTGTGATGGAATTGTGTTCAAGCGCAATTCAATCCAGAATCAGGGGATTACTCTCTGACTTGCTCTCACTCAAGCGAGATGGCTCTCGCTTGAGCAAGACAAAGTCAGAGAAGATGAGTCATTTTTCATGCGCAATTGCGCTCAAGCGAGAAGGCTCTCGCTTGAGCGAGAATGCGCATCTGGATGGGAATATTCCTTCTCACTCAAGCGAGCAAATCCTCGCTTGAGCAAGAGTGCGCGAACAACTTTTAATGTTTTTTCTATTAGGGTTTGCTTCATTTATTTTCCTCACCCCATTTTTAGAGAGAGAAGGTTAGAGAGAGAAAGAGGAAGAAGAGCTTGATTGGAAGCCCCCACATCATTCAAGGAGCTTGTAATCATCATCATCATCCTCATCCTTTCATGCTTCCTATTTCCTTGCTTGAGGTGAGTGTGGTTCACCCACCTACTCCATTTTGTATGTTTCCCTTGAATGCTCCCTTCTCTACCTTCCCATTCTATCTTGCTTGTGTTTGCTTGATTGTGATGGTTATTATTGGAATGTTTGAATAGATTGGATGTTATGACTTGGTAAAAGTTAGGGTTTGAGAAAAAGGGATATAAATTGTTATGCCCATGCTTGTTACCTTTACCACGTGATAGAATCTTGAGAAGTATGCATGATTTACATTTACCTTTACAATATGAACTGATGTACATGACGAAATAAGAGGGAAACTTATGGATCTTCGGACGAAGAGGAAATTAGGTCTCTTGACCTAAGAGGAGTAATGAAAGTTCAAAATGGTTATTGACTGTTAAATTTAAGACAAAAGGTTAAAAGGCCACAAGGGAGACGTTCCTTGTTGGATAATACACCAAGAGGTTAAATGTGTTTTACCATTGTTTAAATGTGCATAAGACTGATATATGAATATTCCGTTGTGCATTATCATTTGTATGAATTCCCTACACCACTTGCTTGACTACATTCACTGGGACGTTAGTCTCACCACATTCCGTGGCTTATTTTAGATGTGCAGGGTTCTCAATCCGGTGCTTGATTGGGAAGCTTAGAAGACTTATATTTTGGGCCATGCTCGGCCATCTATTTTGATGAACTTAGATTGTGTATAGGCATATTCTTTTGTTCCTTTTGGTGGGACATAATTGTACATGTGTTTCCCTTGGTGGTTGTATCCTTACCTTTAATGACACATGTATGATTGTATCCCTTCCATGCCTATAGTGATGCAAATTGCTTTGTTGTGCCACTTTTGGGCCAATTTACATTGATGATGTATTTGATTTAATTTTTTAATGCTTAAGTGATGTTGGAACACCTAAGCATCTATTGTAACTAATTTTATTTTGATGCTCATAATTGAGCGAAATAATTTCATAAACTTGGGATTTTGTCTCCAACGGATATTATTTTAAGTCAACGGAATTAGGACGTTACAACTTTAATGCTTTTTACATGATCGTGAGAGGAGAGGTAAGTCACTATTTCCTTTTTGTTATGCGAGACTGTGACCTTATGTTGCAGCCTTTAGTGTGTGGCCATTCACATAGTGGAGAAGTAACTTGTATGAGCACCTAGACAGAGTCATTTTCAATATGGAATGGAGACTTGAGTTCCGACAAGCGACAATGTTCCACCTTCAACAATTCAAATCGGATCGTTGTCCACTCTTTCTTGAGTTCTTTACTACCCTATAACCAAATAGAAAAGGAGACCATTTAGATTTTTTCCAACTTGGTTATCTTATCCTTCCTTCCCAATGGTGGTTTTTCATCATTGGAAAGATAATATGCCATGGAACACTAATATCTCGAGTCTACATAAAGCCTTGAAGAGGTGGAAAAATGAGACTTTGGAAAATATATTTAGGAAAAAGAAATCCCTTTTAAAGAGACTCCAAGGTATTGCCCGCAGTTTGAGTGCATACACAAGTTGTAACGTCCTAATTTCTAATCCGAAGATTTAGTCCGTTGGAAACAAAATCCCGAATTTCTGAAATTATTTCGCGCCATTTGGATATCGGAAAGATACAATCATACACCATTTAAGCTACCAACGCTCACTTAAACAACATATGAACAACAATAGTCATAACATTGTACAAACTCTTGCCAAATGGCTACAATCATTCATGATACAATAATAAGCTGAGGATATCCTCATACATGTGTCTTGATAACAGAGGGCTAAGGAAACCATATGTACAATCATATCCTCTCAAAAGAATAAAAGCCAATACATAATCATATAATCAAAAGGGGCCTAACATTGCCTAAATACCAGCTCTTCAACACAACATTAATTAGCTCCAACTCCTAGCTCAAGGGCCCGTGAGTGGAGGTACCTGCGCATCTAAATTGTGGTCCACGAAACGTGTGGTGAGACGGATGTCTCAATGAATATAACTATGCTCATGCAGTGTAGGGTAAGCAGACAAATGTTATGCAATAGTTCATGTAATATAAGCCCAAGCAATTCAAACAATCTCGAATCTCTAAACTACATATTCATAACCTGCTTTACCCGACAGTCGGGGTCTTCTTACTAATTCTAGGGTTAGACCTGAGCTCAGACTACAAGGAACGTCTTCCTTGGGGACGTATCTACCACTTATCCTAGACCGAAGTCAAGTTTTGATACAACAACTGGGCCGAAGCCAAATTTCTCTTATTCTGGGCCGAAGCCAACTTTCTGGGCCGAAGCCAAATTCATTTTAGTCATATTCTGGACCGAAGTCAAGCTTGATTAATTAGGATTTGGTGGCCCTAGGCCAAATTCATTTTCTAGCTCTAAATCATAAATGCATGACATAAATCAAGTTACAAACGAGTGCATGGACAATAATCCCAAGAAGGAGTACCAACCCTAATCAATAAGCCCTAGCATATATCACATTTTCTAACAATTTAACCAACCACAAGCAGAGAAATCCACATATAACAAGCACATACAAGACAAAGAAAGGGGTAGGAAGGATTAGGGTTCATCCTCAGAGAAAGAGCACAAATGGAGATGAGTGTATGAGTTATACTCACCTCAAACAAGCAAAGGAAGAGGAGAAATGTTGGGGGAGATTGGGGGTGAAGAGCTCTTGGTCTTGAGGTCCTTCTCCAAGCTTCAATGGACGTCTCTCTCTAGAACCACACTTTCTCACTCTAGAATGGAAGGGGAAGAAGAAGGAAAATGTTTTAGAAGCCCAAGCATTAATGTTTTAAAAAGGCTGAAAAAGAACTTGCGCTCAAGGCTCGCTCAAGCACAACTTGAGCGCAAGGAAGTAAAATGCAGAGCGCAGATCTACGCTCAGGCTGTGCCTAGGCACGACCTGAGCTGAATTTCCCCAATTATTCTCTGTTTTCTGCGTTCAGGCTGCGCTCAAACTCAACCTGAGCTAAATTTCTCAAATTCCTCTTTGTTTTCTGCGTTTAGGCTACACTCAAGCTCAGCCTGAGCGAGAAAACCAGATTGGATTTTCCCAACATTGCCGATATCCTCTCTCAGGCTGCGCTTGGGCTCAGGCTGAGCAAGCCTATTAGCCCAAAAAATCTTGATTTTTACCCCTCTTTGATTCTAATTCAATTTCTTCCCATCCATTCCTATTTTCATGTTATAAATCATATTCCATTACTAATTTAATTTAATTCAATTTCTTCCCATCCATTCCTACTGAAATAGTTGACTAATCTAATTAACCTTTATTAATTAATCTTTAATTATTAATATAACCCTAATTACTAAATTAGGTTTTTATATCGGGCAAAATTACTGAGGTGAAAACCCTAATTTAGTAATTAGGGTTATTTTAATAATTAGAAATTAATAAAAAAGTTAATTAGATGAGTACTTAAGCTATTTGGGACTCATTATTGAGGCTTACAAGTAACTTCTGTTAGTCAACTCATCAGGTTATAGCAGATCTCACTAACGACAAGGACCACAGTTTGAGAGTTTAGAAAGTTTAGGGACAAAAAGCACATGATTTAAAGTATAGGGATGAAGACTAAAGCTGACCGAAACTAAAGAGACGAAAAACATATTTTACCCAATTTTAAACTAGTTTTAAATGTTTTTTCATGTTTCATGTTCTCCTTTTTATATAATTTTGTATTTATATTGATAAATATAAGTTTCAATAAAAAAATTTACTATTGCATAATTTTATCACTTTTATCTAATATTTATTGTCTCTTTAAAAAATTGAAATCTAATCCAATGCAAAATTGGATCAAATTTAAAAAAAAAATAAAAATCGACCACATGATGAAATGATAAAGCCGCAATGATTGGATCAGTTAATGTTTTACCTTAAAATTGATCCAAATCGAATCATGAACACCCTTATGTCTTTAGCATCTACCTCTTGCTTAAAATTAAGTTTCTTTACTTTAAGTTCCTTTACCCTGCTAATATTCTCCACAATGTAGTTACTTTTTCTCAACATAACCAAAATGCAATGACGAATATTAAACTGTCCCTTTTCTCATTATGGTGGTTATCCAATTTGACATGTCATCCCTTAATATTTGTTATTACCAATTTTGCTCAACGCTTCATCTATCACACCAACAAACCAACAATTATATATATATATATATATATATATATATATATATATATATTATAGCTATAGAATGTCCCGTGCACCAGCACGGATTACTTTAGAGATTACATATGATATATGATATTCATAATTTGTATTATACAATTGGTAATTTGAAAACCTTTAATTTTATTATCATACAAAGAACAGTGAATTGCATGATTGTAGTTTTTTTTATAAGAAAGCAAACTTTATATATATATAATATATATATAAGTATGAGAAGCAAATACACAGCACGGTAATCAAGTTCAGAAATTAGTTAATTCATAATAGCACCAAGATAGCTATTATTTATATTATTTATATTTATTTAATTTTATAATTTATTAAAAGATTAAAATATTTTAAAATATATTTAATCTTTTAATAAATTATAAAATTAATTAAATAAATTATAAATAATACAAATATATTAATATGTTACTATATAAATTCTTATTTTTCATACAATATAAATTATTATTATATATTTTAGAAGATATTAAGAAAATTTTGCAATTTATATAAATAATACTAATACATTATTATTATTATTATTATTATATTTTTAGAAGATATTATATTAATTCTATAGATTAGATAAATAAATAATACATTATCTTATAGTTTAAAACTTTTAATTTAAAAGAAATTAATTGCACTATCTTTAAAAGCCAACTAAATTATAACATACCATATAATATATTATAATTAGAGAACTGTAACCAAATACATAAATGGATTAAAATAAAAGTGAACATATATCTATATTGGACCCATTTATAATGTTTAATAACTTCAACCGGTAGGAAGAAAATTTCATGGACGCGCGAAGATAATACTACACATGTCTATACTACTATCTAGAGTTGAATCATAAAACTAAAATCTGCTAGCTCCAGCCATATTTGTAGTTAATCAGCATATATGTTGCACCATTCGAAAGATAAAAGTTAATTTCATATGTGTAATAGTAAATAATTCAATGGTAAATTGGTTGAAGTTCATCAAATAAAAGATTGATGACAACATACATTTATTACTATTGATTTCATTTATTGTCCCTTCATGTCTTTCTCTCTACCTCTTCTTCATTCCATTTTACTAACTATATTACTATAATACTTACAGAAGTACTATATAGTTGCAGAACCCTTTTGAAGTGATAGATAATCTATTATCTAATCCTTAAATATGAAGAAACTGCATGAAGCACATTTAAAACTGCATGAAATTATTGTCTTCTTATTTTCATTCTATTAGTAATACTTTATAAAATTCAACAAAATCATTCTTTTCACCTATTTTTCACCAGTGCCTGGGTTACTACTTACTACCTGAAAATTAGGGATCTATAAAGGAAGATAACTGCAAGATAGACAAGGCCTGTATAGGACATCACAGGAATAAGATGCAGAAGCAAGGAAAGAAAAGCTTCAGTTCTGGGCTCTCTTTTGAAACAACAGAAGTATATTATGTATTGATAGTTAAATAAAGTCTATTTAATCAAGATTTCTATGCTCAAATTGATATCCTTTGCATAAGATTATGAGACTAAAGAATGTTCCAATCCCGAAAACAAATACTAATGTTGAAATTAAACTTGAAATATCTCTCCACATGATTAAATACATCGAGAAGAGTCATATGTATGTATAAAGAATTAATGTTGTAGTTTGAATTAAATTTGCCAACAAATTTCACACATTCCCATAATTATGAAATATGTAAATGAATCATGTAGACTCTGCAACTTGCTTTGGGTTTGTCGAAAGCTACGATATTCTTCTGCCTTTGGAACTGAACAATAAAGAGAGAAATTGAAAGATTAGTCCCAACATTAAGGAAGGAAACCCAAAATCGATCCCTTACTTCTAATTGAAGGAGATTGCTTCACAGCAAGAGGGACAGAAACTGGTCCTCTTTCATTTTTGTGATGAAATTACATGTGGGCACACAACCTTCTATGGTTCTGGTTCAGTCAAATCTTTTTTGATGGAAGAGGAACGTACGGAGAACGCTAGAGGCGATGCATGGTGCGACTACGACCTCTTCTTGTAGCATGTCGCAGAGAGTACGTAAGCGGAAGTTTTTGCTGAGCGTGGAGCGGTTTTGTTTTGGGAAATGGGGAGAGTGTTGGGCGATTTAATGAGGGTACCGATGGATAGGGGTGGGAATAGGTCAGCCGGTCTGTCAGGGGCCTGAGGCCTGGCCTGTTTAAGGCCTGGCCTGGCCTGTTTAAGGCCTGGCCTGGCTCGTTTAGTAAAAAGGCCAGGCTAAGGCTTTTCAAAAAGCCTATTTAGCTAAAAAGGTCAGGCTAAGGCTTTTTAAAAAGTCTGTTAGGCCTGACAGGCCGGCCTGTTTAATATATATTATATAATTTACTAAATTAATTATAAATATAATTATTAAATAACATAATAAAATTTTTAAATCAAATAAAAGCAATTAGAAATAATAATTTTCTGATTAAAATAACAAAATTGAAAATAAAAAGAACACAAAAAGACACAATCAATAAAAAGGTGAAAGTATGAATCAGTAAAAACCCTAGCCCCTTTTCACCGTGCCGTAGAAACGTTTCACTCTTACTCTGAAGTCTGAACCTTCATCGTCTTTGCCTCTGGAGCTTAATCGCCACCGCCTCTGAAGCTCGCAGGCCGCAGCCACCGTCTCTGGAGCTTCATCGCCACCGCCTCTAAAGCTCGTAGCCACAGCCTCTGAAGCTCGCAACCACAGCCTCTGAACAGCTTCATCGCGCCTTGCAGTCGCAGCTCGCAGCCACCGCCTCTGAAGCTCACAGCAATCGCCTCTGAACAGCTTCATCGCGCCTTGCAGTCGCAGCTCACAGGTGAGTCTCTTCTGTTCTCCCTTTCGAGTGTGAAAATCGTTCTTCTTCTTGTTCGTAACGCGTCCCCTCCGGCGTGCAGTTGCAGATTGAGATCGGTTCATCCCTTTTGCTGGCGTGCAGTTGCAGATTGGTTCCTCCCTTCGTCACCTCCGGCACATCCTTTCTCTGTCGTCACGCTAGGTGAGTTTTGCTATCCGGAATCTAGCCCTTGATTTAGTTTTTGTCTGTTGTTCTTATTCAAGAAGGCTGAGTTCGTTCATTCTGTTTTGTGATTCTGTCTTTTATATCATATATAAAATACATTCATATAAGTGTATGTCTCTGCCTTTGTATACAAGAGTGGATGTGTCAGGTGAAAAAAAATAGTAGCCATGTCCATGTGTATGTCTATAGGAAGGGAGAGAGGTAGATAAATATAAGATTCTCTGAACTGCAGCACTCAAATGTCAAACCCCAATGCATTTTCTAATTAAATTGTCCTAGATGTGCGTATAAAATACTAACAAATTAAGAGCTGTAAAGTAGTTTGCAAGTTGCAACATATTGGCCCAACTTTGTTCACTTTTATCAAAATAAAAAGTAAAATAAAATGTATACCTCATTCTGTCTTTTAGCTCAGTAATGCTTTTGAATATAAAATGAACATTGCATTGAGAAGAAAGTAAACACAGCACTGCAGGTCATTGCGTGTGTCATTGTTATTTATTAAGTAGAGCTTTGGCTTATTTATTTAATAAGTAGAGCTTTGGTTTATTTATTTAATAAGTAGAGCTTTAACTATTATTTATTTAGTATATGGTTTTTTTCTGTTTTTGCTCAACTGCCAAATTTTCTGTTTCACTGATTAAATTTCCATTTATTATGTTGCTTAACTAGTTAACTGCCATTTATTCTGTTTGGTTAATTGTGCCTATTCTCATCATAATGTCTTTGGTTCTAGGCTTCTAGCATTATGTCTACTCCAGTTGAGAGAAATGAAGTGATCTCATCTCCTACTCCTATGCTTGTTAATGCGACGAATGATTCCTCCTTACCAACTGATTCAAGCCAACCTAATAACAAAGGAGAAGAGGATCATGTTGCCATTAAGAAGAAGAGGCAAAAAACGTCAAAAGTTTGGATTGACTTTGATGAGCTAGAAGTTGCCGGACAAGTAAAGAAAGTTGTGTGCAAGTATTGCAAAGACAAACTATCCTTTAGTGGGAGGGGGGCTAGCACAAGTCATCTAAAGAGGCATGCAGATCATTGCCTGCAAAGGAGGTTAAAGATGAGTACTGAAAAGAAGCAATCGGCTATTCCATTTCCTCCTGCATCAGCTAACCCATTTCTGAATCCTAGTGTTAAGTACTCAAATGAGAAGATGAGGGAAATAATTGCTACAGCTATTATGATTCATGAGCATCCTTTCAACATCGTGGAGGATGAAGTTTGGATGTGGGCATTCCAATATGCCAATTCTGACTTTCAGAAAGTAAGTCGTAAAACAATAAGAAGTGATTGCTTAGCAATATATGAGGCGGAGAAGAAAAAATTAAAGGCTTTGTTGAGGAGTGTAGGGAAGATTAGTTTGACAACGGATATGTGGAGATCAAGTCACCAGGTTGTTGAGTATATGGTTATCACTGGCCATTTTGTTGATGCGGGATGGAGACTTCAGAAGAGGGTTTTGAGTTTTGTAAAGGTGCCTGCTCCAAGGCGTGGGATTGATGTAGCTGATGCAATTTTCAAGTGCTTGAAGGCATGGGGGATAGAGGACAAAGTGTTTTCTGTTTCTGTTGATAATGCTGCCTATAATGACTCATGCTTGAGGAATCTAAAGGATAATTTAGCATTGAGCACGAAGCTGGTACTTAATGGTGAGTTATTTCATGTTAGATGTTGCGCACACATATTAAATTTGTTAGTGCAAGATGGCCTTAACAAGATTAAAGATGTCATTCACAATGTTCGTGAAAGTGTGAAGTATATTAACCACAATGATTCAAGGTTGAAGGCCTTCTGTGACGTTGTTGAACTAAAACATCTAAAAGAAAGAAGACTTATTATTGACTGTCCAACAAGGTGAGATTCTTTTACTTAATTGCCCGTTCTAATTATTATGCCAATTATAATTTGCCTATTATTATAATTTTCCTATTTGGATTCTGCCTATTATAACATTATGCCAATTCTGATTTTTCCTATTATAACATTATGCCAATTATAATTTTCCTTTTATAATCATTTTCCTATTTAGATTCTGCTTATTATAACATTATGCCAATTCTGATTTTGCCTTTTATAACATTATGCAAATCATAATTTGCCTATTATTATCATTTTCCTATTTGGATTCTGCCTATTATTATCATTATGCCAATTCTTATATGCCTATTATTATCATTATGTCCAACAAGGTGGAATTCTACATTTGAAATGCTCTCAACTGCATTAAAATTCAAGATTGTATTCTCAGCCTACAAAGAAAGAGAGCCTCATTATAATTATGCATCTTCACTTGATGATTGGGAGAAAGTAGAGAAAGTTTGTAGACTTTTGGAGGTATTTAGTTTAGCTACACATGTTATCTCAAGCAGTGAGTATCCCACTGCCAATTTATACCTTGCAGAAGTTTGGAGGTTGAAAAAAGTCATTGATGATGCTGCAGTGGAAGGAGATCTCTTCTTAAGAGACATGGTAGCTCCCATGAAGATGAAGTTCGATAAATATTGGGGGGAATGCAATCTATTGATGGCCATTGCTAGTGTTTTGGATCCAAGGTGTAAGTTTCACATTATCGACATTTGCTTTCCTTTGCTATACAAGTCAGAAGAAGTTGCTATGGAGAATGTGAACAAGGTACGAACTGCATTGGGAGTATTGTATGAAGAGTATGCAGCTTCAGGTGTTGAGCAATCATCTAATGAAGGGAATATGAGTGGTAGCATCTCTTCTACAGCCCATGTGCCTAAATCTTCTGTTGTCACTGGATTTGACCAAATAATGAGCCTTGTGCGTGCTAAGGAAGCAATCCCCCCAATGAAATCAGAAATAGATGTTTATCTTGAAGAGAGTATTTATGTTCCGGATGGTGATGGCTCTTCTTTTAGTGCATTGGAGTGGTGGAAGAACAACAATTTGAAATATAAGGTCTTGTCAAGGATGGCGGTTGATATACTAGCTATTCCAGTTTCAACAGTTGCATCAGAGGCTACATTTAGTGTTGGTGGTCGAGTTATTGATGAATATCGTTCTAAATTGAATGAGGAGTCGATTGAAGCACTCATTTGTGGAGGGGATTGGCTTCGTAATAAATATGGGTTGAAGAAAAAGCAAAAGGTTTAGTGTTTTAATCTTTAAATTGTTCTTTTTATTATAATTGCTAAAATTATTGTTTTAATTAAGTTTTTTCTATTCTATTAACAATTTTTCATGCTTTTTTAGGTGGATGAACAACTTCAAGAAATAAACTTGAAGATTTGAATGAGGATTCTGGATTGCTGTTGACTTTTGAGGATTGTTTTTGAATTTTAATTGCTGTTTGTTTTTGCAATAGACATTAGTATTTTATGGTAATTTGTGGCTTGATGGCCATTGGATGTATTTTGAATTAAGCTACTTAAATAATGTGTTGTGGTCTGAATTATGTTTCAATTTGGCATTTGTGTTGGACAAATTTAATTCAGAATCTCTGGGTGTTTATCTCATTCTATTATTTTTTTTTTTTGTTGGTGGCTTGTTGGTGTGGTGCTGTAACTGCTGCTGTTTCTGTAAAAACAGCAAGGTACTGGTGTGGGAATGTTTATTTTTTGCTTGGTACAGTGGTACTGGTAGTAGAAAAAACATGCAAGCAGCAACTTTTATGTTAGTGTAATTGTATTTTGCTTGGTACTGGTAGTAGAAAAAAATGCAGGCAGCAGCTTTTATGTTAAGTGTGTTTGTATTTTGCTTGGTAATGGTAGAAAAAACATGCAGGCAGCATGTTAGTGTGTGTGAAAACAGGTTAAGTATGTATAGTGTTTTATATGTAAAGCAGGCTTTAATCAGGCTTCTAAATAGGCTTCTAAACAGGCTTGTTGGTCAGTTTGGCTGTTTGTAGGCCTTGTTATAAAAACAGGCTTGTAAACAGGCTTTCAGGCTAGGCCAGGCTTTTATACAGGCCAAACTGAGCCTTTAAAAAAAGCCTGTAACAGGTAACAGGCCCAGGCTCAGGCATACAAATTAGGTGCCAGGCCAGGCTCAGGCCTGCCAAAGCCTGGCCTGGCCTGGCCTGTTTCCACCCCTACCGATGGAGAAGTAACTTCTCAGACAAAAAATTCAAAAAAGTCACGCATGGTTGTGTAACTCTGTTAATTAGAATTGATTTCTGAAATTGTGATACGTGGCGGTCCAACATTCAGATTTATTATATATTTAGATAAGGGGTGTATCATGTGAGAACGACATTTTTATATAAGAGTGAGAGGGATTAATATTAATTGTTGAATTAAATTGAATGCCTGAGATTAAAATCTGGTATGAGTGGCTCAATTGCCCTCTTTTTCCCGTTTCCGTTATTGTCAAGTAGACCCAAACCCATTCATCTTAAACCCATCCAATGTGACATGACGCGAGAATGGTTCTCTACCCTAAAAACAAGTTTGAATAAGGTTTTGTGGTTAAGAGGGATGGAGGCTGATGGCATTGATGGATTCCTGGAAAGTGTACCAAAAGTCCAGCAGTTATAGAGTAAGTAAGATATCGTATCCACAGGGAGCGGTTTTAATTTGTAAAGTAATAGTGATCGTATTTTAAATGAAAACAATTTATAAAAGGATTTGGTTGTATGCAGAATAATAATAATAACAGATAAACGAGATGAGAGAAGGATACTTTGGATTAGGATTTGACTTCGTTTCATCTCCCCCCTCGTGTATGCGAATCCCTTCTTTTAATTATGATCATACTTGTAGTTACCTTAACATTGTCTAACTATAATAATTATAAGGCATGACTGGTAATTGTCGTACCCGCAAATTCCCCTATAACACCATAATTAAACACCAAAAGCTATTCTCTACAGGCATTCAAAGTGGCTTGGCGACCCCGAACATTCCCCGTATTTTGCAATCAGCGCTATCAATTTAATCCATACCTTCCCATCGAACAACTATGAAGGGGTGTGTCACTCACCAAACGCTTAAATCTCAGCGAAGAATGATAGTACGATATGAACCAAATGAGTATCTTCAACAATCGGAGATTAAGCTTCATAGACAGCTCTATGCTCACCTAACTCTAATACTAGCCGAAGTTCCACTTTTTGTATCCAGAGCACTAGCCTACCACCCCGGCACACGCGCAGAGGCGATGCATTACAAACAGCATAAAGATACCGATAAATTACAAATAGAGAATCATAATGAAAAAGAAGAGAATTCTTTATACACGAAGGGATTGAATCTACTACATCAAATCCTACTGGAGAGCTTAGCTACTCATGGTAGCCATTACAAACCACTGAGAAATCTGTCACCTTTCTCAATCCTAGAATTACTCTCTCTCTGTGTATCTGTGTGTTTGTGACCTATGCAAAAGGCCCTATTTATAGAATGGGAAAACCCTAATTCTGTTCCAAGAAGTCAATCTGGATCTAGGTTTAAAGGCTGTTGCGCATCCTGCGCTTCATATGCGCTTAGCGCGCATGAAACGCAACCAATCTGTTGTTGTGCTCCACTTGCGCTTAGCGCAGGTGGAGCCTGATCAATCTGAAGCTGCGCTCCACATGCGCTTAGCGCAAGTGGAGCGTGTCACGCATTGCTGATTTCCTTCAGATCCCGATCTAACTTCTGGATCTCTTTCTGATCTTGCCTTTGCTTATCTGGTTTTCCTTTTTCCCTTTTTCTGAGTTGTTTTTGTATTTAATTGGCTTGGATTTGAATTGAAGAGGTTATCCACAAGATTCTCTGATTAACTAACTGTTAATCTCCTCTTTATTTGGTCTTTATTTAAATTTTGAATATGCAATTAACCTCTTTTCTGATGCTATTTTCTCTCTCATTCCAAATCTTCTGTAAATCTGCATAAAATAATAGATTTCTATTTAAAATAGCATCATATTCAAATTTAAACCAAATAATTACAATTATTGTAAATATTAATAAAGAGGGATAATTTGGGGCATAAATTACTATTTTGACCTTGATAAGTGTAATAAAAATATAGGAAAATAACGCTAAATTTACACTTATCAAATACCCCCAACTTAATTTCTTGCTTGTCCTCAAGCAAGACACCTTTTGCAATCAAATTTCAAATCACCCTTGTATAAAATTCTCAAAACAACTACAAGGAAAAATTCTCATTATCTCTTTATTAGGCAGAAGTCACTTTCCAAATTCAGAAGAAATTAAAATCAAGAGATATTACCATTACTCAACTAAAACTAGAACATAATCAGCAAGTTAAATTTTCTCAAGAGTAGCAATTAAAGCAATAAACTAAATACCAAGGAATTTCACTCATGCTCACGGGTACTGTTTCCCTCAATATTTTCACCACAGCTGATCAACTAAAATTGATAGTCGTTTCTAGTTTCTAAACATGTTCATGGATAATATGGATCAAAAGGTCTTTTTAAGGTTGTAATGAGGCTGGGCTATCAAGAATTTATGGTTTTTTTGGATAAACAATGAACATCTAGAATAGAGAGCATCTTTGGATGTTGCTTTTCTTTGGATTTCTCTCCTTCCACCATCTCTTTCTTGATTTATTTCAATTCCTTGCAGGCCTCTTTCCTTGTTTGAAGATGCACTCCCCCCAACTTATTCAATTTATTCACTTTTTCTTTTTGATTCTAGGGGGAGTGATCTTCTTTTCCTTTTTGTTTCTCTGTTCTTGCTCTTTGGATTTTCAACCTTTTCTTCCCATTGTTTTCACTTGCCACCTTGCTCTCTATCCCAAATGTGTAAGGGATAGGATATATATATATATATATATATATATTGGCTTGGGTGAACAAGAATAATCAATTAAGGCTCAAAATGGGTTTATCCAAAAAAAAAATGGAAAAATTATATCAAAATTATATCCATAAAATAACAGATTTTTATTTAAAATAGCATCATATTCAAATTTAAACCAAATAATTACAATTATTGTAAATATTAATAAAAAGGGATAATTTGGGGCATAAATTACTATTTTGACCTTGATAAGTGTAATAAAAACTATAGGAAAATAACGCTAAATTTACACTTATCAGGCATCTGTCAGTGGACTTCTGTGCTGACAGCTGGCAGCTGGTGAGCTGATAGCTAGCTTGGGCTTGCTAGGAGAGCTTGGAGCTAAGCCAGGCATAGGTCAACCACATTTTGGTCCACCCACTCATGGTCAACCTTTGACCTTGGATCCAAGTCAACATGCAAGATTCCATTTAATTAGGATTAATGTAGTTGGACTAATTTGAGTTTTAATTGTAATTAGGACATGAATGTAATTTTCCTTTTCATTCATGAGTGGGGCGCTAATTTGAAGGTTTTATTGGCTTATGTGATAGCTTAGCTAATTAACCATAGGATCATGGGTTCAAGACCCACTTTAGATAGTTTTTACTCATCTTTTATTTTCTTGTATTTTCCTTACCTCTTGGCCGCCCCACACTCCTATATATAGGAGGCTTCACTCATCATTTTGTACCTTTGATTTGAATTAGTAAAGGCATTATGCCAAATTTTCTCCTCATTGTGAGTAGAGAAGGCTTGGTGGTTCTTGCTTAAACCAACGAGAGACTTATTTGATTCTCCTTAATCAGTGGCGTCTAGCACTAGGACTTATCTGTTGTAGGGGTTGCCTGCTTCAGTGGCGTCCATTTCATCTCTTTCTCTCTGGGAAGGGAAGTGCTATCAATTGGTATCAGAGCTTCTTGAATTTGGAGTTGTTTGGAGTCATTTGAACCATCTTTGGCCGCGGGTTTTGCACCCAAGAGGTGCAAAATTTTCGGTTATTTTCCTTAGTTTTTCCCTGTATTCAAGCTCAATTTTCTTGTAATTTTTGGACTCTTGAACTGTTCTGAGCCTGAGGTGCTCTTCTGCTGCACTGCAGCTTCTGTTTTCCTACTTGGTTGCTTGATTTGAGCTACTATAGGGGCTGTTTGGGTCGCGCAATACCCACCCCTCTAGGTATTTGATTATATGCTTGATCAAGTTTTTCATAAGTGTTCATACTTGTTCTTGAACTGCTTGAGTGTTATAACTACTGTTTGTGGTGGATTGTGGTAAGTGGAGGCATTGTTGTCTTCATTTTCCAAAGATCGTTCACCTACATTTTCTCCTCAATCCACTTCTTAATTGTTCATCTCCATATCTTGTCATCTTATTCACCTCTTTACTTTTCTGCTTTTAATTTTCCGCCATTTAATTTCAGCTTCTCCCCATCTTTTTAATTTCTGTCATCCCCTTTACATTCTGCCATTTACTTTTTGTCCTCCTCATCCTTTTAATTTCTGCCATCCCCTTTATATTCTGTCATTTACTTTTTGTCCTCTCAATCCTTTTAATTTCTGTCATCCCCTCTACTTTCTGCCATTTACATTCTGCCATTTACTTTTTGTCCTCCCCATCCTTTTAATTTAAGTTTCCCCCTTTACATTTTTCCTCTTTATTTTTATTTTTCTTTACTTTTACCATTTTTGCGCATTTTTTGGTATTGTCTTGTTCAATTTTTCTACTCCTGTTCTGTTTGTCTTTTTAGCATTCTGATTGTAAATTTGAATTGACTCCTATTACTAGAGCTGTCAATTCGGGCTACCCGGCCTTTTTGCGGGTAGCGGGTTTTATCGGGCTGAGCTAAAAATCCCGGGAGTTATTTGGGCTTCTAAAATAGGTGTCCGAGCCCTACATTTTTCCGGGCTTTTGCGGGTCGGCCCGATCAAACTAGCCCATTTTGTCGGCTCTAGCTATTACTACCTTGGAAATTCCCTGTTTAATTACGCAAAATGCTCATCGTTAGGCTGCTTTTTGGTTCATAGAGTTGGAAGAAGTTCAACAAATCCTAATTGTTGAATTTCCTTCAAAATTTAATTTCAATCTTAAAATTGAATCCAATGCGTTATAAACATCATTTTGTGATTGTGTGATCAACAAGGAAGAGCTAAGCAATTTTTTTGGGTAAATTTTGAATTAGGTTGCCATTCCGTTTTAATTTACAGTTTTTAAAAATAGGACAATCCTTTCTATTTTTTGGTACCGTTTTGGACCATTTTTAGGCAAAAATGTTGAAAAAAAATATTTTAGGTAGATTTCTATTTTCTGTAATTTTGTACAAATTTTTGTGAATTTTTGTTGGGGCAAAAAGAAAAAGAAAAGAAGCAAAGAAGCAAAAAGAATTCAAAATATATATAGCCAAAAATACAAAAAGAGGTGTAAAAAGCAAAAAAGAGTGCAAAAGTCAACAAGGAGAAAAGTCAAAAGACACCCAAAAGGTCAAAAATTCAAAAAAAAATAGAGAAAAACAGAAAAAAAAAAGTAGCCCAACAATACAGTTCATCATTTTACTGTACTTTTTCATTTCATTTCTTTGTATATAGTAATTATTGAGTTGTAATAGTTGTTTTCCAAAAACGACTATTTTGGCAACTCTTTTTCAAAAACTAACCAAAAACAATTTTATATGCAATTTCTTTTTGTCTCGTCTTGTTTGCTTTCTATTCTTGTGTATAAGCTTTGTTGAGTTCTTGCTTTTCTTGCTTGTCTCATCATTCTTGAGTTTTGTCTTAGGCAATTTCCTAACTTTCCACTAGATAATTCTTGTGCTCGTGCGCTTCAATTTGGGTAGAGTTAAGTTTGAGTCTCGTTGTTGGTCTTTGCAAGATCAAACCAACCTTAACCGAGTAGAAGAGGCAAGAGTGCTTCATTATAGAAAAAGCCTAAAAAAGAGTGACAAACACGAGTGGATACATTCTTGAGTGTAAACACTTGAGTTGAGTGGAAAGGTCCTTTAATAAAAACAAAAATGGACTTACAAATAATGGGTTGTAGGAACTCACCACCTCAATCACCTAGGACTCTAAGGTATAGGGCCGAGTTAGAGGCTATGTCAAAAAACATGGCAAGGATGATGAGGAATGAAATAAATAACCTTAGGAAGTGAAAGTAGGTATAGTATGGTTAGAAGTGAAGATAGGTACCATGCTGAGAGTAGTGAGGGAGAAAGGAATTCAAGTCATAATTTTAGGAGAAGAGATGAAGGGAATAGAGGGCATGGGAGGCCTAGGAGGTGTGAGAAAACTAGGAGACATAAGGAAGAGTATTATGAAGAGGAACCTAGGGGATATAGAGAAGAGTACTATGAGGAGATACCTAGGAGGCATATGAGGGATCATAGGAGGGAAGAAGAGCCTCAAAGGGAGCAAGGGTTAAAAGGAGTAAAGATAGAAGTCCCAACCTTCAATGGAAGGAATGATATAGAACAATACCTAGAATGGGAACTTAAATTGAACAAATTTTTAGTTGTCATAGGTATAGGGAAGAGGAGAAGGTTAAGCTAGCTTCACTTGAATTTAAGAACTATGCTTTAGTGTGGTGGCATCAACTTCAAGCTGATAGGAGGATGTGTAATGCTCCTTTGGTTTCCTCTTGGGAGGAAATGAAGTCCATCATGAGAAAGAGGTTCATACCTCAACATTACACAAGGGAGTTACACACTAAACTCCAAACAATTAAGCAAGGATCTAAGAGTGTAGATGAGTACTTTAAAGAAATGGAACTTGCTTTGATAAGGGCTAACTTAATTGAAGATAATGAAGCCACTATGGCTAGATTTATCAATGGCCTTAATTTTGACATAAGGGATATAGTGGAATTGCATCCTTATGTTGAAATGGAGGACTTGGTACATCAAGCCATCAAAGTAGAAACCCAACTTAAAAGAAAAGGAAGTTATAAAAGGAACAACTCTCGTTACTCAACTATGAGTAAAAAGGTCCCAAAGAAGAATGAGGGAAAGAGTCAAGAGAAGGAAGAGCCTAAGATCCCTAGGGTTTCTTCGAACCCTACTCCTTCCAAAACACCAAGCACAAATCCCTCAACCTCCACTAGAGACATCAAATGTTTCAAGTGTGTTGGAAAGGGACAAATTGCTTCCCAATTTCCTAACAAAAGGACAATGTTGATCAAAGAAAATGGGGAGTATACTAGCGCAAGTTCCTATGAATCATCTAATGAAGATAGTGAAGAGGAGAGTGAGAAAGAAATAGTGTATAGACCTGAGGGAAATCTTATGATGATCAAAAGGTCTTTAGGGAGTCAGTCAATTAAGGAGGATGATCAAAGAGAAACAATCTTCCACATTAGGTGCTTAATTGAGGGACAACTTTGTTACCTTATAATTGATAGTGGAAGTTGCACTAACATAGCAAGTGCAAGAATGGTAGAAAAACTCGGTTTATCTACCACACCCACCCCAAACCTTACAAGTTATCTTGGATAAGTGATGATGGGGAAATGGATGTAACTAAACAATTCCTAATCTTCATTCCCATAGGTGTTTATGATGATAATGTTTTATGTGATGTGATCCATGTGGAAGAGACACATATACTATTGGGTAGGCCATGGCAATTTGATAAGAGGATCATCCATGATGGTTATTCTAATCAAATCACTTTTAAAAATGAAGGAGTAAAATTAACTTTGATTCCTATGTCAACCCAAGAGATATGTGGGGATCAAGCTCTTATGAGGAAAGAGCTTGAGCTTGAGAAAATAAAGAAATTAAAATTAGGAGGTGAAGATAAAAAGAAAAAGAAGGAAGAAACTTTAAAAAAATAAAGTAGAAAAGGTGAAAAACAAAGAAAAACAAAAGAATAAAAGGGAGGCAATGCTATTGATTCATTCTTTTAAGACTGCTAACCTTAATTGTTTTGAAGGTAGACAAAAGGAGGAGAACCTGCTCAAGGAAAAAGAAGGGCGCATAACTTCAAGGGAGTCTTCTTCACTATCTTTTTATTCTTTTTCTACTACTCCTTTTGTTTACATGATTCCCAAATATTTTTGCTATGAGGATTTAAATTAGGTTGCTTGAGAACAACATTAATGGGTCTTCTTTTGTTGGCTGAGGTTCAAAGGAGATGCTCCTAGTATGAGGAATCGGGCAAGGACTCTACATTTTCTAAGGGAAGTTCCTACCTAGCTCTCTACCCTTGTCATCCATTCCCTATTTTCTCTTCTTCTCCTTATGGCTTCTCTCTGAATTTTTTCAGATTTGAGGTCAAATCCTCTCTAAGGGGGAGGGAATGATGGCATCTGTCAGTGGACTTCTGTGCTGACAGCTGGGAGCTGGTGAGCTGATAGCTAGCTTGGGCCTTCTAGGAGAGCTTGGAACTGAGCCAGGCATGGGTCAACCACATTTTGGTCAACCCACTCATGGTCAACCTTTGACCTTTGACCTTGGATCCAAGTCAACATGCAAGACTCCATTTAATTAGGATTAATGGAGTAGGATTAATTTGAGTTTTAGTTGTAATTAGGACATGAATGGAATCTTTCCTTTTCTTTCATGAGTGGGGCGCTAATTTGAAGGTTTTATTGGCTTAAGTGATAGCTTAGCTAATTAACCATTGGATTATGGGTTCAAAACCCACTTTAGATAGTTTTTACTCATCTTTTATTTTCTTGTATTTTCCTTACCTCTTGGCCGCCCCACACTCATATATATAGGAGGCTTCATTCATCATTTTGTACCTTTGATTTGAATTAGTAAATGCATTATGCCAAATTTCCTCCTCATTGTGAGTAGAGAAGGCTTGGTGGTTCTTGCTTAAACCAATCAGAGACTTATTTGATTCTCCTTAATCAGTAGCGTCTAACACTAGGAATTATCTGCTGTGGGGGTTGTCTGCTTCAGTGGCATCCATTTCATCTCTTTCTCTTCCACTTTTTCTTTCAATTTCCTATTTGGTTACCCATTAAGGCTGCGACCTTGCTGCCTTAATTTCTCACAAATTGACCGATTGTTTGCTTGTTTACAGTTGCCTGGCTGCAATTCTAGATCCGGGAAGGGAAGTGCTATCAAAGGAAATGCTTGGTACGACTGAAGGGAAGAGGAGAAGGTGGAAGACTGACGTGACACAGCGACAAATGGCTCACAAGGCAATGCGTTATCGAAGCACGAGATTTGCAATAGTGTTGGTTCGAAGAAGGTGAAGAGTGCCTACAAATCCTTTCCATTTCCTAATCCAACGAATTTGTTTTTGTTGATGGCTAAGGAGTGGACGGTTTATGTCACCTATGTCTGCAGGAAAGTAAATCATGCTGCTAACAGATTGGCCTACCGTGGTCATTCCATTAGTTTTGATCTTCAATTATTTTATTTTCCACCTGTTTTTGCTTGGTTGAACTTGTTGTATGACATTGTTGGGCGCATGACCTCTCGATTTCTCTCAGTGTATTCTTTTGGTTGTTTACCTCTTTTTTATTTATCCAAAAAAAGGGGTCAAGAAAGGGCGAGGGGCACATGAGCCACGTATACCAAATTTTAATGTCAGCCATTCAATTTAATCCACCAGTTAATATTAAACCCTCTCACTCTCACATAAAAATGTTTTTGTCATATGATACATCCCCTATGTGTGTGTGTGTGTGTTTGTGTGTGAAAGTGCACACTTCAATCACACCACCCAGTCACTCAGGTTAAATTTTGGTTGGTTAATTTACAATGTGAGTCAATCTCAATTAAACCATTTATAATTAGCTAATAAAAATTAAGCTAGTGTAAATCATGGATCCGGATCCTCTGCAGCGTGAGATGTGTCTACAATAAAATTAGCTACCGAATAGCTATGGAAACATTCCGTAGTTAAAATCGGTAACTATTCCCTAGCTATTTTGCTGCACCTTCCTGCAGCGCTGCAGAGGATCCGTGCTGGTAAATCATCAGCTTAACTCATGTACCCACCTTTAAGTGTATATTGATCTATTGTGGTTGCGTATATGACACACATATTACAAATAATGAGTATCCATACTTGAATCATTTAAGATTTAAAAATAACATAAATCTTTTAATAAACAATTAAGTTCTAAAGAAACATCTAAAATATTACTTGTATATATATTATAGAAGTGAAGTTAGGAAAGTTTTAAAGTAATATATATACTTACCATATACCATACTTTTGGTCACATCTTATTCTTTCCACCCTTCATTGAGGAGAAAGTAGTAATTATAAATATCTAGATATTTTAGGAGTTAGGGGGAGAGAAGATTCTAGAACTTAGATCTGTACCACACACTTGACTACATCTCCATTCTCCATCACTTTTTACTGTAAATGTAAAATAGTTATAAAGAGTAACACTTACTCTTATAACGCAAATATATTATAAATGATGCGAATAAGATGTGGTTGCATTTTAGTTTAGTGTTGTGGTGATTTCTATTCATATGTCAAGTGATTATATTACCTTTTCTTTTATATTTCAATGTTTTGTAGAATATATGTGTTAACTTTTTATGGAATATAGTAATACTTAATTATAAACAAACAAACATATCCTATTAAAATTATAGAGAAATCACCCCTTGATCCAAACCAAATTCCCCTTTAAAAGTATGAAATGATCATATCTTTTAGTGCTTTGAATTCGCCACTGAATATACTACTTAACAAATTTACTTCAAAATTGACATGATAATTAAGCAATTATATATTTAAAATATTAGCTTTCACAATTTACTTTCTATTTAACAACTTAAAAATTTTCATAATCATTTTCATCTGCATTATAACTTTTCTCAACTTTCTGTGTTTTCATGTTTATTGGTTTCTTCTAATTTGCTTTTTCTTCTATTTAATTTCTCACACCGTCTTTCTCATCAGCATTCTTCTCCTCAAGTTTGTCAACTTCTTCAAAATTCTTTTCTTATAAAATTTTCTTATATATTTTTCTTCTTTAAATGCATTTGAAACCCTAGTAGTGGGAATGACATTAACATTATCCTATCCAGTCATGTGTCTCCATCAATAACAAGTAATTCAAAAGTTTCGGAGATGACAAATAAAAATGATAGCATATAGAAAAATTTCAGTTGAAGATGCTCAATATCCAATTCTTTATTCTCTAGATTCTTTGATGATTTGAATTGTTAGTAAGAAATAACTTAAAATTCTGGAAACAATGGTATGGTGACGTCAGACCCTGTTAGCAACTAATCACGAGGGCGAAAACCAATGTGACAACAATAAGAAGTGCCGAATAGAAAAATGTGGTGTGGGAAAAGCAAAGACCAAAATTTCATTCTCGTTAGGTCTTGACAAGAAGTGCCGAAAATCCATTGGGCCAAAACAAGGGCTGACAAGGTTGGTTTCCGTTTCGACCCAATAAAAATGATGGGTTTCCGATTTAAAACCCTAACCAGCTAAACCAAGTTACTACTATTTTTTTCCACCGAGAGCTTTTCTATAAAAACCCTAAAACGCCGCATCATTGGTTTTGTCGTTAGGTCTCAGTTGCCGTAATCAACAAAGAAGAAGATGGTGAAGGGACGCCAATCATTTTTTATGTCAATTATAGATGTGTTTGTATTCGTAGCATTCGCCTAATGTTGAGTTTTCATAATTTTTCTGCTACTAGTATTTGATTAGTATTTGAAGGCCTTCCTGAATAGCCATATCCCTCTTATAACCTCATCTTTTGGTGGAAAATAAGCTGATGCTATACTTTTTCTTCTTTTGTGTTAGACTCTACGTGAGGGTACAATCCTTGGGTACAAAATGTAAGAGCTTCTTGCCCTGCTTAATTTTAATAGTTTTGTACTTCTGATGTTTCATTTGTCTTTGGTTTTTGGTAAATGGAATGTCTGGTTAGTTCTGCTGGGTTTTGTAAGGTTATTTGGTTTATGTTAGTTGGGTGTTGTTTTTCAGATCCAAATCAAACCAGTACCCAAACACATCTCTGGTCCTAATCGAGGCAGTGAACACTACAAAAGAGGTGTCATGGTATGCTGGTAAGCAAATGTCATATATCTACAATGCCAAGGTGAAGAAGGAACCAAAATGACGTGAATTATGGGAGGCGATAATAATAGTAATAATTTTATGAGACCTGGAGTAGAAGTTTGTACTTGCTATTCAACACTAGTTTTAAAGAAGTGTAGTACTTGCATATTAATCGACATTTGAATTATTTGATGGTAAAACTAAACTGCTCAATACTTAGGTTCAAAGTTTGTAATTGCATACTAGCTAGTAATATATTTTAAATAAAAAAGATTGCTGACCATATTGGTCATTTATAATGAAGTGGTCGCTTGCAGTTTGTTAATCAAATTTAACTAAAATTTGATTCCTATGCTTCTACTCAAATTTATGCCTAACCAATCTCCAAGTTATGCAGAAAGTTTCTTGGCCAACAAAATACTGCTACTAGCTTATTTGTAAAGTGTAGATGTGAGAAAGGAAACACAATGAGTCTTCACCAAAGATATGCTCCCAAAAATTAAAAGTCTTAATTAATTAAAACAGGCTTAGAATTGACAATTGGCCATATTCAATGCACTGTAGCTTCTGCAGTTTTGGGAAATCATGGCTACAGGGGTAATGCACTGGCACAGTTAAGTCCAATCTTGAGGAAAATTGACAGTAGATGGTTCTGCCTGAAATCATTCACTCTTTGTTAAAAAATAGTTGTGAATTATAAATTGGCCTCTCACTCCCACTCATAAGTATGGTTCTTATTCTACCCATGGTGCAAATTAAAATATTTAAATATTATTTTTTTACATAGTATATAGAATGAAATAGAGGGATCAAATTCACACAACAAAAGAAATACAATACATTGTTGAAGCTAAACTAGTGGTGAACAAGAAATTAGTACATTTTTTTTAGGTTTCTTACAAAATATAAATGAAGAAGAAGAACAATGGTTAGGTATTTTAAATGGTGATGTCCGGAGGTTGTGTGAAGAAAGACAGAGTATTATGTCGGTTCTAAAATTGAGTTACCAAAACTTGCCACTTGGATTAAGACAATAGTTTTGCTTATTGTTGTGTGTATCCTAAAGTTTGGGAGATAAAAAAAAGGCTGAATTGATTTAATTATGGATGACTCAAGGCTACCTTGAAAGTTCAATTGAAACTCAATTTATATAATTAATTTAGTTTGGGAACTAACAGAGAAAAAAAAATGATAAGTTCGAAATGAAATTAAGGGTTTATTATATTAAAATATACATGTGTGCTTGGATTGTGAAAGTCAGAGTCAAAAAGAGAATTTATCACTTCTTTTTTCTCATTCAAAATCGTTTGTGAGACTTTTAACTCGCACAATTAATTGAGTTATTAACATTAAATAATACATGTTTTTGGAAGAGAATCAAGTATTCTTACATAATTGAATATATTAATCAGTGTATTGTTTTCTTCTTGTATAATTTCTTTTAAAATCTTTAATTCTGAAAATAAATCCAATTCATCAACTAATATACACAAATACTCATTGTGTTTTAAGAAATTTTCATGGTTAAGACAATATACTTTAAAATTCTCACAATTTAATCACTTTATTTTCTTTACACTAAATAAAAAACTAAGTACACTAGAAAATTCGTCCTTGACTTTTTTTGGGTCATGCAGTTTAGACCCTAAGAAATAGAAAAAACCCAATATAATCCATGACTTCTTGCTTTGTATGTCACTATAGTCCAATTATGAGTTTCTCGGTATTTTTTTTACGTGTCACGTTTAGTGACATTGTGTCACATTGCTTGCCACTATAGTATCTAGTGTGACACGAAAATGACATCGTTTTGTCAAATTTATAGCTTTAAAGACTACAACTTCAATAGTCGTGTGTCTCCTTATTTTCCCTTTTTCTCTCTTCTTCCCCTTCTTACACTTTGATTTCTTATCAGGTTCATATACCTAAAGCATGTTTTAGGGGGAAAGCTTATTTTGGAGAAATTATCACTTTGTTAAAGCTCTCTTATGAAACTATAAAAAAGTCATTATTTCTTTCAAATAAACTAATCCAAAGTCCAAATATACAAAATTTATGTGATGTTTCTAGTTCTACATGCTAGCTAAGAGAAGAAAATATACGATAAAAAATAATTGTAAATTTAAGATGTATCTTTGGTTTGTCAATGTGGCCATTGTATGCTTAAATAATTGACTTGTACCAAACATAGTTTATTATTTGGAATTCTATCATACTATTATAAGTTACTTTGTTTATGATGATGGTTTTAAATCCTTTAGATTGATTTTTTTTTTGCAGATTAATTAGTAATTTGTGAATTTTAAAATTGGTTTCGAGTCTATATTGCTACAAATTTTTTAATCTGATTCATCAGTAATCTAACGTGAATGTTGTCTTAAAGAAAGGGTAATGAACCCACTGCATTGTATCCTCATACTCCCATGGTTATTTGCATGTTTCTGAATTGTTCATTATCTTAATGTCATTAATTCTACTTACCCAGATGGATTTTATGCAATTTACATTATATATTTCAAATAAATTAATCCAAAGTCCAAATATACAAAATTTATGTGATGTTTCTAGTTCTACATGCTTGCTAACAGAAGAAAATATACGGTAAAAAATAATTGTAAATTTAAGATGTATCTTTGGCCTGTCAATGTGGCCATTGTATGCTTAAATAATTGACTTGTACCAAATATAGTTTATTGTTTGGAATTCTATCAGACTATTATAAGTTACTTTGTTTATGATGACTGTTTTAAATCCTTTAGATTGATTTTTTTTTTCAGATAAATTAGTATTTTGTGAATTTTAAAATTGGTTTCGAGTCTATATTGCTACAAATTTTCTAATATGATTCATCAGTAATCTAAAGTGAATGATGTCTTAAAGAAAGGGTAATGAACCCACTGCATTGTATCCTCATGGTTCCATGGTTATTTGCATGTTCCTGAATTGTTCATTATCTTAATGTCATTAATTCTACTTACCCGGATGAATTTTATGCAAAGATCGTGGACACTGGATCTTTTTCCTTTTTGTTGATGTGGACACGGGATCTTTGTCACGTGAGAAGAGGTCACAAAGGACTAACCCATCTTGTAACTTTGGAAAACGGGTTTGGAGGTTTTGATCATATGAATATTGACTATGGTTATTTTATGGTCAAGTTTGACTATATAAAAGGGGTGCGAATAGAAAAATGGGGTGTGGGAAAAGCAAAGACCTAAATTTTATTCTTGTTAGGTCTTGATAAGAAGTGCCGAAAATCCATTGGGCAAAAACAAGGGCTGACAAGGTGAGTTTCTGTTTCGACCCAAAAAAATGATGGATTTCCTATTCAAATCCCTAACCAGCTAAACCAAGTTACTACTATTTTTTTTCCACTAAGATCTTTTCTATAAAAAAAAAACCCTAAAACGCCGCATCACTGGTTTTGTCATTGGGTCTCAGTTGTCGCAATCAACGAAGAAGAAGATGGTGAAGGGACGCCAAGGAGAGCGCGTCAGGTACTCTTCAAAGAAACCACTTCTTTCCTACATGCTCTTGTTTTTTTCGTTTTCTATGTCAACTATAGATGTGTTTGTATTCATAGCATTCGCCTAATGCTGAATTTTCATCATTTTCCGCTACTAGTATTTGATTAGTATCTGAAGGCCTTACTCTCGATGGAAAAAAAAATACTTATTTAGAGGAATTTACTCCACTCATCAATGACTATTTCACTTACACTAGAAAGGGAATTGAAGTCTGGTTTTTGTATTATTTCAGAATGTATATATTTTTCCAAAGACAAATGTAACGCCCTAATTTCTAAACTCAGAAATAATGCCCGTTGGAGACACTATCCCTGAAGTTCTTGAAATCATTTCGTTAAATTTTCGATATCGTCATACATTTGCTTAAACTTTCCAACGATTAGTTTAAGCAATTACAATACCACATCAAAATCCCTAAATAAGAGTAATTCTTACTTAAACTTAGGGAAGAATCCACACTTGGAGAAGTGTGATTCAATAAACTCATACCGGAAATCCAACAGAGTCTCCCATAAAAACCGGACAAATACCAAATTCAGCTTAACCTGAAAATCAGCAAAACCAGTACATTTCAATATCACACCTATCATGGCGTTAAAACTAGGCCTCAATGGCCAACTCAGAAATAATTATACTTATACAATATACATCAATACACCTCAGCAAATAACCAATTAAACAGATACAAATACTTCAGGAACTACTTCTATTAAACTAATCTTCCAACTGAAATAAGACTCAGCTCCACCCTCACCTTAACTGCCTCGACCTCACCGGAGGTACCTGCACCACTAAAATATATCCCCAAAACGTGGGGTGAGATAATAATCCCAGTGAATACAACCACATGCATGAATGCAGGGAACAGATATCAATGACAATTAACAATTTAACAAACTTCTTAGAACACAATTCAAATAAACTGATAGGTGTGGCATGCAGTGTGGGAAGTCAATTACTAACTAATATGTAATCATAATCATAATCATAATTAGAAACAAGTAAATGCACTAATAATGCAACTCACTGTTGTACCCAGCAGGCATGATCTTATCACTTAAACTGGAGTTAGAACTGAGCTCAGACTACGGAGAACGTCTTCTCCGGGGACGAATCCCACTCATTACTGGACCGAAGTCAAGTTTCACACAATTACTTAATTTTTAACTCACAGCGCGAAGGCCAGCTTGAATTAACTCACGGTCGAAACCGGCTTATATTACTCAAATGCACATAATCTCAATAAACTAATAAATGATATTCATCAAATGACAATAACATCACTTTTCGTAAGTTCACAAGTTTCGTAAACTTCGATACTCTAAGGTTTACATGCAAAACATAACAACAATCACTCAATCTCAAGCAAAACATCACTAATTCATTCAGAATAACTAAATAGAAAGGGAATCAAAGAGTTGGGTTCATACATTGAGCATTTCGACAGTTTCGTAAATCTCGCTAGTTTCGTAAATCTCGCTACCATAAGGTTTTGATGCAAAACCTAACAACAACTACTCAATCTCATACAAACATCACTAATCTAACCACAATAATCATATAGAAAGGAGATTTAAAAATCAAGGGGAGTGTGTGTGAGTTATACTCACCAATTCTTGAAATTCAAGAGAGGAATTGATGAGTAAAGATGTTCACTTGATGAGTCCTAGCTTCGATTCCCTCCTCCAAGCCTTAATCCAAGCTTTCTCTCACTAGAATTCCCTCTTTCTCTAGGTTAGAAGAAGAAGAAGATAAACAATGACATGCAATCTGTTTAAGTGACCGATTTTATATATATAAGTGTCTGTAATCGATTACAGACCCACTGTAATCGATTACCAGTAGCGAAAATGACACTAGAAATCCTTTCTGGGAATCTGGTAATCGATTACAACCCTTGGTAATCGATTACCAAAAACTCAGCTCTCAGGTAATCGATTACCAAAACGTTAGCTCTCGGGTAATCGATTACCATCCCCTGGTAATCGATTACCAAAAACTCAGTTCTCTGGTAATCGATTACAAACTCTCTGTAATCGATTACTAGCAACCAAAACTCACTAAATTTACTTAGACAAAAATCCTGAATTTGGTTTTATAATTAAGTTTTTGACCCCTAACTTCTCAGTTTTCCTTTCTTTAATTACTAATACATAATCCTCTGTTTTCAGCCTAATGAATTATTAGAGCTCCTAATATGCGAGATGTTACAACAAACTTCTCGTTTGGATATATAGATTCTTGTGAATTAGTATGATTTTATTTTCTTGTTATTCGATCCTTCCTGAATAGCCATATCCTTCTTATAACCTCATCTTTTGGTGGAAAATAAGCTGATGCTATACTTTTTCTTCTTTTGTGTTAGACTTTACTTGAGGGGTACAATCCTTGGATACAAAAGGTAAGAGCTTCTTGCCCTAGTTAATTTTACTTGTTTTGTACTTCTGATGTTTCATCTTGTGTTTCGTTTTTGGGAAATGGAATGTCTGGTTAGTTCTGCTGGGCTTTGTAAGGTTATTTGGTTTATGTTAATCGGGTGTTGTTTTTCAGATTCGAATCAAACCAGTACCCAATCACATCTCTGGCCCAAATCGACGGAGTGAACCCTACAGAAGAGGTGTCATGGTATGCTGGAAAACGAATGACATATATCTACAAGGCCAAGGTGAAGAAGAATGGAACCCATTACCGCATCATATGGGGTAAGGTTATAAGGCCCCACGGAAGCAGTGGTATTGTTCGTGCAAAATTCAAGTCAAATATTCCTCCCAAATCAATGGTAATAATTTAGTAGCACTGTTTTTATTGTTTAGGATTTTAAAATAGTGTTGTGACTGTCTTGAGTTTTGATGGATTACAGGGAGCACAGGTAAGGGTATTTATATATCCAAGTAACCTATGAGGTAAACCCATGTCCGTTGATGTTTTCTAACTTGTTTTCCCCTTCTATTCTCTGTCATTTCTCTCCATTTAACATTCTTTGAACTTCACCAATGTTGTATTATGGCATCCTCAGATTGCCAAATGTGTTTATGACATTCATGTTGTTCCTTTGTTATGAATCACCGCTTGACTTTTTTTACGTTTCCTTTTATTAGTTAATGGATTGATATATATTATGTGTGCATATCAAATATGCTAGTATGATAACAAAAGTTAGAAGATAAATAATGAAGCCTTGATTTAGACATTAAATCTTGGTATGGACTTCTATGATAGTGTTCCACTTTAATTTCTTATCAGGTTCATATGCCTAAAGAATGTTTTAGGGTGAAAGCTTATTTTGGAGAAATTATCACTTTGCAAAAGCTCTCTTAGGAAACTATAAAGAAAGTCATTATATCTTTCAAATAAACTAATCAAAAGTCCAAATATACAAAATTTATGTGATGTTTCTAGTTCTACATGCTAGCTAAGAGAAGAAAATCTTTGGCATGTCAATGTGGCCATTGTATGCTTAAATAGTTGACTTGTACCAAACATAGTTTATTGTTTGGAATTCTTTCAGACTATTATAACTTACTTTGTTTATGATGACTGTTTTAAATCCTTTAGATTGAGTTTTTTTGCAGATAAATTAGTATTTTGTGAATTTTAAAATTGGTTTCGAGTCTATATTGCTACAAATTTTCTAATATGATTCATCAGTAATCTAAAGTGAATGTTGTCTTAAAGAAAGGGTAATGAACCCACTGCATTGTATCCTCATGGTCCCATGGTTGTTTGCATGTTTCTGAATTGTTCATTACCTTAATGTCATTAATTCTACATACTTGGATGGATTTTATGCAATTTACATTATCCTAATTATACATTGAAATTTGATTACAGATTCAGGTGACAATATGTCCAGTAGAATTCTCAGCTAAATTGTAAGCACAAGGATTTTTGTTTCAACTTCGATACAGTTTGATATCGTTTTGTTTTTTATTTTTGAGAATGTTTTGGTTTAGACGGTTAAAACATTTTTGACAATATCATCTCTTATGGTCAAGTTTGACTATATGGATTACAAAAATAAAATAAATAATGGAGGCCCATGGATGATCTATGATCACCACTTATCATTTTGTCTTTGGGTTCTTAGCTTTGTTGTTTCAGAGGTAGAAATTAATAACACTCTTTTTGGATCAGGATTCCTAGTCTTGGAATGGAGTATTATGATTGCTGTATTTTCTTGGCTCTTACTTCTAGTATTGGTCACCCCTTGAAGATTGATATGAATACCATCAATATGGCTCGAGGGCATTTTGCTAGAATTTGGGTTGGGATTGATTTAAGCAATCTTGCAATATGGAAGATTTGTGACCAAGATCAATACAACGTGGAGTGCGAATGACTTCGTATCATGTGTATAACATGTGGTTGTTATAGGCACGTGGCTAGAAATTCTATGTAGAAGCAGAATACGACAAAAGCACTATAGTCAATCAAAGATGGCAGTTGGTATATATGGTGACGTCAGACCATGTTAGCAACTAATCATGAGGGTGAAAACCAATGTGACAACAATATGACGTTTTAATCACAATTTATTGTTGTCAACATATGATGATTGGTTGGTGGTAATTAAGAGAATGAATCAACGAATGAATAAAGAAAAATCGGTAACGATTGCCCTGAGAAATAACGAGAAATAAAATGCAATAAATTTGGTGTTTTGTGAGATTCAAATGTTTAGGATGATGACCGACAAACGATTGGCGGGAGTGACTCAAGTGTGGATCATGTGCAAAATAAATGCGAATTTTAGGAAGAGAGCTTTTAAAGAAGAGGATAACCCATCATAATTGACAAATAATATGGGTCCCATGAAACTAAAGCCCAAAAAAAAACCAACTCATAAAAATAGATTGTGGACACTGGATCTTTTTCCTTTTTGTTAATGTGGACACGGGATCTTTGTCACGTGAGAAGAGGTCACAAAGGACTAACCCATCTTTTAACTTTGGAAAACGGGTTTGGAGGTTTTGATCATATGAATATTGACTATGGTTATTTCATGGTCAAGTTTGACTATATAAAAGGTGTGCGAATAGAAAAATAGGGTGTGGGAAAAGCAAAGACCTAAATTTCATTCTCATTGGGTCTTGATAAGAAGTGTCGAAAATCCATTGGGCAAAAACAAGGACTGACAAGGTGGGTTTCCGTATCGACCCAAAAAAAATGATGGATTTCCGATTCAAATCCCTAACCAGCTAAACCAAGTTAGTACTTTTTTTTACCACTAAGATCTTTTTTATAAAAAATCCAAAAATGCCGCATCACTGGTTTTGTCGTTGGGTCTCAGTTGTCGCTATCAACGAAGAAAAAGATGGTGAAGGGACGTCATGGAGAGCGCGTCAGGTACTCTTCAAAGAATCGACTTTTTTCCTACATGCTCTTGTTTTTTTTATTTTCTATGTCAACTATAGATGTGTTTGTATTCGTAGTATTCGCCTAATGCTGAATTATCATCATTTTCCGGTACTAGTATTTGATTAGTAACTGAAGGCCTTACTCTCGATGGAAAAAAAAACCTTATTTAGAGGAATTTACTCCACTCATCAATGACTATTTCACTTACACTAGAAAGGGAATTGAATGCTGGTTTTTGTAGTATTTCAGAATGTATATATTTTTCCCAAGACAAACTTCTCGATTGGATATATAGATTCTTGTGAATTAGTATGATTATATTTTCTTGTTACTCGATCCTTCCTGAATAGCCATATCCCTCTCATAACCTCATCTTTTGGTGGAAAATAAGCTGATGCTATACTTTTTCTTCTTTTGTGTTAGACTTTACGTGAGGGGTACAATCCTTGGATGCAAAAGGTAAGAGCTTCTTACCCTACTTAATTTTACTTGTTTTGTACTTCTAATGTTTCATCTTGTGTTTGGTTTTTGGGAAAAGGAATGTCTTTTTAGTTCTGCTGGGCTCTGTAAGGTTATTTGGTTTATGTTAATCGGGTGTTATTTTTCAGATCCAAATCAAACCAGTACCCAATCACATCTCTGGCCCAAATCGAGGGCGTGAACCCTACAGAAGAGGTGTCATGGTATGCTGGAAAGCGAATGGCAAATATCTACAAGGCCAAGGTGAAGAAAATGGAACCCATTACTGCATCCTATGGGGTAAGGTTACAAGGCCCCACGGAAACAGTGGTATTTTTCGTGCAAAATTCAAATCAAATATTCCAACCAATTCATTGGTAATAATTTAGCAGCACTGTTTTTATTGTTTAGGATTTTAAAATAGTGTTGTGACATTCTTGAGTTTTGATGGATTACAGGGAGCACAGGTAAGGGTATTTATGTATCCAAGTTACATATGAGGTAAACCCATGTCCGTTGATGTTTTCTAACTTGTTTGACCCTTCTCTTCTCTGTCATTTCTCTCCATTTAACATTCTTTGAACTTCACCAATGTTGTATTATGGCATCCTCAGATTGCCAAATGTGTTTATGACATTTATGTTGTTCCTTTGTTATGAATCACTGCTTGACTTTTTTTACTTTTCCTTTTATTAGTTAATGGATTGATATATATTATGTGTGCATATCAAACATGCTAGTATGATAACAAAAGTTAGAAGATAAATAATGAAGCATTGATTTAGACATTAAATCTTGGTATGGACTTCTATGATAGTGTTCCACTTTAATTTCTTATGAGGTTCATATGCCTAAAGCATGTTTTAGGGTGAAAGCTTATTTTGGAGAAATTATCACTTTGCAAAAGCTCTCTGAGGAAACTATAAAGAAAGTCATTATATCTTTCAAATAAACTTATCCAAAGTCCAAATATACAAAATTTATGTGATGTTTCTAGTTCTACATGCTAGCTAAGAGAAGAAAATATACGGTAAAAAATATTTGTAAATTTAATATGTATCTTTGGCCTGTCAATGTGGCCATTGTTTGCTTAAATAATTAACTTGTACCAAACATAGTTTATTGTTTGGAATTCTATCAGAATATCATAAGTTACTTTGTTTACGATGATTGTTTTAAATCCTTTAGATTGATTTTTTTTTTGCAGATAAATTAGTATTTTGTGAAATTTAAAATTGGTTTCGAGTCTATATTGCTACAAATTTTCTAATATGATTCATCAGTAATCTAACGTGAATGTTGTCTTAAAGAAAGGGTAATGAACCCACTGCATCGTATCCTCATGGTCCCATGGTTGTTTTCATGTTTCTGAATTGTTCATTACCTTAATGTCACTAATTCTACTTACTTGGATCGATTTTATGCAATTTACATTATCCTAATTATACATTGAAATTTGATTGCAGATTCAGGTGACAACATATCCAGTAGAATTCTCAACTGATTTGTAAGCACAAGGATTTTTGTTTCAACTTCGATAAAGTTTGGTATCGTTTTGTTTTTTATTTTTGAGAATGTTTTGGTTTAGACGGTTATAGCATTTTTGACAATATCATCTCTTATGGTCAAGTTTGACTATATGGATTATAAAAATAAAATAAATAATGGAGGCCCATGGATGATCTATGATCACCACTTATCATTTTGTCTTTGGGTTCTTAGCTTTGTTGTTTCAGAAGTAGAAATTAATAACACTCTTTTTTGGACCAGGATTCCTAGTCTTGGAATGGAGTATTATGATCGATGTATTTTCTTGGCTCTTACTTCTAGTATTGGTTACCCCTTGAAGATTGATATGAATACCATCAATATGGCTCGAGGGTATTTTGCTAGAATTTGGGTTGGGATTGATTTAAGCAGTCCTTCAATAGGGAAGATTTGTGTCCAAGATCAGTACAACGTGGAGTGCAAATGACCTCATATCATATGTATAACATGTGGTTGTTATAGGCACGTGGCTTGAAATTCCAAGAAGAAGCAGAATACAACAAAAGCACTATAGTCAATCAAAGATGGCAGTTGGTATGGTGACGTCAAACCCTGTCAGCAACTAATCACGAGGATGAAAATCAATGTGACAACAATAAAAGTTTTAATGACAATTTATTGTTGTCAACATATGATGATTGGTTGGTGGTAATTAAGAGAATGAATCAACGAAGGAATAAAGAAAAATCGGTAACGATTGCTCGGAGCATTAACGAGAAATTAAATGCAATAAATTTGGTGTTTTGTGAGATTCTAATGTTTAGGATGACCCACAAACGATTGGCGGGAGTGACTAACATGACTTCAAGTGTGGATTATGTGCAAAATAATTGCGAATTTTGGGAAGAGAGCTTGTAAAGAAGAGGATAACCCATCACAATTGACAATTAATATGGGTCCCATGAAACTAAAACCCAAAGAACAAAACCAACTCATAAAAAAAGATCGTGGACACTAGATATTTTTCCTTTTTGTTGATGTGGACACTGGATCTTTGTCACGTGAGAAGAGGTCACAAAGGACTAACCCATCTTTTAACTTTGGAAAACGGGTTTGGAGGTTTTGATCATATGAATATTGACTATGGTTATTTTATGGTCAATTTTGACTATATAGAAGGGGTGCAAATAGCAAAATGGGATGTGGGAAAAGCAAAGACCTAAATTTCATTCTCGTTAGGTCTTGATAAGAAGTGTCGAAAATTCATTGGTCCAAAACAAGGGCTGACACGGTGGGTTTCCGTTTTGACCCAAAAAAATGATGGGTTTCCGAATCAAAACCCTATCCTGCTAAACCAAGTTACTAGTAATTTTTCCACTGAGAGCTTTTCTATAAAAACCTTAAAACGCCGCATCAATGGTTTTGTCATTGGGCCTCAATTGTCGCAATCAACGAAGAAGAAGATGGTGAAGGGACGCCAAGGAGAGCGCGTCAGGTACTCTTCAAAGAAACCACTTCTTTCGTACATGCTTTTGTTTTTTTTTCGTTTTCTATGTCAATTATAGATGTGTTTGTATTCGTAGCATTCGCCTAATGCTGAATTTTCTTCATTTTTCTGCTACTATTTTTTTATTAGTATTTGACGGCCTTACTCTCGGTGGGAAAAAAACCTTATTTAGAGAAATTTACTCCACTGATCAATGACTATTTCACTCACACTAGAAAGGGAATTGAATGTTGGTTTTTGTAGTATTTCAGAATGTATATATTTTTCCCAAGACAAACTTCTCGATTGGATATATAGATTCTTGTGAATTAGTATGATTTTATTTTCTTGTTATTCGTTCCTTCCTGAATAGCCATATCCCTCTTATATCCTCATCTTTTGGTGGAAAATAAGCTGATGCAAAATACCATGATCCTCAAGAGTAAAAATAGGAATTGGATTTTGATAGTTGTTTGTTTAAGACCGATTAAATACTTGGTCAAGATTGTGTATGAACTACAATTTTTAATCCTATTACTGTGTAAACTAATGCAATTTAAACTTGTTATATCCAATTTTGATCATCGATGACCTTCATGATTACATTGGCCATTTTCGCATTTCGCATACTTCCAACAAATAAAACAAAATACATACCAATTGTCAAGCCAGAATTTAATACCTCTTAAAGGTCAAGGTTATGGTACACAAGTTTAAAACTTGTGTACCGATACACAAGGAATTTGTTACGTTGATAAATTATTATATTTAATGGACAGGTGAGATGTAACTACGCTTTTCCGGTAATTGGGGTGTTATGCTATGTTTGATAATTTATTAATTAGTCCTTGGTTGGCACATTAAACGAGGAGGTGGGATTGGAGAGAGAAGAAATGAGGTTACTGTGTCTGTGATATTGTGCTTGTCTAGATTTCTTTCCTTCTTTTTCTAATGGCTCTTTTTTTTTTGTAATTCATGACAAAAGTTAATAATGCAAAAGGTGCGGTCTATTTGGCCAATCTGGATCTATTTGGACACTTTGACTAGATGCATTGGTGATGTTGTTTGTACAGGGTTTTTTTTTTCTAGGGGAGATGATTGGAGAGTTATTAATTAACAACTCTGGAAAGCAATTGTATTAGTATGTTTGATTTACAATAGATCCACGTTTTAAATGTGAAATCAGATTTAAGTTATTCCCAGTAGAATTTGTTCGAATTCACATTTAAAACGTAGTTTTGGGGTGGCACAGTGGGGGAGTACTTAATTTTAATTAGAAATGGGGTGCTTGTAGAAACAACTATCCTTGGGGAGTTCTTAACAATAAAAAAGAATAAAAAAACAGATGTTGCGCAGTTAAAACCCAAATTAGTTGGGGAAAAAAATCTTTATCCATAAGTTATAGTCAGATTACTAAAAAATTGCTAATTAATATAAAAAAAATCCTCGATCACAATAAGATTCATTGAAAAAAATTTATAACTATTTGAAATAAATGAATAAAAATGAGGATTTTTTTGTGTAATTGCAAATAAAAAATGGTTTAAAATTAATGAAATTATGAAAATTAAATATTTAAAAGTTTAATTATTGTATGTATTTTTTGTTTAAAACTAGTAGGTGACCCGTGCCTTCGCATTAGTAAATTGATGATATGATTTATGTTGTCCGTGCTTCGCACGGGATAAAATATTAGCTATCATAAATACTTATATATTAAGAGAATATATTTTAATATAATAATAATAATAATAATAAAAAAAAAAATTAATGTATGAGAAAAAAAGGAAAAAATGGTAAGAGTAAGACTGCATCTCTGGTTCATTAAAAAATTACTCTTATAATAAAACAAATTATAGGAACAAATAATTAGTGAAAATGATTTAACATAATAAAAAAATAAAACAAAAGTGCGATAGAAATAAAAGAAAACGAAAAAAACAAGACTCCCCCGTGGAGGATACCTGTTATTCATTGCATAAAATAAGGAAGTTTGAAAACACGACACATGTACTGTGAAAACAATTTTAATATAAAGTAAATAGAATAGATAAAATAGTAGGAATGGGACTGTCTTCTGTGGAGAATACCCGTAATTCATAAAAAGATTCTTTCATAATGAAACATAATGAAACATATTAATAAAAACAAATAATGAGAGAAAATGTTTTAATATCATAATAAAAAAAGAAAATGAAAGTGTGATAAAAAAAATAAAAGAAAAAGGAAAACGACGGGATTAAGACTGTCTCTCGTGTATGATACATGTGATTCATAAAAAAATCACTTTACTAACGTGAGAACGAAGAAGAGTGATATTATAAGTGAATGATTAGTTAAAAACAAACAAAAAGTAGAAAAAAAACTACAATAGAAGCTAAATAAATGATGATATGATTTTGATATAAAAAATGAAAAGAAAGTAAAAAGGATGATGCAATTTTTGTCATCGTCCATTTCTGATCTTTTATTACATAAAAACACACATTAGGAAATATAATAAATGTGTTGATCTACATTAAATGTAATTAATTCATAGTAATTACCACAAATATAAAAAAACACGAAAAATTCACCACTGGAGCCAAGGTAACACCCAAGTCATGCATGGAAAATTTCACGTCAAAATTCATACGTCAATCATGCAAGCCCCCCACTATCCATGGAAAGTGTACTTAGGGCTAGGGTTTGTATACTACCAGGGTCAACTAACCAAACACTTCGTTTTACCTCAACCTTCCCCCACATACTTCAACACGCTCAATGGGACACCAGCAATATTTTTCCAGAATTTTTTCTCATTACCCAATATTTTTAATTTAATTATCTTTTTTAATGTAATTAATTCATAGTAATTACCACAAATATAAAAAACACGAAAATTAATCACGGGAGCCAAGGTAACACCCAAGTCATGCATGCAAAATTTCAAGTCAAAATTCATTCGTCAACCATGTAAGCCCCCCCACTATCCATGGAAAGTGTACTTAGGGTTAGGGTTTGTATACTACCACCATCTACTCACCAGGGTCAACTAACCAAACACTTCATTTCACCTCAATCTTCCCCCACATACTTCAACACGCTCAATGGGACACCAACAATATTTTTCCAGAATTTTTTCTCATTACCAATATTTTTAATTTAATTATCTTCTTTTTAATGTAATTAATTCATAGTAATTACCACAAATATAAAAAAAAACACGAAAATTCACCACGGGGGCCAAGGTAACACCCAAGTCATACATGCAAAATTTCACGTAAAAATTCATTCGTCAACCGTGCAAGCCCCCCCATTATCCATGGAAAGTGTACTTAGGGTTAGAGTTTGTATACTACAACCATCTACTCACCACGGTCAACTAACCAAACACTTTGTTTCAACTCAACCTTCCACCACATACTTCAACATGCTCAATGGGACACCAACAACATTTTTCCAGAATTTTTTCTCATTACCCAATATTTTTAATTTAATTATCTTCTTTTTAATGTAACTAATTCATAGTAATTACCACAAATATCCAAAAACACGAAAATTCATCACAGGAGCTAAGGTAATACCCAAGTCATGCATGCAAAATTTCACGTCAAAATTCATTCGTCAACCATGCAAGCCCACCCACTATCCATGAAAAGTGTACTTAGGGTTAGGGTTTGTATACTACAACTATCTACTCCAGGGGCGTAGCTAAGGGGGGCTGGCAGGGGCCACGGCCCCCCCAAAAATTTTGAAATTTTTTATTAATTATATAGGTTCCGTATAATATATTTCATAAACTATTACTTCGGGCCCCCTAAAATTTTTGTAGATTCTGTAGTATTAAGTATTAAGTACTTCTTTTCGTAGATTCTCGTAGATTCTGTAGAGAAGATAATATAATATTAAAAATTATAAATAAGATTTTATTAGAAATATTACTCTATAAAAAGTAAAAAGGTCAAAAGGGGAAACATGCGAGCATTTTGAAGAATATGAAAGATGGGAGAAAATATCATTAGGTAACATAATATAACACTAAAAAAGATTTTGTTTGATTTGAATATGTTTTTTAGAATTACGTGATAAGAAAAACTAAAATTTGATTTTCAATTATCTGAATTAAATAAAAGATTTAATGTAAATGCAATTGAACTTCTTATACCTGGTTCAACTTTAGATCCCAAAGACTCTTTAAAATCATTTGATATTGAACAAATTTGTCAACTTGTTGAGAAATTTCATGCAGATGAAGTAACGAAGTGTTTCATTTAAATAAAATTTACTATTCTTAACTGAAACTATTTAATATTTTTATCATAATTTTTAATAGGGTTAAATATGTTTTTAGTCCCTTAAAATATATCAAAATTTGGTTTTGGTCCCTCATTTATTTCTTTATTGGTTTTGGTCCTCCATTTTTGAAAATCACATGATTTTAGTCCTCGTCGTTAGTTATATTTCGTTAAGTGATGACGTATTGATATTTCTTGTAAATTTTTCTATATATTTTCTTTCGAAATTTCTTGTAGATTTCAAAATTCAAAGGAAATATCGTTTACATTCTAAAATTTGCGGGAAATTTACTATATATTTTTTTTATAAGAAAGAAAAGAAATTTTATAGCAACATTTTTATGTAAAAAAAATTGTAGTTTTTTTTAAAATTTACTACACATTAATTTTCAAGAGAAAAAATCACAATAAATTTCTATAAATTTTTATTCGGAAAAAATCGTGGGGAAACTGCGAAAGTGAATTAACAAAGTACAATTAATAATTTGGACTAAAAGCATGTGATTTGAAAAAAAATGGAGAACCAAAATCAAGGAAAAAATAAAAGAGGGACCAAAACCAAATTCCATCGTATTTTGAGGGACGAAAAACATATGTAACCCTTTTTAATATTTTATTCCGACCCCCCCCAAAGAATAATTCTTGGCTACGCCCTTGATCTACTCGCCAAATGACCTCCATTGGCCAAGACATTATTAACACATGACCAACATCTCAAATGGATCGTGAAATGATTTTTCTGGAATTTTTGGGAACTAGCAGCTATATTTTGTGATTTTTCTCTATTTTTTCAACAAATAATTCACAATAAATACGTTATAAGTTGAAAAATCACTAAAATTGGGTACATGGTGCCTCACCCACTTTAGGATGTCCCAAATGAAATATTGGCTTTTTTTGTGGTGATTTGATGATTTTTGTTCTTAAATTATAATTATTATAAACTTTTTCCTACGAAAAATCGATTAAAAAAGTATGAAAAATTTTGTAAAAAATAATTTTGAGAGATTAAAAAATGGCACCAAATTAAAGAAAACGGTGTATAATAGGACACGTTAAATATTAATTAAAATATAAAAATTTATAATACAAAAGAATAGTCTATTTTATAATTATAATAGTTAAAGAAATTATTTGCAAAATATAAAAATTCATGGAAATCTACTACAGCAGGTCACCTAACTTGTGTACCTTAACCTTCATCCATCTTAAAACACTATCTGCATACAATACATCCGGGAAGATTATGCATTAGCAAATCAGAACAAGAGTCAAATGAAGTTCAAGAGCAGGATGAAGAAATAGAAATTGAGAAACCAATATTGGTGCCACAAAGATATTGATGAGTTGAAAGAATGTTCAGAGTTTGATTTTTGAATTTGAGTACAGGGGTAAAAACAGATTTCTCAAGTGAAACAGTGAACATACAGAAAAACTTTAATTAAATCCTTAAGACATTATATTTTAGCTATCATAATTTATCATACATTTATATATGTATATATATTAACAATATTAATTATGATTTATTCAATTTATAATTATAAATTTGTGTTTTCCCCACTTGAGCACTTTCTTTTTAGAGGAGTTAAATTTTGTAACTTAAAAAGTTCATATATTAACATTAGACCATATTTGAGGGATTAATCCCTCATCTAAAATACTTTAGCGAACAAAATTAATTTTGGCACAAAGAAAATAGGAAGATAAAAACTTCTCGGACAATAAAATGAAAAAGAAAAGTTACTCATTCTCATTTTCATATCATCTTCTGGTTCAAAGAGAGATGATGCTAAAGCTGAAACCTGTCTCTGATGAAAGTTATCACACATACACGACATCCAGTAAATAAAGACGCGAGCCATTGACAGTGAGAGAGCTGACAACAATGTCCTTTGTGAGCTACGGTCGTAGATGTGGCAGGTTTTTTTCCTGTGAACCTAATGCTTGTATTTTTCATTTCCAATTTTAAGGGGATACCAAACTGACCCGAATGTGAAATAGTTAATTAAGGGGGAATTCATTAATGATATCCAGACTCATAATCTTCATTAAGAATAAAAACGGTGAGAATGAAGAAAAGAACATGCGGTTCATTCATCATCCTAAACAAGGAAAGTATTCTACTCAGGAATTGTAAAAAACATAACAATGTAACTCGCATAATGCAACTGCCTTCTAGTCACATATAAACTCTATAGGCACCAACATCCTGCGAATCTGCAAAGATAACCAAAATGAAAAAAAATAAACATGCAATTTCAAGGTCAACAAGATCACGTAGAATAAAATAAAGGCAATAATGATTGTACATGAGTTATTCTCAAGTACACTTGATAACGAATAGAAGCTAACAAAAATTAGTACATTATAAACAAATTTCAATTAGCTATTACTATAATAAACTGGACTATGCAAGATGCTCACATGATAAATAGAATATCAGCAAACAAGATGCAGAGGCAACTATAGTACATAAATGTAAAACAGAGGCAACAATCAACAAGAAATGGAGAAAATGGAGGATTTATAATATCACAAGGCATTCACAATTGATTGCCTAGAATCTCAATTTAAAGTGCATATTATCATTAACCAACCAGCAAACCATTAAAAAAAATTAAGACAAAATAATTGATGGATAGGGATGTGAAAGCTACTGCCAACCATGACCTTCACTGTCCTCTTATGTGCAAAAAACCCCCTGGAGTTGTCTTTGTAATATTAGGTTCCCAAGAACTGTGTGCAAATTAATCCCAACATGAAAACAATCATTTCTTCCAGAAAATGGATGAAACTGTAAGCCAATTACATTGGAGCAGATCACCATGAATAAAGGAGAAGGCTCAAGCAGAAAGGTTTATCACTTGCTATCCGCACAGATAAAATCCTGGAAAATATTGTACAACTAGGTTCCCAAGAAGAACTGTGTGCGATTTTCTTTCACTAAAGAGGTCAAAGGATCAATTTTAAATTTTAGAAATAAAGAAAAAGGACAGATAGAACACAGACAGTAATTAATTAAGTTTGAAAAAGGATTGCTGTTGTCACCAAATGAGAGAAGCCAACAATTTTATATTAATCAATTTTAGGACATTGACAAACTAGAAAACCTACATAATAATCAAACAAGAAAACCTATACAGTGATCTGCTGAAAAGATGGGGCAGCTCTTACTAGAATAACACTATTTCAGAATAGATGGGACAACTTCATAATCTGAAGAAGCATATTAGTTTTAGAAAGCAAATTTGGCCTATCATATATTAAGCATGTACAAGGTATTTTCTCGCCGAATCTACATAAAAAGCAGATAGACGATCAATCAATCCCAATGGGCGGTATTATAAAAATACAAAGAAAAAACAACACAATACTTTCAGTGGTTAGGTCGCATAGACTAGGTTAGAAAACACAGCCTTGCTGTATAACATGTGATTGATTTATGCAAATCCAGAAATTTTTCCATTATTTAGACATTTTTTGTTTATTTCACAATTCATATAACTGAGACCAACAATAAAAGGCCTGATCGAGATTAATGCCCAATCTAGTTTTCAAAACATTGCTAAGATCTTAGTTTTCAAAGAAGGATAATAACTCAATGACCAATAATGTACAAAATAGAGTCAACAAGTATGTACCTCATATGTTGCTTGGATACATAAAGACTCTAACTCTTGCTCCCTGCAAATGTATCAAAATTCAACACACTTAGAAACCACAACAAATTAAAAGTAGCAAAAACATTAATCAATTACATGTCATAAAAATTACCATTGATTTTGGTGGCAGATTCGACTTGAACTTAGCACGGACTATACCACTGTTACCATGAGGCCTGATAACCTTACCCCAAATGCAGCGATAATGAGTTCCATTCTTCTTTACCTTGGCTTTGTAAATGTATGCCATACGCTTCCCACTGTACCATGAGACCTCTTCCTTGGAGTTTACTCCCTCAACCTGGATAAGAGAGGTGTTTGGGTATTGATTTGACTTGGATCTGAACAACAACACCAATTTCTTAGCATAAACTAAGTCCAGTTACCTTAATCAATATCCATTATATACCATGTATTGAAATTAAGAGAAAAATCATAAACCCAAATGTTATTTTAAGGAGATACTTCAAAAACATTTAAAGTTAACATAATACAAAATAATATATATATATATATATATCTGGGAAATAAATCCAGAAAAAATGTACCTCTTGTATCCAAGAATTGAACCTCTAACGTAAAGCCTGATGATACATAAGAAAAAGAATGACAACATTAGCAAATGTTCAGAAAAATGAGCTGCTAAAATGATTAATTCAATGTTGTTGTTGTTAACAACAAATATGGTTGGTTGATTGTCATGCATTAATCAGATAACATAGCTCTAGTGCATATCAAACACTCAGAAGACAACATTAATAACACAAAAAACCCCAAAACCCTAAACTTACAGACACACTTGTCTCGATGTTTCCTTCCTTTTTCTCTTGATAGACAAGCGGTATAATCTGCAATATGTGCAGTACACACATATATTTTCACTAAAACCTAGATTTTCAGACACACATATTGATTTTCACTCGACACACCATAAATGTGCAGTACAATAATTTTCCATATTTAAGTAAAAGCGATTAAAATTAGTCCACAGATCAAAAGGCTTAGAAGCAATGCCAAAAACAACCAAAAGGTTACACATGTATCTCTTGAGATGTTAAACTTTCAATCTATATACACAGAACAGAAGGGAAGAGTTAGATGATAAACCTAACGCGCTCTCCTTGGCGTCCTTTAACCATTTTGATATGGTTGACGATGCACGAACTGCTTCGTTCTCGTTCTCGTTCTCGTTCTCCTTCTTCTACGCAGCAGCAATTGCAAATTGTAATTCCAGGGTTTCTTATAAACGTAATCGAATGAGGTGGGCTAGTTAGGGTTTTTCTTTAAGGCCCATTCAATTGGGCCTTTTTATTGGTTTAGTATTGAACTAGTGTTGCACGGGCTGGTGATAGCATATAAAAATCCAAATATGCGAGTAACACATTCAATTGGCTGGGGACAACGGCTTCCTAACATGTCCTCAGACTATTACTATCGAAGGAATGGTAGTCAGGACCGGCCCAACATATGTTGAGGCCTAAAGCAATTTTTTGAGATGGGGCCTTTTCTAATTAATTAAAATAAATTGTTATAATTTTATTGAAATTATTTCTTTTAAATTTTTTAGATATAAAATTACTTATTAACTTATTATTATGTGTAATTAACGTTTATATTAGTATTTTGGTGATTTTGATATATTATAATATTTATTATATTTCATAATAGAAAAATATGTAATATAACTAGGATTAACATAATAGGAAAAATCAACTAATAAAATAATTATTAGTTATGAGAAAAAGTTATAGTAAGATGAGGCTTATTATTTTAATCGAAAGAGAATTTTATTAAGAATAATGTACATTAAATTTTACATTGTCATCCAATGACGTGTTGCCATATCATTTAATGAGCATGACACCTCATGTATTATTAGCTCATTAATTAATGTGGCAACACATTATTGGAAGAAAGTGCAAAACTTTTTTACAGTACCAATGTATATACATAAAATACTATATTTATTTAAATTTTTTTAAAAAAATTATAATTAATATAAGTATAAAATCATGATGCCTATGTAACATTAGGGGCCTAAAGCCATTGTTTTAGTAGCTTGGCCCTTGGGCCGGCCCTGATGGTAGGTAACTAACTGGTAACGATGGGAACAATAAAGGTTATCAGTCTATTGAGGTAATAGAATTATGAAAATATAAGACATGGATTAAAGAGATAAGACAGGAGTCTAGTGACCTAAGATCATGCAATAACATAAATGCAACAAATGGTGAGCAGGTGATCCGAACGGTTCTGGTTCTGGAGTGGAGGGGATCTCGTAGCCTATATTAGGGGCTGAGAAATGCGAGTGAAACACCTGGAAAATGTCCCTTTACTGGCAAACACAGAGGGAGGTTGGACCCAATATATCCCAAGGCCCAATACTTAGAGAGGATATAACTAATGGGCTTGGGCCATTCTTCTATGTAGGTGGGTTTGACTTCATCCCAATTGCATGCTAGCCAAGGGAGAAAGGAGGCACATCTCTACTCGACAACTAAACACGGTTGGGACATGTAGGCCTTTTTTAGTGTCATTGGGTTGTTGTCCATATAAGGGAAGTTGTTCCCACCCAAAAGAAAAGGCTTTTGCGCACATAACCCATTGCATGAAGGAAATTAACGAACTGTACACGGGCCAAGGACAAGATTCAATGGCAGCGGATAAATAATAGGTGATCTGAACCAATAACTCTTTGGTTATTTTACAATGATTTTTTCCCAACTGAGTGTATCAACATTAATATTTTCTTCTATGCTAAGTTCAATGTAGTTGTATAAATTTCTGTTGGGTGCAAAATTAATCCTGTAAAAGACTGATATTTATACAGGGAAGGTATATGCGGTTAGTCATTTCCATGAATATGAGCAAAATTGCCAAGGATAAAGTATGGGACATAAGTGAGGAACATCATATAACAGGATTTTCATTACACAATCTGTACAAACTGGAGCATTATTTTAAACTTTACAAAATACTTAAAGTGACACCTAATGAGGGGTGCTTACATACATAAATTGCCACATAGGACTATCCCAAAATATCAGACATGGTCAGCAATTTAGATACATTACTCATAATACCACAAAACATAGTATACTTAAATAACAGACTTGGCACCCATCTCAAAAAACAACCCACAGATCTTTGTAGTGCTTCAGAAGCTCATTTTCTCTCTATCTTTGATACTTTTCACCTTCCCACGCTTTTTCCTTTCACGAATCCCATATATGCACATATATATATAATATTTATTATTTATTATTATCTATTACATAAAGGCTTAACATCATTTTAACTTTCCACTATAATAGAGGCTCTGTCTATTTTGTACATAAATTGTATAGTGATATAGTAATAATTTTCTCTTAATAATATTTGAAAGTTAATAAGAAAATAAAAAAAAGGATGTAGTGTTTGTGGATGGGTTTCTTCGGGTTGTGGACGGGTTCTGGTCTTAGTTAAAGTCGTACATTATTGGGTTTCTTCGGGTTTGTGAATGGATTCGGGTCAGAAAATTTGGCTTGATACAAAATTAGGGTTGGGTAAGGGAAAGACAAAACTCGTCACACGCTCACCCCTAATTGTAGTTGTTTCTTTCCTTCATAGTCTTCAAGTTCAGTAGGGTGTTTTCCTATCATTGTAATAAAAAAATACATATAGTAATTAGATACATTTTGAAGGGGCATGGTCGATACCTACTGATAGCAACACAGTTACGGATCTAGAATTAGAACCAGGCAAGGCAAAGTTAGTGCATAATCAAGCAAGGCAATGGTATGAATTCAGACTTAAGAGATAAAAATGAAGAAGAAATTGAAAAAGATGGAAAGATTAGAGATGAATGAGAACGCCACAGTTGAGACAACCCCTTAGGTTGATATATCCTAATGAAGAAATGCCACAAACTCCTGGAGCTGGATAAGTCTCACAACGATTTGGGTAAGCACCATCAACCCTTCTCTACTCATACTTGAGGAGGAAATTAACATAAGCTAAATGTATTCAAAATATTGATTTACCGTACATGAGTGGAGAGTCTTCCCTTTTATAGAGTGAGGGGGCAGCAAAGAGGGAAAGAAAATGCAAGGGAAAATTAAATATATCCTAATTGGGTGTTAAACTCTCAACCCCAAGCTACTTAAGCCTAAAACTAGCACTCCACGTGAGGAAAATACAAAGAGATTAAAATACAAATCAAATAAATTAAAAGCTATCAAACTATGGAACTTAAGCCATGACCCATCATCTACTCCTGATCCAAAATAGTGTTTAGGGTCATATGACCCTCAATAAAGTTACAAGTGTCCTTTTTGAGGTCAATGTCCTTGAAAATAAAGGACACTAGTTTGGAGAGCCCTTTCTTGATTTTCTTGGCCCTTCCTCTAGTCATAGGTCCATTCAATCCCTCCAATACTCCATGCGTAGGTGTGTCCTTAGCCTTAATGTTATCAATCCCTCCAATAATACATATATGATTTGACCCATGGACAAATATACAATCATATGTTTCATGCATGTTTAGGTAATAGCAACGAGTTTCTCTAATATCATGCTAAGAATAGCTAGGATTTTTGGAAAAAGATGTCATTTATTTTAGAAGAAATAAAAAAGGAATATAAAAAAATTCAAGTGGCTAGAGCTAAAGTAGCTACTTTTCTGGTAATCGATTACCAAAAATGTAGCCCTCAGGTAATCGATTACAACATCTTCACAGGCGATTTCCCAAAACCAGTTCTCTGGTAATCGATTACAAGATGTTGGTAATCGATTACCAACAACTTAAACTTTCAGAAATTTGCTTAATGAAACCCTACCACTTAGATTTTTATTCCCTAATTCTTTTTACTTTAGTTTCTCCTATAAACACTCATTGATCACCCTTTAAACCTTATAATTATTAAAGCCTAATATGTGGGATGTTACATTCTACTCCCCTTAATGCAATTTTGTCCCCATAATTGATTAAAGATATAAAGGGTAGAATATAATACCTCAAAAGAACAAGTGAGGATATTGACTCTGAATATCTTCTTCTTTCTCCCAAGTTGCTTCATCAGATGACAAGCCTTCCTATAAAACCTTAACCAATGGAATTGTCTTATTCCTCAGGGTTTTGGCACTTCTACTTACAATCTATGCAGGCTTGGAAGGAATTGTGAGATTTTCCCTCAATTGCATTGATTCAGAGTTCAGAATATGAGAAGGATCAGGAATGTACTTTCTCAGTTTAGACACATGAAAAACATTATGGATTCTGGACATATGAGGTGGAAGAGCAATCCTATAAGCAAGAGGGCCAACCCTCTGCAAGATTTGGAATGGACCAATATATCTAGGACTCAACTTTTTGATTTTTACAGTTTTCCCAATACCAGTGACAGGAGTTACTTTTAGAAAAACATGGTTTCCTTCCTCAAACTCTAAATCTCTTCTTCTGTTATCAGCATAACTTTTCTGCCGGCTCTGGGTAGTTGCAAGATTTTTCCTAATGACCTTAATCTTTTCAGTAGTTTCCTGTACTAATTTTGGACCTAACATGGCTTTCTCACCAACCTCATGCCAACAAAGAGGAGATCTACACTTCCTACCATACAGAGCCTCATAAGGTGCCATGCCTATACTGCTATGAAAAATGTTATTATAAGCAAACTCTATGAGGGGTAGGTACCTATCCCAACTGCCTAATTCCTCTAACACACAAGTTCTAAGCATATCCTCTAAGGTTTTGATGGTCCTCTCAGACTGACCATCAGTCTGAGGATGGTAAGCGGTGCTAAACCTAAATTTAGTCCCGAATGACTGATGAAGTGCATTCCAAAACCTAGAGGTGAATCTAGGGTCCCTATCAGATATGATTTTATAGGGAATGCCATGGAGCTTAACAATCTCCTTGACATACAAATCATCTAACTTACTCAGGGAATAGGTATTCCTAACTGGGAGAAAATGGGCCGATTTAGTTAACCGATCCACAATGACCCAGATGGCATCAAAGCCAGCCTGGACTCGTGGTAATCCTACTACAAAGTCCATAGCTATACTTTCCCACTTCCACTCAGGAATTTCTAATGGCATAAGGGTTCCTGATGGCCTCTGGTGCTCTATTTTAACTTGCTGACAGGTTAGACACACTTAGAAACATACTCAGCTATCTCTCTCTTCATCCCATCCCACCAAAACATCTTCTTTAAGTCCTGATACATCTTGGTAGTGCCATGATGTATAGAAAATTTGCCCCTGTGGGCCTCCTCTAAAACTATCTGTCTCACGCTACCCCCCTTAGGGACACAGATTCTTCCTTGGAAAAGAATTGTCCCATCATCTGATCTAGAAAACCCTAATTGTCCAATTCTTCCTTGAAGTTCTGGATCGGAATCCTGAGCTTCCTTAATCAGAGCTTGAAGCTCACTAATGATCTCTAACTTGCACAACCTAATAATACTTTCACAAACATCAACACTAAGACTCAGATTCCTAAAATCCTCTAAGAGACTCATTTCATGTACCATCATGGATGATACATGAAGGGACTTCCTACTGAGAGCATCAGCCACTACAATCGCCTTGCCCGGATGATACTTCAATTCAAAGTCATAATAATCCTTAAGAAATTCCATCTACCTTCTTTGCCTCATGTTGAGTTCTTTTTTATCAAAGAGATATTTCAAACTCTTATGATCACTAAAGACCTCAAACCTCACACCAAACGGATAATGCCGCCAAATTTTGAGGGCAAAAACCACAACCGCTAACTCTAGATAATGAGTAGGATAATTTTCCTTATGAGGCCTCAACTGTCTAGAAGCATAAGCCACTACTCTCTTTTCCTGCATCAAAACACATCCTAAGCCTTTACCCGACGCATCACTATACACTTCAAAGGTTTTTGACAAATCCGGCAACGCCAGTACCGGAGCGGTGGTTAACTTTTCCTTGAGCTCTAGAAAGCTCTGCTCACACTTTTTGTCCCACACAAAGGCTTGACCCTTTCGAGTCAATCTTGTGAGAGGCAAAGCTAAACGGGAGAATCCATTAATGAATCTTTGGTAGTAGTCGGCCAATCCTAGGAAACTCCTAATCTCCGTGACGGTCTTAGGTCTTTCCCATTCAAGAACGGCTTCTACCTTACTAGGATCAACTAATACCCCTTCTCTAGTGATTACATGTCCTAGGAAATGGACCCTGTCCATCCAAAACTCACACTTTCCAGGATTAGCAAACAATTTCTTTTCTCTTAGAATCTCTAAAACAATCCTAAGGTGATTATCATGCTCTTCTAGACTACAAGAATATATCAGAATATCATCAATGAATACAACGACAAACCGATCTAAAAAGGGCCGGAAAATCGATTCATGTAGTCCATGAATACAGCAGGAGCATTAGTAACACCAAATGGCATCACTAGATACTCATAGTGCCCATACCTGGTCCTAAAAGCTGTTTTAGGGACATTTTCCTTCATGATCTTAATTTGGTGGTAACCCGACCTAAGATCTATCTTAGAAAACACCGAGGCACCCCTGAGTTGGTCTAGAAGATCATCTATTCTAGGAAGAGGGTATTTATTTTTAATAGTGACCTTATTCAATTGTCTGTAATCTACACACAATCTCATACTCCCATTTTTCTTCTTTACTAACACTGGAGCTCCCCAGGGTGACACACTAGGCCTAATGAACCCTTTAGCTATAAGATCCTCTAGTTGAGTTTTAAGCTCATTAAGTTCTAGTGGAGAAAACCTATATGGAGACTTTGAGATGGGTTCTGCACCTGGCACTAAATCTATGGTAAACTCTGACTCTCGGTCCGGTGGTAAGGCTAAAACTTCACTAGGAAAAACATCTTGAAACTCTCGAACCGTGGCTACACCATTTAAATCCACTTCAGATTCTAGGGTTAAGGAAAGTAATAATATAAAACATTCACTCCCATCACTGAGGCATTGGTTAACTTGAGTGACACTAGACAAAAGCATAGGGGGTCTCTCCCTTGAAGGAGGAGGAAGAGGAGGAAATATAACTTTTTTATTGAAACAATCTAGTGTAACCTGATTGGAAGATAACCAGTTCATTCCCAATATAATATCTATACCCCTCAAAGGTAGACAAATCAAATCAATTACAAAAACCTTTCCCTGTATAACAATATAACACTTAGAACACACAAGGGAAGTGAAAATAGCCTCTTTGGCTGGAGTGATTACATTAAGAACATAAGGTAAAGAATCAACAGACAATTTTAACTGATCAACACATTCAGAAGAAATGAAGGAATGGGTTGCCCCAGAATCAAACAATACAATCAAGGTCTTCTCTCCTAGGGTGCACATACCTCGCAACAGATTGTCTGCAGAAGCTGCTACCTGCCCATTGAGGGAGAAAACTCTTCCAGTGGTTTGAGGTTTCTGGGGGTTCTTCAGTTTTGGACAGTCTTTCTTGATATGACCCGGTTGCTTGCAAAAATAACACAAATTCTCTCCCGTCAAACACTCCCCGGCATGTTCCTTTCCACACTTGGGGCACTTAGGTCCCCCTTGGCGTTGGGTCTGCTGAGTGGGCAAGACTGCTTTGCCTTGCCACTTAGGCTTGGGGCCCTTGCCCTGGAGGGGCACTTCGAACTTTCTCTTTCCCTTGTTCTCCATAGGTATAGGTGATGGTGCAGTTCCCTTGTAATTTTTCTCAGCAATGTAACACTTGCTAACCAATAACGAAAAATCCCTGATCTCTAAGGTTCCAACCCGGTCCAAAAGTTCAGGTCGTAGCCCTCCCTCAAATTGAGTGCACCTCCACTCCTCATCAGTCACAGCTTGAAGGTAGCGAGAATACTTAGCTAATTCTTCAAATTTTGCCACGTACTGACCCACTGATATGTCTCCTTTCCTGAGTTGCAGAAATTATGTCGCCTTTTGCCTTTTGATAGTGGCTGGAAAGTACTTCCCCAAAAACAGGTTCTGAAACACATCCCAAGTCATAGGAGCCTCCACCTCTGCAGCCCGAACCTTAGCAGTTTTCCACCAGTCTTCAGCCTCCCCTCTTAACATGTAGACTGCAAAGCCAACCTTAGTCTCATCAGTACACTTCATCACATCAAATATCCGGTTTAAGTCCCGAAGCCAACTTGCTGCAACGTCAGGGTCATAAACCCCGTTGAATGGTGGAGGAGTGTGTTTCCTAAACTCTGACAATCCCACAGCAAAAGAATCCACAACACGGGGTGGTGGTGGCTCTGTGTACCTCCTAGTCATTTCTTGAAGCACTGCTGCATTGGTGGCAGCTTGCTCCCGTGCCGCTTCCGCTTGAACCCGATTAGCAATCAGTTGCTCTCCCATCATTTGAGTCAAAGCTTGAAGAGCTGCCGCCACAGGATCCTGAGTAGGATCCTAAGAAGATGATGATGATGATGATGAAGGAGGATGATTGACCCTTGGACGACCTCTCTTGCTGCCTGCCATAATTCCCTACATATCATCAAGCAAATTTCGAGGTGATCAGTCTCTCAATTCACAAAATAATATATATGGAATCATTAACAACCACAAAATATCCTAATTTCACAGTCCAAATGGATTGAACTGCTCTGATACCAAAATGTAACACCTTAAATTTCTAAACCAGAATTTAGTCCGTTGGAAACCAAATTCCTAGCTTAGAATTTAATGTGTAACAATCTTCAATATCATTTACTCACTAAATTGTAAAGTAACCAACGATAACTCGACAATCCGTGAATATAATTAACTTATATACAGAGTAAAGTCTGAACTTATACATCATAATTTAACATAAAAGAAACTCAAGTCTAATATACATAATATTCTCTGTTTCTACATAACATACAAAAGATATACCCAAGGCACCATACTAATGATAAACTAAAAACTATATATATCCAAGCAGCACTTCAATTTCTAGTCTGAGAATCTGATGATGCTGGTACCTGCTCATCTATAAAACCACATAACGCGTGGTGAGATAAAAATCTCAGTGAATACAAAACTCATGCATGAATGCAGTGAAGTAGAAATTCATGTCAGAACATAATTATTAATATCTAACAAACCATCATCAATCAAGTAAAATGCAAAATGATGCACTCACTGTTGTGCCCAGCAGGCATGTTCTTATCACTTTCTAGAGTTAGACCTGAGCTCAGACTACGGGAACTGGCTTTCCCGGGGACAAATCCCACCCAAACTGGATCGAAGTCGTGTTTTCATTAACATACAACATTTATTTTTTTTCTCACAGCATGATGGCCGACTTAATTTACTTCAATGATTCACATTCATGGTAACATGACAATATAAAAGGTTTACATATAACAATTAGATGCATTCCGTTAGTTTCGACTAAAACGAGAAATCGACCCTACTAATGTAAATCTCCAAACTTCGATTCAAACTCTAATTCAAGCAATATCATTCAAGAACTATAAGTAAACAAGGAATTGCAATCGATTCGGATAAGAATAATAGATGTAATCAAGTGGTTTCGATAGTTTCGAAAGTTTCGATAGTTTCGAAAGCTTCGAAACTAAGGATACCGATGCTCGATTCCCAATCCATATTTCCAACCCATGAATTACTACATCAATACACATAGAATCTACTAATAAAGTCCACAATCAACAAAATTAGAGAAAGGGGAGATAAGAGATGGGAGCATGCATAAGGACCCTTCTAAAACTTAACAAGAAAGTGAGTTGTACTCACCAATTCAAGCAATTCAAGGAGGAAAGGATGTTTATGGATGATCTAAATGGGTGTTTCCTTGCCCAAAAACCCTTCTTCAAGCTTCAATTTGAAGTTCCTCACTCTAGGGTTCTCTCTCTCTCTAAGACGGAAATGGGGAAAGGAGAAAATGAAATTTCTGACTTAATTTTCGCACCAGCTATTTATATTAAGTGATGGTAATCAATTACAGACTTACTGTAATCGATTACCATAGGCTAAAAAGACACTGGAAAGCCCTTCTGGTAATCTGGTAATCGATTACTGAAAGACCCAAATTTTATGGTAATCGATTACCATACCTGGTAATCGATTACCAAAATATCAGCTCTCAAGTAATCGATTACAACATCTTCACAGGTGATTACCCAAAACACAGCTTTTCTGGTAATCGATTACAAGATGCTGGTAATCGATTACCAAAAATGCAGCCCTTAGGTAATCGATTACAACATCTTCACAGGCGATTACCCAAAACTAGTTCTCTGGTAATCGATTACAAGATGCTGGTAATCGATTACCAACAACTTAAACTTTCAGAAATTTGCTTTATGAAACCCTGCCACTTAGATTTTTATTCCCTAATTCTTTTTACTTTAGTTTCTCCTATAAACACTCATTGATCACCCTTTAAACCTTATAATTATTAAAGCCTAATATGTGGGATGTTACAAAAATCACTTTACTAATGTGAGAACGAAGAAGAGTGATATTATAAGTGAATGATTAATTAAAAACAAACAAAAAGGAGAAAAAAAAACTACAATAGAAGCTAAATAAATGATGATATGATTTTGATAAAAAAAATGAAAAGAAAGTAAAAAAGATGATGCAGATTTTGTCATCGTCCATTTCTGATCTTTTATTACATAAAAACACACATTAGGAAATATAATAAATGTGTTGATCTACATTAAATGTAATTAATTCATAGTAATTACCACAAATATAAAAAAAACACGAAAATTCACCACTGGAGCCAAGGTAACACCCAAGTCATGCATGGAAAATTTCACGTCAAAATTCATACGTCAACCATGCAAGCCCCCCACTATCCATGGAAAGTGTACTTAGGGTTAAGGTTTGTATACTACCAGGGTCAACTAACCAAACACTTCGTTTCACCTCAACCTTCCCCCACATACTTCAACACGCTCAATGGGACACTAGCAATATTTTTCCAGAATTTTTTCTCATTACCCAATATTTTTAATTTAATTATCTTTTTTAATGTAATTAATTCATAGTAATTACCACAAATATAAAAAAACACGAAAATTAACCACGGGAGCCAAGGTAACACCCAAGTCATGCATGCAAAATTTCAAGTCAAAATTCATTCGTCAACCATGCAAGCCCCCCACTATCCATGGAAAGTGTACTTAGGGTTAGGGTTTGTATACTACCACCATCTACTCACCAGGGTCAACTAACCAAACACTTCGTTTCACCTCAATCTTCCCCCACATACTTCAACACGCTCAATGGGACACCAATATTTTCCATAATTTTTTCTCATTACCCAATATTTTTAATTTAATTATCTTCTTTTTAATGTAATTAATTCATAGTAATTACCACAAATATAAAAAAAAACACGAAAATTCACCACGGGAGCCAGGGTAACACCCAAGTCATGCATGCAAAATTTCACGTCAAATTTCATTCGTCAACCATGCAAGCCCACCCACTATCCATGAAAAGTGTACTTAGGGTTAGGGTTTGTATACTACAACCATCTACTGTAACACCTTAATTTTCTAGCTAAGAACCTAGTCCTTTGGAAACCAAGTTCTTAACTTAGAGTTTGGAGCGTAACGTTTTGAATATCAACTCATTCACAAAATTGTAAGAAATCCAACGAAAATCCAACAATTTAATGAAGCATTCTAAGCCATAACACGTGAATCCAAACTAAATACAATATTTCCATTAGAAAACTCATCTAGTCCGTCAAGTTATCAAAGGATACAAAACAAACTTACTGAGTAACTTCAATCCTACATACATATATATGTAAACATAACAATTCAACTAGAACAAACTCCACATAACGGAGGTGAGATAAAATCCACATAACGAGCTCTTCACTTCCCGGATTGGGAATCTGACAACGGAGGTACCTGTTCATCTAGACAAAATCCACATAACGCGTGGTGAGATAAAAATCTCAGTGAATATAACTCATATGTATGAATGCAAGGAATAGATAGTTATGTCAATTTATATCCTATAAGAATTCAACACAATCATCCCATAAGTATTATGCAACATGATGCACTCACTGTTGTGCCCAGCAGGCATGATATTATCACTTTCTAGAGTTAGACCTGAGCTCAAACTACGGGAACCGGCTTTCGCGGGGATAAATCCCACCCAAACTGGATCGAAGTCGTATTTTCAATACCATTATTTATTCATTTTTACTCACAGCACAAGGTCGGCTTTGGTTTTTACTTTAACCATTCATAATCATGATAAACTAGTAGTACTATGCTTTAAATATGACAAGTATATGAAATTTCGCTAATCTCGAGTATTTCGAAAGTTTCGACTCTACGAACATACATCTTAATTTCCAATCCAAACGCCAATCTAACCTTTTCAATCCATAAATAGTGTTAAACAAAGAATTATAACCGATTAGAATGTTCATATGAGTTAAAATCGAGGGGTTTCGATAGTTTCGATAGTTTCGGTCGTTTCAAATAACTTCGAAACTAAGGATTCCGACGCTCGATTCTATACTCATATGCTCAATCTATCAATAATCAATCCAAACAACAAGAATATACCAATTCAAACAATCATTTAACCAACATCAAGAAAGGGAAGAGAAAGGGGGTGGGAGCATGCAAATGAGACCAATAGTTTCTTCCATAAAAGTGAGTTATACTCAACAAATGTAGCAATTCAAAGAGAAAAGGAGGTTAGTGAATGATCCTCTAGTGTTTCCTTGCCCGAAAATCCCTTCCTCAAGCTTCAATTTTACTTTCTCTCACTAGGTTCTCTCTCTCTCACTATTTTAGGTCGAAGAGGGGAAGAAAGCAAGTGTAAAAATGTGATTTTTCGCACCAGGTATATATATATATATATTAAGTGATGATAATCGATTACAAGCTTACTGTAATCGATTACCATAGGCTAAAAAGACTCTTGAAAACCACTTCTGGTAATCTGGTAATCGATTACCACTCCTGGTAATCGATTACTAGAAACCCAGATTCTTGGTAATCGATTACCAAACCCTGGTAATCGATTACTAAAATTTCAGCTCTCAGGTAATCGATTACAACACTCCTGACAGGCGATTACCCAAAATTCAGCTCTCTGGTAATCGATTACTACTCCTTGGTAATCGATTACCAAAAATCCTGCTCTCGGGTAATCTATTACAGACTGTTAATAATCGATTACCATAAACATAGCTCTCAGGTAATCGATTACATCCTGCTGGTAATCGATTACCAACAACTTAAACTTCTAAAAAATTACTTAACTAAAATTCCTAAACTTAGATTTTACTCCCTAATTCTTATTACTTTCAGTTTCTCAATTAAACATACACATATCACCCTTTTAAACCTTATAAATTATGATAGCCTAAAATGTGGGATGTTACATTCTACCCCCTTAATGCAATTTTGTCCCCAAAATTGATTAAATTTACAAAAGGTAGAATATAATACCTCAAAGGAATAAGTGAGGATATTGACTCCGAATATCTTCTTCTTTTTCCCAGGTTGCTTCATCAGATGATAAGCCTTCCCAAATAACCTTAACCAATGGAATTGCCTTATTCCTCAGGGTTTTGGCACTTCCACTTACAATCTGCGCAGGCTTGGAAGGAAGTGTGAGATTTTCCCTCAATTGTATTGATTCAGAGTTCAGAATATGAGAAGGATCAGGGATATACTTTTTCAGCTTAGACACATGAAAGACATTCTGGATTATGGACATGTGAGGTGGAAGAGCAATCCTATAAGCGAGAGGGCCAACCCTCTGCAGGATCTGGAACGGACCAATATATCTAGGACTCAACTTTTTGATTTTTACAGTTTTTCCAAGACCAGTGACAGGAGTTACTTTTAGAAAAACCTAATTTCCCTCCTTAAACTCTAAATCTTTTCTTCTGTTATCAGCATAGCTTTTCTGTCGGCTCTGGGCAGTTGCAAGATTCTTCCTAATGACTTTAATCTTTTCAGTAGTTTCCTGCACCAACTCTGGACCTAACAGGGATTTCTCACCAATCTCATGCCAACAAACAGGAGATCTGCACTTCCTACCATACAGAGCCTCATAAGGCGCCATACCTATACTGCTATGGAAACTGTTGTTGTAGGCGAACTCTATGAGGGGTAGGTACCTATCCCAACTGCCTGACTCCTCTAAGACACAAGCTCTCAGCATATCCTCTAAGGTTTGGATGGTTCTCTCAGACTGACCATCAGTCTGAGGATGGTAAGTTGTGATACACCTAAGTTTAGTCCCGAATGACTGATGAAGTGCATTCCAGAACCTAGAGGTGAATCAAGGGTCCCTATCAGATATAATGCTAGAGGGAATGCCATGAAGTTTAACAATCTCCTTGACATACAGTTCAACTAACTTCTTCAGAGGATAGGTATTCTTAACTGGAAGAAAATGGGCCGATTTAGTTAACCGATCCACAATGACCCAGATTGCATCAAAGCCAGCCTGGACTCGTGGTAACCCTACCACAAAGTCCATAGCTATACTATCCCACTTCCACTCAGGAATTTCTAATGGCATAAGGGTTCCTGATGGCCTCTGGTGCTCTATTTTAACTTGCTGACAGGTTAGACACTTAGAAACATGTTCAACTATTTCTCTCTTCATCCCTTCCCACCAAAACATCTTCTTTAAGTCCTAATACATCTTGGTAGTGCCAGGATGCACAGAAAACTTGCCCCTGTGGGCCTCCTCTAAAACTGACTGCCTTACACTACCACCTTTAGGGACACAAACTCTTCCTTGGAAGAGAATTGTCCCATCATCTGATCTAGAAAATCCTGATTGCCCAATTCTACTTTGAAGTTCCGGGTCAGAACCCTGAGCTTCCTTGATCAGAGCTTAAAGCTCACTAGTGATCTCTAACTTGCACAACCTGATACTGCTTTCATCCACTTCAACACTAAGACTCAGGTTCCTAAAATCCTCCAGGAGACTCATTTCATGTACCATCATGGATGATACATGAAGGGATTTCCTACTGAGAGCATCAGCCACTACATTGGCCTTGCCCGGGTGATACTTCAATTCAAAGTCATAATCCTTAAGAAATTCCATCCACCTTCTTTGCCTCATGTTGAGTTCTTTTTTATCAAAGAGATATTTCAAACTCTTATGATCACTGAAGACCTCAAACCTCACACCAAACAGGTAATGCCTCCAAATTTTGAGGGCAAAAACCACAACTGCTAATTCTAAATCATGGGTAGGATAATTTTCCTCATGAGGCCTCAACTGCCTAGAAGCATAAAATACCACTCTCTTTTCCTACATTAGAACACATCCTAAGCCCTTACCCGACGCATCACTATATACCTCAAAGGGTGTAGACAAATCCGGCAACGCCAGTACGGGAGTGGTGGTCAACTTATCCTTGAGCTCTAGAAAGCTCTGTTCACACTTTTTGTCCCACACAAAGGCTTGGCCCTTTCGAGTCAATCTTGTGAGAGGCAAAACTAGACGGGAGAATCCATTAATGAATCTCCGGTAGTAGCTGGCCAATCCTAGGAAACTCCCAATCTCCGTGACGGTCTTAGGTCTTTCCCATTCAAGAACGGCTTCTACCTTACTAGGATCAACCGATACCCCTTCGCTAGTGATTACATGACCTAGGAAATAGACTATGTCCATCCAAAACTCATATTTTCCAGGATTAGCAAACAATTTCTTTTCTCTCAAAATCTCTAAAACAATCCTAAGGTGACTATCATGCTCTTCTAGACTACAAGAATATATCAGAATATCATCAATGAATACAACGACAAACCAATCTAAAAAGGGCCGGAAAATTCGATTCATGTAGTCCATGAATACAGCAGGAGCATTAGTAACACCAAATGGCATCACTAGATACTCATAGTGCCCATACCTAGTCCTAAAAGCTGTCTTAGGGATATCTTCCTTCCTGATCTTAATCTGGTGGTAACCCGACCTAAGATCTATCTTAGAAAACACTGAGGCACCCCTAAGTTGGTCTAGAAGATCATCTATCCTAGGAAGTGGGTACTTGTTTTTAATGGTGACCTTATTCAACTATCTATAATCTACACACAATCTCATACTCCCATTCTTTTTCTTCACTAACAACACTGGAGCTCCCCAGGGTGACACACTAGGCCTAATGAACCCTTTAGCTATAAGATCCTCTAGTTGGGTTTTAAGTTCATTAAGTTCCAGTGGGGACATTCTATATGGAGCCTTAGAGATGGGTCCCGCACCTGGCACTAAGTCTATGGTAAACTCTAACTCTCGGTCTGGTGGTAAGGTTAAAACTTCAATAGGAAAAACATCTGGGAACTCCCGAACCGTAGCTACGCTGCTTAAATCTACTTTGGATTCTAAAGTTGAGGAAAGTAGCAAAATAAAACATTCACTCCCATCACTGAGACATTGGTTAACCTGGGTGACACTGGACAAAAGCATAGGGGGTCTCTCCCTCGGAGGAGGAGGAAAAGGAGGAAATATAACCTTTTTATTAAAACAATATAGTATAACCTGATTGGAGGATAACCAGTTCATTCCCAAAATAATATCCATACCCCTCAAAGGTAGACAAATCAAATCAACTGAAGAAACCCTGCCCTGTATAACAATAGAACACTTAGAACACACTAGGGAAGTGGATATAGCCTCTTTGGCTGGATTGATTACATTAAGAACATAAGGTAAAGAATCAACAGGTAATTTTAACTGATCAACACATTTAGAAGAAATGAAGGAATGGGTTGCCCCAGAATCAAACAATATAATCAAGGTCTTCTCTCCTAGGGTGCACATACCTCGCAACAGATTGTCTGCAGAAGCTGCTACCTGCCCATTGAGGTTGAAAACTCTTCCAGTGGTTTGAGGTTTCTAGGAGTTCTTCAATTTTGGACAGTCTTTCTTGATATGACCCGGTTGCTTGCAAAAATAACACAAATTCTTCCCAGTTAGACATTCCCCTGAATGCTCATTTCCACATTGAGGACACTTAGTTCCCCCTTGACGCTGGGCCTGCTGAGTGGGCAAGACTGGTTTGCCTTGCCACTTAGGCTTGGGGCCCTTGCCCTGAAGGGGTACTTCGAACTTTCTCTTTCCCTTGTTCTCCATAGGCATAGGTGATGATGTAGTTCCCTTATAATTTTTCTCAGCAATATAACACTTACTAACCAACAACGAAAAATCTCTTATTTCTAAAGCCCCAATCCGATCCAAAAGTTCAGGTCGTAGTCCTCCCTCAAATTGAGGGCATCTCCATTCCTCATCAGTCACAGCTTGAAGGTAGCGAGAGTATTTTGCCAGTTCTTCAAATTTTGCCACATACTGACCCATCGTCATATCTCCTTGCCTGAGTTGTAGAAATTCAGTCTCCTTTTGTCTCTTGATAGTGGCTGGAAAATACTTTCCCAGAAACAGGTTCTGAAACACCTCCCAAGTCATAGGAGCCTCCGCCTCTGCTGCCCGTACCTTAGCAGTTTTCCACCAGTCTTCAGCCTCTCCTCTCAGTATATAGATTGCAAAACCCACCTTAGATTCATCTGTGTATTTCATCACTTCAAAAATCGGGTTCAAGCCCTGAAGCCAATTCGCCGCAACATCAAGGTCATAGACTCCGTTGAACTGTGGAGGTGTGTGCTTCCCAAACTCTGACAATCCCACAACAAAAGAATCCACAACAGGGGTGGTGGTGGCTTTGTAAACCTCCTAGCCATTTCTTGAAGCATGGTTGCATTGGTGGCAGCTTGCTCCCGTGCCGCTTCCGCTTGAACCCGATTCGCATTCATTTGCTCTCCCATCATTTGACTCAAAGCTTGAAGAGCTGCTGCTACAGGATCCTGAGTAGGATCCTGAGAAGATGATGATGATGAAGAAGGAGGATGATTGACCCTTGGACGACCTCTCCTGCCGCCTACCATAATTCCCTACATATCATTAAGCAAATCTCGAGGTGATCAGTCTCTAAATTCACAAAATAATATATATGGAATCATTAACAAACCACAAAATATCCTAATTTCACAGTCCAAATGGATTGAACTGCTCTGATACCAAAATGTAACACCTTAATTTTCTAGCTAAGAACCTAGTCCGTTGGAAACCAAGTTCTTAACTTAGAGTTTGGAGCGTAACGTTTTGAATATCAACTCATTCACGAAATTGTAAGAAATCCAACGAAAATCCAACAATTTAATGAAGCATTCTAAGCCATAACACGTGAATCCAAACTAAATACAATATTTCCATTAGAAAACTCATCTAGTCCGTCAAGTTATCAAAGGATACAAAACAAACTTACTGAGTAACTTCAATCCTACATACATATATATGTAAACATAACAATTCAACTAGAACAAACTTAAAAGGAACTAATATCTATCCCCCAAGCTCTTCACTTCCCGGATTGGGAATCTGACAACGGAGGTACCTGTTCATCTAGACAAAATCCACATAACGCGTGGTGAGATAAAAATCTCAGTGAATATAACTCATATGTATGAATGCAAGGAATAGATAGTTATGTCAATTTATATCCTATAAGAATTCAACACAATCATCCCATAAGTATTATGCAACATGATGCACTCACTGTTGTGCCCAGCAGACATGATATTATCACTTTCTAGAGTTAGACCTGAGCTCAAACTACGGGAACCGGCTTTCGCGGGGATAAATCTCACTCAAACTGGATCGAAGTCGTATTTTCAATACCATTATTTATTCATTTTTACTCACAGCACAAGGTCGGCTTTGGTTTTTACTTTAACCATTCATAATCATGATAAACTAGTAGTACTATGCTTTAAATATGACAAGTATATGAAATTTCGCTAATCTCGAGTATTTCGAAAGTTTCGACTCTACGAACATACATCTTAATTTCCAATCCAAACGCCAATCTAACCTTTTCAATCCATAAATAGTATTAAACAAAGAATTAGAACCAATTAGAATGTTCATATGAGTTAAAATCGAGGGGTTTTGATAGTTTGATAGTTTCGGTCGTTTCGATAACTTCGAAACTAAGGATTCCGACGCTCGATTCTATACTCATATGCTCAATCTATCAATAATCAATCCAAACAACAAGAATATACCAATTCAAACAATCATTTAACCAGCATCAAGAAAGGGAAGAGAAAGGGGGTGGGAGCATGCAAATGAGACCAATAGTTCCTACCAAATGTAGCAATTCAAAGAGAAAAGGAGGTTAGTGAATGATCCTCTAGTGTTTCCTTGCCCGAAAATCCCTTCCTCAAGCTTCAATTTTACTTTCTCTCACTAGGTTCTCTCTCTATTTTAGGTCGAAGAGGGGAAGAAAGCAAGTGTAAAAATGTGATTTTTCACAACAGGTATATATATATATATATATATATTAAGTGAAGGTAATCGATTACAAGCTTACTGTAATCGATTACCATAGGCTAAAAAGACTCTTGAAAACCCCTTCTGGTAATCTGGTAATCGATTACCACTCCTAGTAATCGATTACTAGAAACCCAGATTCCTGGTAATCAATTACCAAACCCTGGTAATCGATTACTAAAACTTCAGCTCTCATGTAATCGATTACAACACTACTGACAGGCGATTACCCAAAATTTAGCTCTCTGGTAATCGATTACTACTCCTTGGTAATCGATTACCAAAAATCCTACTCTCGGGTAATCGATTACAGACTGTTAATAATCGATTACCATAAACTTAGCTCTCAGGTAATCGATTACATCCTGCCGGTAATCGATTACCAACAACTTAAACTTCTAAAAATTACTTAACTAAAATTCCTAAACTTAGATTTTACCCCCTAATTCTTATTACTTTCAGTTTCTCAATTAAACATACACAGATCACCCTTTTAAACCTTATAAATTATGATAGCCTAAAATGTGGGATGTTACATCTACTCACCAAATGACCTCCATTGGCCAAGACATTATTAACACTTGACCAACATCTCAAATGGACCGTGAAATGATTTTTCTGGAATTTTTGGGAACTAGCAGCTATATTTTGTGATTTTTCTCTATTTTTTCAACAAATAATTCACAATAAATACGTTATAAGTTGAAAAATCACTAAAATTGGGTACATGGTGCCTCACCCACTTTAGGATGTCCCAAAATGAAATATTGGCTTTTTTGTGGTGATTTGGTGATTTTTGTTCTTAAATTATAATTATTATAAACTTTTTCCTACGAAAAATCAATTAAAAAAGTATGAAAAATTTTGTAAAAAATAATTTTAAGGAGAGATTAAAAAATGGCACCAAATTAAAGAAATCAGTGTATAATAGGACACGTTAAATGTTAATTAAAATATAAAAAATTTATAATACAAAAGAATAGTCTATTTTATAATTATAATAGTTAAAGGGATTATTTGCAAAATATAAAAATTTATGGAAATCTGCTACAAGTCACCTAACTTGTGTACCTAAACCTCCATCCATCCTTAACCTCCATCCATCTTAAAACTATCTGCATACAATACATCCGGGAAGATTATGCATTAGCAAATCAGAACAAGAGTCAAATGAAGTTCAAGAGCAGGATGAAGAAATAGAAATTGAGAAACCAATATTGGTGCCACAAAGATATTAATGAGTTGAAAGGATGTTCAGAGTTTGATTTTTGAATTTGAGTACAGGGGTAAAAACAGATTTCTCAAGTGAAACAGTGAACATACAGAAAAACTTTAATTAAACCCTTAAGACATTATATTTTAGCTATCATATTTTATCATACATTTATATATGTATATATATTAACAATATTAATTATGATTTATTCAATTTATAATTATAAATTTGTGTTTTCCCCACTTGAGCACTTTCTTTTTAGAGGAGTTAAATTTTGTAACTTAAAAAGTTCATATATTAACATTAGACCATATTTGAGGGATTAATCCCTCATCTAAAATACTTTAGCGAACAAAATTAATTTTGGCACAAAGAAAACAGAAAGATAAAAACTTCTCGGACAAGAAAATGAAAAAGAAAAGTTACTCATTCTCATTTTCATATCATCTTCTGGTTCAAAGAGAGATGATGCTAAAGCTGAAACCTGTCTGATGAAAGTTATCACACATACACGACATCCAGTAAATAAAGACGCGAGCCATTGACAGTGAGAGAGCTGACAACAATGTCCTTTGTGAGCTACGGTCGTAGATGTGGCAGGTTTTTTTCCTGTGAACCTAATGCTTGTATTTTTCATTTCCAATTTTAAGGGGATACCAAACTGACCCGAATGTGAAATAGTTAATTAAGGGGGAATTCATTAATGATATCCAGACTCATAATCTTCATTAAGAATAAATACGGTGAGAATGAAGAAAAGAACATGCGGTTCATTCATCATCCTAAACAAGGAAAGTATTCTACTCAGGAATTGTAAAAAACATAACAATGTAACTCGCATAATGCAACTGCCTTCTAGTCACATATAAACTCTATAGGCACCAACATCCTGCGAATCAGCAAAGATAACCAAAATGAAAAAAAATAAACATGCAATTTCAAGGTCAACAAGATCACGTAGAATAAAATAAAGGCAATAATGATTGTACATGAGTTATTCTCAAGTACACTTGATAACGAATAGAAGCTAACAAAAATTAGTACATTATAAACAAATTTCAATTAGCTATTACTATAATAAACTGGACTATGCAAGATGCTCACATGATAAATAGAATATCAGCAAACAAGATGCAGAGGCAACTATAGTACATAAATGTAAAACAGAGGCAACAATCAACAAGAAATGGAGAAAATGGAGGATTTATAATATCACAAGGCATTCACAATTGATTGCCTAGAATCTCAATTTAAAGTGCATATTATCATTAACCAACCAGCAAACCATTAAAAAAAATTAAGACAAAATAATTGATGGATAGGGATGTGAAAGCTACTGCCAACCATGACCTTCACTGTCCTCTTATGTGCAAAAAACCCCCTGGAGTTGTCTTTGTAATATTAGGTTCCCAAGAACTGTGTGCAAATTAATCCCAACATGAAAACAATCATTTCTTCCAGAAAATGGATGAAACTGTAAGCCAATTACATTGGAGCAGATCACCATGAATAAAGGAGAAGGCTCAAGCAGAAAGGTTTATCACTTGCTATCCGCACAGATAAAATCCTGGAAAATATTGTACAACTAGGTTCCCAAGAAGAACTGTGTGCGATTTTCTTTCACTAAAGAGGTCAAAGGATCAATTTTAAATTTTAGAAATAAAGAAAAAGGACAGATAGAACACAGACAGTAATTAATTAAGTTTGAAAAAGGATTGCTGTTGTCACCAAATGAGAGAAGCCAACAATTTTATATTAATCAATTTTAGGACATTGACAAACTAGAAAACCTACATAATAATCAAACAAGAAAACCTATACAGTGATCTGCTGAAAAGATGGGGCAGCTCTTACTAGAATAACACTATTTCAGAATAGATGGGACAACTTCATAATCTGAAGAAGCATATTAGTTTTAGAAAGCAAATTTGGCCTATCATATATTAAGCATGTACAAGGTATTTTCTCGCCGAATCTACATAAAAAGCAGATAGACGATCAATCAATCCCAATGGGCGGTATTATAAAAATACAAAGAAAAAACAACACAATACTTTCAGTGGTTAGGTCGCATAGACTAGGTTAGAAAACACAGCCTTGCTGTATAACATGTGATTGATTTATGCAAATCCAGAAATTTTTCCATTATTTAGACATTTTTTGTTTATTTCACAATTCATATAACTGAGACCAACAATAAAAGGCCTGATCGAGATTAATGCCCAATCTAGTTTTCAAAACATTGCTAAGATCTTAGTTTTCAAAGAAGGATAATAACTCAATGACCAATAATGTACAAAATAGAGTCAACAAGTATGTACCTCATATGTTGCTTGGATACATAAAGACTCTAACTCTTGCTCCCTGCAAATGTATCAAAATTCAACACACTTAGAAACCACAACAAATTAAAAGTAGCAAAAACATTAATCAATTACATGTCATAAAAATTACCATTGATTTTGGTGGCAGATTCGACTTGAACTTAGCACGGACTATACCACTGTTACCATGAGGCCTGATAACCTTACCCCAAATGCAGCGATAATGAGTTCCATTCTTCTTTACCTTGGCTTTGTAAATGTATGCCATACGCTTCCCACTGTACCATGAGACCTCTTCCTTGGAGTTTACTCCCTCAACCTGGATAAGAGAGGTGTTTGGGTATTGATTTGACTTGGATCTGAACAACAACACCAATTTCTTAGCATAAACTAAGTCCAGTTACCTTAATCAATATCCATTATATACCATGTATTGAAATTAAGAGAAAAATCATAAACCCAAATGTTATTTTAAGGAGATACTTCAAAAACATTTAAAGTTAACATAATACAAAATAATATATATATATATATCTGGGAAATAAATCCAGAAAAAATGTACCTCTTGTATCCAAGAATTGAACCTCTAACGTAAAGCCTGATGATACATAAGAAAAAGAATGACAACATTAGCAAATGTTCAGAAAAATGAGCTGCTAAAATGATTAATTCAATGTTGTTGTTGTTAACAACAAATATGGTTGGTTGATTGTCATGCATTAATCAGATAACATAGCTCTAGTGCATATCAAACACTCAGAAGACAACATTAATAACACAAAAAACCCCAAAACCCTAAACTTACAGACACACTTGTCTCGATGTTTCCTTCCTTTTTCTCTTGATAGACAAGCGGTATAATCTGCAATATGTGCAGTACACACATATATTTTCACTAAAACCTAGATTTTCAGACACACATATTGATTTTCACTCGACACACCATAAATGTGCAGTACAATAATTTTCCATATTTAAGTAAAAGCGATTAAAATTAGTCCACAGATCAAAAGGCTTAGAAGCAATGCCAAAAACAACCAAAAGGTTACACATGTATCTCTTGAGATGTTAAACTTTCAATCTATATACACAGAACAGAAGGGAAGAGTTAGATGATAAACCTAACGCGCTCTCCTTGGCGTCCTTTAACCATTTTGATATGGTTGACGATGCACGAACTGCTTCGTTCTCGTTCTCGTTCTCGTTCTCCTTCTTCTACGCAGCAGCAATTGCAAATTGTAATTCCAGGGTTTCTTATAAACGTAATCGAATGAGGTGGGCTAGTTAGGGTTTTTCTTTAAGGCCCATTCAATTGGGCCTTTTTATTGGTTTAGTATTGAACTAGTGTTGCACGGGCTGGTGATAGCATATAAAAATCCAAATATGCGAGTAACACATTCAATTGGCTGGGGACAACGGCTTCCTAACATGTCCTCAGACTATTACTATCGAAGGAATGGTAGCCAGGACCGGCCCAACATATGTTGAGGCCTAAAGCAATTTTTTGAGATGAGGCCTTTTCTAATTAATTAAAATAAATTGTTATAATTTTATTGAAATTATTTCTTTTAAATTTTTTAGATATAAAATTACTTATTAACTTATTATTATGTGTAATTAACGTTTATATTAGTATTTTGGTGATTTTGATATATTATAATATTTATTATATTTCATAATAGAAAAATATGTAATATAACTAGGATTAACATAATAGGAAAAATCAACTAATAAAATAATTATTAGTTATGAGAAAAAGTTATAGTAAGATGAGGCTTATTATTTTAATCGAAAGAGAATTTTATTAAGAATAATGTACATTAAATTTTACATTGTCATCCAATGACGTGTTGCCACATCATTTAATGAGCATGACACCTCATGTATTATTAGCTCATTAATTAATGTGGCAACACATTATTGGAAGAAAGTGCAAAAATTTTTTACAGTACCAATGTATATACATAAAATACTATATTTATTTAAATTTTTTTAAAAAAATTATAATTAATATAAGTATAAAATCATGAGGCCTATGTAACATTAGGGGCCTAAAGCCATTGTTTTAGTAGCTTGGCCCTTGGGCCGGCCCTGATGGTAGGTAACTAACTGGTAACGATGGGAACAATAAAGGTTATCAGTCTATTGAGGTAATAGAATTATGAAAATATAAGACATGGATTAAAGAGATAAGACAGGAGTCTACTGACCTAAGATCATGCAATAACATAAATGCAACAAATGGTGAGCAGGTGATCCGAACGGTTCTGGTTCTGGAGTGGAGGGGATCTCGTAGCCTATATTAGGGGCTGAGAAATGCGAGTGAAACACCTGGAAAATGTCCCTTTACTGGCAAACACAGAGGGAGGTTGGACCCAATATATCCCAAGGCCCAATACTTAGAGAGGATATAACTAATGGGCTTGGGCCATTCTTCTATGTAGGTGGGTTTGACTTCATCCCAATTGCATGCTAGCCAAGGGAGAAAGGAGGCACATCTCTACTCGACAACTAAACACGGTTGGGACATGTAGGCCTTTTTTAGTGTCATTGGGTTGTTGTCCATATAAGGGAAGTTGTTCCCACCCAAAAGAAAAGGCTTTTGCGCACATAACCCATTGCATGAAGGAAATTAACGAACTGTACACGGGCCAAGGACAAGATTCAATGGCAGCGGATAAATAATAGGTGATCCGAACCAATAACTCTTTGGTTATTTTACAATGATTTTTTCCCAACTGAGTGTATCAACATTAATATTTTCTTCTATGCTAAGTTCAATGTAGTTGTATAAATTTCTGTTGGGTGCAAAATTAATCCTGTAAAAGACTGATATTTATACAGGGAAGGTATATGCGGTTAGTCATTTCCATGAATATGAGCAAAATTGCCAAGGATAAAGTATGGGACATAAGTGAGGAACATCATATAACAGGATTTTCATTACACAATCTGTACAAACTGGAGCATTATTTTAAACTTTACAAAATACTTAAAGTGACACCTAATGAGGGGTGCTTACATACATAAATTGCCACATAGGACTATCCCAAAATATCAGACATAGTCAGCAATTTAGATACATTACTCATAATACCACAAAACATAGTATACTTAAATAACAGACTTGGCACTCATCTCAAAAAACAACCCACAGATCTTTGTAGTGCTTCAGGAGCTCATTTTCTCTCTATCTTTGATACTTTTCACCTTCCCACGCTTTTTCCTTCCAGGAATCCCATATATGCACACACACACACATACATATATATATATATATATAATATTTAATATTTATTATTATCTATTACATAAAGGCTTAACATCATTTTAACTTTCCACTATAATAGAGGCTCTGTCTACTTTGTACATAAATTGTATAGTGATATAGTAATAATTTTCTTTTAATAATATTTGAAAGTTAATAAGAAAATAAAAAAAAGGATGTAGTGTTTGTGGATGGGTTTCTTCGGGTTGTGGACGGGTTCTGGTCTTAGTTAAAGTCGTACATTATTGGGTTTCTTCGGGTTTGTGAATGGATTCGGGTCTGAAAATTTGGCTTGATACAAAATTAGGGTTGGGAAAGGGACAGACAAAACTCGTCTCACGCTCACCCCTAATTGTAGTTGTTTCTTTCCTTCATAGTCTTCGAGTTCAGTAGGGTGTTTTCCTATCATTGTAATAAATAAATACATATAGTAATTAGATACATTTTGAAGGGGCATGGTCGATACCTACTGATAGCAACACAGTTACGGATCTAGAATTAGAACCAGGCAAGGCAAAGTTAGTGCATAATCAAGCAAGGCAATGGTATGAATTCAGACTTAAGAGATAAAAATGAAGAAGAAATTGAAAAAGATGGAAAGATTAGAGATGAATGAGAACGCCACAGTTGAGACAACCCCTTAGGTTGATATCCTAATGTAGAAATGCCACAAACTCCTGGAGCTGGATAAGTCTCACAACGATTTGGGTAAGCACCATCAACCCTTCTCTACTCATACTTGAGGAGGAAATTAGCATAAGCTAAATGTATTCAAAATATTGATTTACCGTACATGAGTGGAGAGTCTTCCCTTTTATAGAGTGAGGGGGCAGCAAAGAGGGAATGAAAATGCAAGGGAAAATTAAATATATCCTAATTGGGTGTTAAACTCTCAACCCCAAGCTACTTAAGCCTAAAACTAGCACTCCACGTGAGGAAAATACAAAGAGATTAAAATACAAATCAAATAAAGTAAAAGCTATCAAACTATGGAACTTAAGCCATGACCCATCATCTAGTCCTGATCCAAAATAGTGTTTAGGGTCATATAACCCTCAATAAAGTTACTAGTGTCCTTTTTGAGGTCAATGTCCTTGAAAATAAAGGACACTAGTTTGGAGAGCCCTTTCTTGATTTTCTTGGCCCTTCCTCTAGTCATAGGTCCATTCAATCCCTCCAATACCCCATGCGTAGGTGTGTCCTTAGCCTTAATGTTATCAATCCCTCCAATAATACATATATGATTTGACCCATGGACAAATATACAATCATATGTTTCATGCATGTTTAGGTAATAGCAACGAGTTTCTCTAATATCATGCTAAGAATAGCTAGGATTTTTGGAAAAAGATGTCATTTATTTTAGAAGAAATAAAAAAGGAATATAAAAAAATTCAAGTGGCTAGAGCTAAAGTAGCTACTTTTCTGGTAATCGATTACCAAAAATGTAGCCCTCAGGTAATCGATTACAACATCTTCACAGGCGATTTCCCAAAACCAGTTCTCTGGTAATCGATTACAAGATGTTGGTAATCGATTACCAACAACTTAAACTTTCAGAAATTTGCTTAATGAAACCCTACCACTTAGATTTTTATTCCCTAATTCTTTTTACTTTAGTTTCTCCTATAAACACTCATTGATCACTCTTTAAACCTTATAATTATTAAAGCCTAATATGTGGGATGTTACATTCTACTCCCCTTAATGCAATTTTGTCCCCATAATTGATTAAAGATATAAAGGGTAGAATATAATACCTCAAAAGAACAAGTGAGGATATTGACTCTGAATATCTTCTTCTTTCTCCCAAGTTGCTTCATCAGATGGCTAGAGCTAAAGTAGCTACTTCTGAGGTAATAGAAAGAAGAAAAGCAATGATTGGAGTGTGAAAGTCAGAGTCAAAAAGAGAATTTATCACTTCTTTTTCTCATTCAAAATCGTTTGTGAGACTTTTAACGCGCACAATTAATTGAGTTATTAATATTAAACAATACATGTTTTTGGAACAGAATCAAGTATTCTTACATAATTGAATATATTAATTGGTGTATCATTTTCTTCTTGTATAATTTTTTTTAAATCTTTAATTCTAAAAATAAATCCAATTCATCAACTAATATACACAAATACTCATTGTGTTTTAAGAAATTTTCATGGTTAAGACAATATTCTTTTAAATTCTCACAATTTAATCACTTTATTTTCTTAACACTAAATAAAAAACTAAGTAAACTAGAAAATTCGTCCCTGGCTGTTTTTGTGTCATGCAGTTTAGTCCCTAAGAAATAGAAAACCCCAATATAATTCATGACTTCTTCCTTTGTATGTCGCTATAGTCCAATTATGTGTTTCTCATTAATTTTTTTACGTGTCACGTTTAGTGACATTGTGTCACATTGCTTGCCACTATAGTATCCAGTGTGACACGAAAATGACATCGTTTTTTCAAATTTATAACTTTAAAGACTAAAACTCCAATAGTCGTGTGCCTCCTTATTTTCCCTTTTTTCTCTCTTCTTCCCCTTCTTACACTTTGATTTCTTATGAGGTTCATATACCTAAAGCATGTTTTACGGGGAAAGCTTATTTTGGAGAAATTATCACTTTGCAAAAGCTCTCTTAGGAAACTATAAAAATAGTCATTATTTCTTTCAAATAAACTAATCCAAAGTCCAAATATACAAAATTTATGTGATATTTCTAGTTCTACATGCTAGATAAGAGAAGAAAATATACGGTAATAAATAATTGTAAATTTAAGATGTATCTTTGGTTTGTCAATGTGGCCATTGTATACTTAAATAATTGACTTGTACCAAACATTGTTTATTGTTTGGAATTCTATCAGACTATTATAAGTTACTTTGTTTATGATGACTGTTTTAAATCTTTTAGATTGATTTTTTTGCAGATAAATTAGTAATTTGTGAATTTTAAAATTGGTTTCGAGTCTATATTGCTACAAATTTTTTAATCCGATTAATCAGTAATCTAACGTGGATGTTGTCTTAAAGAAAGTGTAATGAACCCACTGCATCGTATCCTCATAGTCCCATGGTTATTTCCATGTTTCTGAATTGTTCACTACCTTAATGTCATTAATTCTACTTACCCTGATGGATTTTTTACAATTTACATTATCCTATTTATACATTGAAATTTGGTTGTAGATTCAGGTGACAATATGTCTAGTAGAATTCTCAGCTGATTTGTAGGTACATGGATTTTTTTTCAACTTCAATAAAGTTTGATATCGTTTTGTTTTTTATTTTTGAGAATGTTTATTTGCATGTTTCTGAATTGTTCATTACCTTAATGTCATTAATTCTACTTACCCTGATGGATTTTTTGCAATTTACATTATTATTTTTATACATTGAAATTTGGTTGCAGATTCAGGTGACAATATGTCTAGTAGAATTCTCAGCTGATTTGTAGGTACATGGATTTTTTCCAGCTTCAATAAAGTTTGATATCGTTTTGATTTTTATTTTTGAGAATGTTTTGGTTTAGATGGTTATAGCATTTTTTACAATATCATCTTTTATGGTCAAGTTTGACTATATGGATTATAAAAATAAAATAAATAATGGAGGCCCATGGATGATCTATGATCACCACTTATCATTTTGTCTTTGGGTTCTTAGCTTTGTTGTTTCAGAGGCAGAAATTAATAAGACTCTTTTTTGGATTAGGATTCCTAGTCTTGGAATGGAGTATTATGATCGATGTATTTTCTTGGCTCTTACTTCTAGTATTGGTCACCCCTTGAAAATTGATATAAATACCATCAATATGGCTCGAGGGCATTTTGCTAGAATTTGGGTTGTGATTGATTTAAGCAATCTTGCAATAGGGAAGATTTGTGTCCAAGATCAGTACAACGTGGAGTGCGAATGACTTCATATTATGTGTATAACATGTGGTTGTTATAGGCACGTGGCTAGAAATTCCATGAAGAAGAAAATATGAACACAAAGGACTTTGTCACGTGAGAAGAGGTCACAAAGGACTAACCCATCTTTTAACTTTGGAAAACAAGTTTGGAGGTTTGGAGGTTTTGATCTTATGAATATTGATTATGGTTATTTTATGGTCAATTTTGACTATATAGAAGGGGTGAAAATAGCAAAATGGGGTGTGGGAAAAGCAAAGACCTAAATTTCATTCTCGTTAGGTCTTGATAAGAAGTGTCGAAAATCCATTGGGCCAAAACAAGGGCTGACATGGTGGGTTTCCGTTTTGACCAAAAAAAAAATGATGGGTTTCTGATTCAAAACCCTAACCAGCTAAACCAAGTTACTACTGTTTTTTCCACTGAGAGCTTTTCTATAAAAACCCTAAAACGCCGCATCACTGGTTTTGTCGGTGGGTCTCAGTTGTCTCTATCAACAAAAAAGATGCTGAAGGGACGCTAAGGAGAGCGCGTCAGGTACTCTTCAAAGAAACCACTTCTTTCCTACATGCTTTTGTTTTTTTTCATTTTCAATGTCAATTATAGATGTGTTGGTATTCTTAGCATTCGCCTAATGCTGAATTTTCATCATTTTTCTACTACTAGTATTTGATTAGTATTTGAAGGCCTTACTCTCGGTGGAAAAAAAACTTATTTAGAGGAATTTACTCCACTGATCAATGACTGTTTTACTTACTCTAGAAAGGGAATTGAATGTTGGTTTTTGTAGTATTTCAGAATGTATATATTTTTCCCAAGGCAAACTTCTCGATTGGATACATAGATTCTTGTGAATTAATATGATTTTATTTTCTTGTTATTTGTTCCTTCCTGAATAACCATATCCCTATTATATCCTCATCTTTTGGTGGAAAATAAGTTGATGCTAAACTTTTTCTTCTTTTGTGTTAGACTTTACGTGAGGGGTACAATCTTTGGATACAAAAGGTAAGAGCTTCTTGCCCTGCTTAATTTTACTTGTTTTGTACTTCTAATGTTTCATCTTGTGTTTGGTTTTTGGGAAATGGAATTTCTGGTTAGTTCTGCTGGGCTTTGTAAAGTTATTTGGTTTATGTTAGTTGGGTGTTATTTTTCAGATCCAAATCAAACCAGTACCCAAACACATCTGTGAACACTATATAAGAGGTGTCATGGTATGCTGGTAAGCAAAAGGCATATATATATACAAGGCCAAGGTGAAGAAGAAAGAAACCCATTACGGCTGCATATGGGGTAAGGTTACAAGGCCCCATGGAAGCTCTAACGTCCTAATTTCTAAATTCAGAAATAATGCCTGTTGGGAGCACTATTTCCAAACTCGTGAAATTAATTAGCTCATTTCGTGTATCGGCATATAATGAAAAATGCGCTTAAGTAACCCAACAATTACGAAAGCTCTAAACATTACATACATAAGTCAAAGAACATCAACCAAGTTTGCCTCCAAGGTACCAATGCGTTACAAAATAGTAATCTAATAATTCCCTAAGAACATCCTAATTAATAGTAGTAATGGTTCTGAGCAACGTTAAGTACATCAAGCATAACCACACAAGAAACTAATATTATCCATGAGTCTTCTACTGCTCGTCATTATCTTGTGGGGTATCCTGCACATCTGAAATATATTCCCACGGAGTGGGGTGAGACCAACGTCCCAGTGAGCGTGACAAGTGTGTGCGGTGTAGGGAGACAACTAAGAACTATCACAAAGAGACATATTTATCCAGGCATCATAATTAAAGACAATTAAATATAATTCATCATCATTGAAATAATGCTATGATGCAATACATGACTGTGACGGTGTTGTTACCCGACACCCGAGGTCTTTTCTCTGTAACGTGACTGTGATGAGCGCTCGGCCATGTAACCAAGGACCGTCGTCCAGGGCTACCTATGATTAAGTCTTAAATAACATTAAAATCATAATTCATTCTGTGATTGGGGACCCCATCTCCCTCTTGGCCATGAGTTCGATGTGGTTACCCCGTCTTTCTTAAATAAATTGCCCGAATATCTGTGACGGTCAATGACCCTGTGATAGCCCAAAGGCTCTGTGATGGCTATAAGCCCTGTGATATCTTAACTCATAATTCATGACTGTGACGGCCAAAGGCCCATGATTTCATAATAACATACTCCAAATCATACATAATCATTCAAGTCCTCTACCCTATGGTTTTGCAAATCAATACACCCAATCATCAATAGATTCATAGTTCCTAAGTTTATCTCACACATACATCACTATTTCAAGAAGGAAAAGGGGGAGGAGAATGTGGGTCATGTTCTGACAGCAACAATAACAACAAGTGAGAGTCACACCCACCTGAGAGTCGAAGTACGAAGAATAAACAGAAGATAGGGAGCGTTGGAAGTGAGTAGATTGATGAAGAACTTGATCTTGGATGGGTAGAACTCGTTCTTGACTTTCACTGGAACATTCTCTCACAAGAACCTCTCTTTCTCTCTCTGAAAGGACGAAGAAACGGAAGAGAAAACGAATGAAAACCGCCTGTGATCGTATTTTAAAAAATGCCGTAACCGTATTCTCGCTCAAGCGAAAATTCTCGCTTGAGCGAGATGGTCATTCTGGCTCGACCGAGACCATTTTGCTTGAGCGAGAATGCCCTCGAAAATACACTCCCTCTGGAGTATTTTCGCTTAAGCGAGGACTACTCGCTTAAGCGAAAATCGTCCAGAGAGCAACACATTTTGCACTTTGTTTCTCGTTTGAGCGAGATCCTTCTCGCTTAAGCGAGATATGCAGAATCTCAAATCCTTCGTTTTTCTACATAATTCGCTTAAGCAAGACCATCTCGCTTGAGCGAAAACCCAGATAGCTGAAATCCTTATTTTTACCTCTTAAGCTTTTCCCTATCTATCCCTTACCTTATTCTATTCATGTTAAAGATTTCCTATGAATTAAGATCTTAAATAGTGGGGTGTTACAGAAACAGTGGTGTTGTTCGTGCAAAATTCAAGTCAGATATTCCTCCCAAATCAATGTAATAATTTAGCAGAACTTTTTTTATTATTTAGGATTTTAAAATAGTGTTGTGACTGTCTTCAATTTTGATGCATTACAGGGGGCACGGGTAAGGGTATTTATGTATCCAAGTAACATATGAGGTAAAACCATGTCCATTGATGTTTTCTAACTTGTTTGCCCCTTCTCTTCTCTTTCATTTCTCTCCATTTAACATTCTTTAAACTTCAACAATGTTGTATTATGGTGCATCTTCAGATTGCCAAATGTGTTTATGACATTCTTTTTGTTCCTTTGTTATGAATCATTGCTTGACTTTTTTTACTTTTCCTTTTATTAGTTAATGGATTGATCTATATTATGTGTGTATATCAAACTTGCTAGTATGATAACAAAAGTTAGAAGATAAACAATGAAGCCTTGATTTATACATTAAATCTTGGCATGGACTTCTATGATAGTGTTGCACCTTGATTTCTTATGAGGTTCATATGCCTAAAGCATTTTTAGGGGGAAAGCTTATTTTGGAGAAATTGTCACTTTGTAAAAGCTCTCTTAGGAAACTATAAAAAAAAAGAATTTATATCTTTCAAATAAACTAATCCAAAGTCCAAATATACAAAATTTATGTGATGTTTCTAGTTCTACATGCTAGATGAGAGAAGAAAATATATGGTAATAAATAATTGTAAATTTAAAATGTATCTTTGATATGTCAATGTGGCCATTGTATGCTTAAATAATTGACTTGTACGAAACATAGTTTATTGTTTTGAATTCTATCAGACTATTATAAGTTACTTTCTTTATGATGACTGTTCTAAATCCTTTAGATTGATTTTTTGCAGATAAATTAGTATTTTGTGAATTTTAAAATTGGTTTCGAGTCTATATTGCTACAAATTTTTTTAATCCGATTAATCAGTAATCTAACGTGGATGTTGTCATAAAGAAAGGGTAATGAACCCCTGCATTGTATCCTCATGGTCCCATGGTTGTTTACATGTTTCTGAATTGTTCATTACCTTAATGCCATTAATTCTACGTAGCTGGATGGATTTTATGAAGTTTGCATTATCATAATTATACATTGAAATTTGGTTGCAAATTCAGGTGACAATATGTCCAGTAGAATTCTCAGTTGATTTGTAAGCACAAGGATTTTTGTTTCAGCTTCGATAAAGTTTGATGTCATTTTGTTTTTTTATTTTTGAGAATGTTTTGGTTTAGACGGTTATAGCATTTTTGACAATATCATCCTTTATGGTCAAGTTTGACTATGTTGATTATAAAAATAAAAAAATAATGGCGGCCCGTGGATGATCTATGATCACCACTTATCATTTTGTCTCTGGGTTCTTAACTTTGTTGTTCCAAAGGCAGAAATTAATAAGACACTTTTTTGGATCTAAATTACTAGTCTTGGAATGGAGTATTATGATCGATGTATTTTCTTGGCTCTTACTTCTAGTATTGGTCACCTCTTGAAGATTGATATGAATACTATTAATATGGCTCGAGGGAATTTTGCTAGAATTTGGGTTGGGATTGATTTAAGAAATCTTGCAATAAGGAAGATTTGTGTCAAAGATCAGTACAACATGGAGTGCGAAGGACTTCATATCATGTGTATAACATGTGGTTGTTAAAGGCACGTGGCTAGAAATTGCATGAAGAAGCAGAATACGATAAAAGCACTATAGTCAATCAAAGATGACAGTTGGTATGGTGACGTCAAACCCTGTTAGCAACTAATCATGAGGGCGAAAACCAATGTGACAACAATAAGAGTTTTAATGACAATTTATTGTTGTCAACATATGATGATTGGTTGGTGGTAATTAAGAGAATGAATCAACAAAGGAATAAAGAAAAATCAGTAACGATTGCTCGGAGCAATAACGAGAAATTAAATGCAATAAATTTGGTGTTTTGTGAGATTCAAATGTTTAGGATGACCCACAAACGATTGGTGGGAGTGACCAACAGGACTTCATGTGTGGATCATGTGCAAAATAAATGCAAATTTTAGGAAGAAAGCTTGTAAAGAAGAGGATAACCCATCACAATTGACAAATAATATGGGTCCCATGAAACTATAGCCCAAAGAACGAAACCAACTCATAAAAAATATCATGGACACTGGATCTTTTTCCTTTTTGTTGATGTGGACACTGGATCTTTGTCACGTGAAAAGAGGTCACAGAGGACTAACCCATCTTTTAACTTTGGAAAACGAGTTTGGAGGTTTGGAGGTTTTGATCATATCAATATTGACTACGGTTATTTTATGGTCAAGTTTGACTATATAGAAGATGTGCCAATAGAAAAATGTGGTGTGGGAAAAGCAAAGACCAAAATTTCATTCTCGTTAGGTCTTGATAAGAAGTACCGAAAATCCATTGGACAAAAACAAGGGTTGACAAGGTTGGTTTCCGTTTCGACCCAATAAAAATGATGGGTTTCCGATTTAAAAACCCTAACCAGCTAAACCAAGTTACTACTATTTTTTCCACCAAGAGCCTTTCTATAAAAACCCTAAAACGCCGCATCATTGGTTCTGTCGTTAGGTCTCAGTTGCTGTAATCAACAAAGAAGAAGATGGTGAAGGGACACCAAGGAGAGCACGTCAGGTACACTTCAAACAACCCATTTCTTTCCTACATGCTCTTGCTTTTTTCATTTTTTATGTTAATTATAGATGTGTTTGTATTCGTAGCATTCGCCTAATGCTGAGTTTTCATAATTTTTCTGCTACTAGTATCTGATTAGTATTTGAAGGCCTTCCTGAATAGCCATATCCCTCTTATAACCTCATCTTTTGGTAGAAAATAAGTTGATGTTATACTTTTTCTTCTTTTGTGTTAGACTCTATGTGAGGGGTACAATCCTTGGATACAAAAGGTAAGAGCTTCCTACCCTGCTTAATTTTACTTGTTTTGTACTTCTGATGTTTCATCTTGTGTTTGGTTTTTGGTAAATGGAATGTCTGGTTAGTTTTATTGGGATTTGTAAGGTTATTTGGTTTATGTTAGTTGGGTGTTGTTTTTCAGATCCAAATCAAACCAGTACCCAAACACATCTCTGGTCCTAATCGAGGGAGTGAACACTACAGAAGAGGTGTCATGGTATGCTGGTAAGCAAATGGCATATATCTACAAGGACAAGGTGAAGAAGGAACCAAAATGACGTGAATTATGGGAGGCCATAATAATAGTAATAATTTTCTGAGACTGGGAGTAGAAGTTTGTACTTGCTATTCAACACTAGTTTTTAAAGAAGTGTAATACTTGCATATTAATCGGCATTTGAATTATTTGATGGTAAAACTAAACTGCTCAATACTTAGGTTCAAAGTTTGTACTAGTTTATTTGTAAAGTGTAGATGTGAGAAAGGAAACATAATGAGTCTTCACCAAAGATATGCTCCCCCAAAATTAAAAGTCTTAATTAATTAAAACAGGCTTAGAATTGACAATTGGCCATGTTCAATGCATTGTAGCTTCTGCAATTTCAGGAAACCATGGCTACAGGGATAATGCACTGGCACGGTTAAGTCCTATCTTGAGGAAAATTGACAGTAGATAGCCTGAAATCATTCACTCTTTGTTAAAAAATAGTTGTGAATTATAAATTGGCCTCTCACTCCCACTCATAAGTATGGTTCTTATTCTACCCATGGTGCAGATTAAAATATTTAAATATTAATTTTTTACATAGTATATAGAATGCAATAGAGGGATCAAATTGACACAACAAAAGAAAAACAATTCATTGTTGAAGCTAAACTAGTGGTGAACAAGAAATTAGTACATTGTTTTTAGGTTTCTTACAAAATATAAATGAAGAAGAAGAACAATGGTTAGGTATTTTAAATGGTGATGTCTGGAGGTTGTGTGAAGAAAGATAGAGTATTATGTCGGTGCTAAAATTGAGTTACCAAAACTTGCCACTTGGATTAAGACAATAGTTTTGCTTATTGTTGTATGTATCCTAAAGTTTGGGAGATAAAAAAAAGGCTAAATTGATTCAATTATGGATGACTCAAAGCTACCTTGAAAGTTCAATTGAAACTCAATTTATATAATTAATTTAGTTTGGGAACTAACAGAGAAAAAAAGATGATAAGTTCGAAATGAAATTAAGGGTTTATTATATTAAAATATACATGTGTGCTTGGATTGAAAGGATAAGAAGAATACCTCATACATGTGGTCTAAATAAAAAAATGGGTCAAGAGGTAGGATAAAATTTTATAAACAACAGGATATGGAACTTCTATTTTTTTCATTAAGTATTAATTTAGGGTGAGGGGATGATGCTCTATTTCAAAGCAGAGAAAGCCTTTAGGCTCGAAGAGCTCTTACCGAGGTATTTACATTGTCCTTACCCTAAGGTAGAACCGGCAAAATAGGCTAGCCCAACCAGACTGGCCTGCAAAAGCCGTAAAAATATAAGACCCAGACACTTATTTTAAAACCTCAAATAACTCCAAAGTTTCTTACTCTAGCCCAATAAAGCCCGTTACTCGCAAAAGATCGAGTAGGCCATAAAAAACCCGTAAAAAACTGGACTACCCGCAAAATCCCCATAAAAAAGTAGAACTTAAACACTTATTTTAGAAATCCAAATAAACTTACGAGCCTGTTTGGTGCACATGATAAGAGACAAGATATGATAACTTATCCTATGCTATCATTTATCATGTGTTTGTTGCCACCAATAGGATATGATAACTTTATCATGTGGCTTATCCTATCCTTTCCTTCTAGTGTAATTCTTATCTTAAGGGGGGAGCTGGGTTAGGGAGGGATAGGATAGGATAAAAAAATTTCTTTCTCGTGTGTCCTCTCTTTCTCTCTTCTTCTCTCTCTCATATCTCGCCTCTCTCTTGCGCTCTCTCTATAGTTCCCCAGCCCCGCTCGAAAACAGAGCGAGAGACCGCCGCGAGCGAAGAGGGGGACACGAGGGAGAGAAGCAAAGAAAGAGAGGCCGGGAGAGGGTAGGGAAAACGAGAGAGAAGAAAGAGAGAGAAGAAATGAGAAAAGAGCGGCCTCGTTCTCTCTCATCCCTCTCTCCTCCTCTCTCTTCCCCCCATCTCCTCTCCTCCCCTCTCTCTCCTCTCTCCACTCCACTCTCCTCTCCTCTCTCCACTCATTCTCTCTCCCCCATCTCCCCTTTTATATTAATTTTGATATTATTTTTATTATTTTTATTCTTTCTTATTAAATTTATTTTTTATAATAAATAATTTTTTATTCATGTATGCTTATTGAAAATTAAAAATTAAAATTAAATTCAATTTGTATCTTATCCTATCATCATCTGTCCATTTCAAACGTATGATAAGTTAAAATAATGTTATTCGCCTCTTATCCTAGTGTGCATCAAACATAGGATATGATAAGAGCTTATCATGCTCTTAACCTATCATGTTGTTATCCAACCCGTCTATCCTATCCAATCATATCATATCTTGTCCACCAATCGGGCCCTACGAGTTTTTTAGCCCAATCCAATAAAGCCCGTTAGTAGCATTGAGTTGTGCCGGTAGCCCGAATTGTCAAGACAAGTGAGTACTTGATAAGTGTTAGAATTAAGTGAATTTTTACGTAATTGCAACACTTTTTTACTATGAATTGTTGAAATTATAATCCAATTCGACCCTTCTTTGCTTAATTTGTGGCTCTTGTATTTATTGAAATTAAATCTGAACTTGATGCTATTTTGATAAAGAATTTGTTGATTTTTACAGGTGAGAAACCAAGGTACAAGTGAAGCATCAAGAGAACAGTGATTGAGGACAGGAGCAGTGTAGAACAAGCTTCAATTGATGACAATTCAGAGGAACCAGTACTGTTTCCTGCGCTTCACCTGCGCTAAGCACAGGCAAAGCGCAGGAAACGTAACCCTAGCGTTTAATGAGCCGTCAGACAGTTTTTAAGGGGGTTTTTGCTGGTGTTGAAGGGAGTTTTACAGAAAGAAAGTTTTTTAGGAGATAGAGAGTTGAAGAGAAGAGTTTGACAGTCTTTGCAGACCATTCTGGAGCAAGAGGGAGATCACAACAGAGCTGGAAAGCTTTGCTTTTAATCTTCTTAATTCAGTGGGTTGTAATGGCTACCATGAGTAGCTAATTTTCTTATTAGGATTGAACATAGTCAATTCAATCCCCGATTGTATTTTGGATCTTTGTTATTTAGGAATCTCTATTTCATCAATAAACTGGTGTTTTTATTTCTATTTTTAATGCTTAACTTCCTTCTTGTAACGAAGTTATGATTCGATTTCTTAAATTAGCTGGGAAGAAGTTTTCTAAATCTGATTTGGGTAAAAACACTCAATATGTTGAATACCTAGGGATAGGATTCAATTTATTGATAACTTTTAACAACTTATCTTAAAGTTAGGCAATTTGTTAAACATACAACGAATTGGTGTTTAGGGAATTATTCTAAGAATTTCATACTTAAGGGATCAATGTGAATGAATTTTATTTGCGCTTCAGTATTGATAATTATAAATTCCTAGATATCATTGATTTCCAAAATACAAGATGGGTGTGATAGACGAAGTTCAATCCTAGTTTCTCTATATTGCTCAATTTCATCTACGTTTCTCTTTATCTCAATTCCTTTTATTGCATCTTTATTTTTATTTTTCACAAAACAATCTCAACAGTCACAATCTTTCTTACTCAGTAAGTGTGAATTCTAAGAACTTATTTTGCACTGTTCCTCGTGGGTACGACAACCCCTATTCTTACTATTATACTGTTGTGATATTGGTACGCTTGCCAAGATCTCAACAAGTATTTTTGGCGCCGTTGCCAGGGAACGATGTCTAAATTTAAATTCTTAGATCATCTTATTGAGTTGTGAATATTTTTGTTTTTATTTTTATTTTTCTGCAATTATTTTATTTCTATTCCTCTTTTCTGAGCTAATCCTTGTTTTAGTCTTGCTTTATGCTCTTGCGAAGTTAGGTGTCTCAAGACCAACTGGAATTTGATCCTGAGATCGAAAATACATCCAGAAGGAACCGGAGCAGAAACAGAAAGAGAAAGCAAGAACAAGCCAAAGGAGACAATCTCAACACTCTCTGTTCAACCACCCCAAGTGAGATAAAAGCTGAAGATATGGCTGAGGAGCAAGTAAATCCCCCTCCGCCAAGAAGAACATTGGGAGAATACGCTATGCAACAAGGACCACACTATTTTTCAAGCATAGCCATACTTACTACTGTAAAATATCTGGAGATGAAGCCAGCATTCTTGAGTCTCATTAGTGTTCATCAATTCACGGGAATGGATCATGAGGATCCATACACTCATCTCTCTACCTTTTATGAATTGATTGGTATTATGGGTTTTGAGGAAGGTTTTCTTGAAACAGTTTACTTACGTCTATTTCCTTTCTCTTTGATAGGTAAAGCTAAGGAATGGCTGAAGTCTCACCCCAATCAGAGTTTGACTAGCTAGGGAAATATGGAAGAAAAGTTCTTAAACCGATTCTTCCCATCGACTCGATATATCAAGGCCAAGTCAGGCATCTCCACATTCAGGCAGGGATCAGAGGAGCCATTTTGTGAAGCTTGGGAAAGATTCAAGTCTTTACTGAGGAGGTGCCCTAACCACGGTTTTGAGGACATTGCTCAATTGAATATCTTCTGCAATGGACTCAGGCCTGACTCCAAGATGATCCTAGATGCTGCAGCAGGGGGCACAATGATGTCAGTGGATGCAGAGCAAGCTACAAGAATCATTGAAGCATTAGCACTGACTGATCAACAGGCTCAGCATGGAAGACAACCAGTGCAGAGGAAGGGATTCTTAGAGATAAACACCACAGATGCGATCTTAGCTCAAATAAGATCCTTAATTACTCAACAAATAGAAGCACTCACCAAGCAAATTTCCAAGCTTCCTCAGCAGTTACATGTAGTGAAGTTGAATCCTGTCCAATCACCACAATTAACTTGTGACTTTTGTGGAGGTGACCACCCCAATGGTCACTGCTCTTACCAAGGCACTCAAGAAGAACAAGTTAACTACATGGGAAATCAAGGGAGACCAGGCAAATTCTCCAACAACAATCAAATTTCAAATAACTACTCTCAAGGTTGGAGAAATAACCAGAACAATAATTCTGGTTGGAGACAAGATGCAGGGCCTTCTAGTAGGCTACCTCCTTTCCAACAGCAGCAACAAGGATATCCTCCGATACATTACAGGCTATCAAAACTGGAAGACACACTGGAGAAGTTTATGCATTCTTCCATATCCAGTCAGAAGAATACAGAAGCAGCCATCAGAAATTTAGAGACACAAGTTGGCCAGTTAGCAAAGGGCATAGCAAAGCATCAAAAAAGAAAGTTTACAACTAACACTCAAACCAATCCTAAGGAACAATGCAATGCAATCACCACAAGGAGTGGTACATCAGTGGGAATTGGTATGGAGAACAATTTAATAGCTGAGAATCAAGAGCTGCTAGAAGAAGAAAGTGATGAAGACTATGTTGAAAAGAACACAGACCAGAGAAAAAGTGAGAAGAAAACAGAAAACTCAGAGGGGAGTACAAACACAGAGAAGACACAAGACCCAGGCATTTTCACAATCCCAGTCACCCTTGGTAATTTTTCAGTAAAACGGGCAATGCTAGACTTTGGAGCTAGCATAAATATGATGCCTCTTTCCATGTTAGAGAAGATTGGTGATCTAAAAGTGAAACCTACAAAAATATGACTGCAACTGGCAGATAGGTCCATCACACATCCAATTGGAATAGCTGAAGATGTTTTAGTGCGGGTTGACAAATCTACATTTTCTATGGATTTCTTCATCTTGGATATTGATGAAGATACTGATACTCTTGTGATTCTGGGTCGACCATTCTTGAAAGTTGCCAAGGAAATCATTGATGTCGACAAAGGAGAACTGAAATTGAGTACACAGGATGTTAATTTAACCTTCAATGTGTTTAAGGCAGATCCACAACATAAAGAACAATCAACTGGCTTGGAGGAAGACTCTACTGAGGGAGTCTCTTATGGACCATAGCTGCAAGGAATCAAAGGTGAGGAAATAGATTATCAAAATACTTCTAAGTTTCAGAAGAAAAAGATTCGTAATAATCTTAAGAAGAAATTGACAAAAAGAAGAAAGCAGCTGCGAAAATCAATGGTGGATTCCAGATTCAAAAAGAGAAAAATACCAACATCAGTTTGTTATGAGAATGTTAGCAAAGTTAAAAGATTGAAAAAGAAGATGGATTAAGGAAACAAGTGGTGCAACACTGAGGTTCACCACAAAACTACAACTGCAACCACCATGAGAGAACAGGCGTCAAGCTATATGACGTTAAACGAGCGCTTCCTGGGAGGCAATCCAGTGTTTTCTTTATTAAATTTTACAGTTTTCATTTTGATTCTTGCTGCGGTTTGTATATATTTTGTGTTAGTTAGGTTTTGTGTTTGTTTAGAAGACAATGTTAGGAACTAGCTGAATAAATATATGGGAGCGAAATGTAGAAACCTTGATAATTAGGAAGTAGCAGAAAATTTGACTAAGTGTTGCAACAATTTAATTTTGTTTTCTGCGCTTCACCTGCGCTTAGTGCAGGTAAAGCGCATAAATGCTCAAATACTTATTGTTTTCTACGCTTCACTTGCGCTCAGCGCAGGTAAAGCGCAAAAATGCACCAAAACTTTCTGTTTTAGGCGCTTCACCTGCGCTGAGCGTAGGTGAAGCGCAGTAGGACGCTAAACTGTGTATTTTCTGGCTTTTTCTGCAGCTCCCAACACATCTGCAATGGCCTGGGGACAGTCCTATTTTCCCGGGGGGGAGTGGAGCTGAGCTGGACCAGCCTTTGATGATTCTACAGCTACACCTGACACTGGAGCTAATGAGGAGAGAACAAGAGCATATTTCATGTTCCATTGTTTTACACAGTGTTTTTCTCTCTATTATTTTCTTTTCTTTTCTTCCTTCTTCTTTTTATTTGATAATTTTGTATCTTATGCAACTTAGAATTTAGGAATTAGAAATTAAGGAATTAAATTCAATGTCTCAAAGCTAGTCAACTAAACTAACTGAATTGAGAGGAGAAAAAGGAATTAAGTGGTTGAATTCATAATCAGTTAGGATTAGGATTTTTGTGCAGGAAAGTTAATTAAGATAGTTAATTGTGCAATAAGTGATTTAATCAAGGAAAATAGCCATAAGCTTGTGAGTTTGTGTGACCAAACACTTTGAGAGTTTTCACCGTTGCTTGTCAATTGCTATTGCTTGAGTTTTTGGTTTTAATACTGCACATGAAAAGCATAGAAGTGATTAAGGCAATTTGTTTAAATATGTAAATTACTCAATGCCAAATAGCCAATGTGTGAATAATATCTCCTATTTTTGATAGACCATTTGAGCTTGAAATTTTCTTGGATTTTGCACCCTAGCCTTGTTATTCATTATAATCTTTTCCCTTTACACACTCAGGGATAGAGAGCGTAGGTGCATTTTATTCAATAAAAATGGGTATTGGTTGATTGATTGTAATTGTTATTGGAAAAGGGCAATGTGAGTAATGGAATTCACTCCCTCTTTCTAAAAAAACCGTATAATTCATAAAATAGTGAATTACCAAAAGAGGCCAAAATTTGTGCTAAAATGTTTGAATTCAAGAAAGAGCGGTGAATTGAGAGTCAAGTGAGAAAATTGTTTAAACTGTAGTTATGCTCTTTTTTCTCTAAAGCCGTGTTTCTTGATACATTCTGAAAAACCATGATTTCTTGATAGTCAGGCCTCATTACAACCCAACAAAAACCTTATGATTTATGCTGATTATGTGTTGTATGTTAACTGAAAGTGACTAGCAATTTTAATTGTTCAACTGCAGTGGAAAAATTGAGGGAAACACTTACCTGTGAGAACTGAGAGAATTTCCTTGATTTTATCATTTGTTGTTACAATTGCTATTCTTGAGAGATTGAATGCACTTTCATCTTATTCTAGTTGATAATTGGAGTCACCATTTGGTTCTGATTTTAATCTAAAATTTGGAAAGTGGTAACTGTCTAGTAGGAGATGTTGAGATTATATTCCCATTAAGTCAAGTTCATAGTTGGGGATAGTAATTAATTGTTTATATATGATTTTCTTGCTTTAGGACAAGCAAGAAGCTAAGTTGGGGGGGAGTTTGATAAGTGTTAGAATTAAGTGAATATCTATGTAATTACAGCACTTATTGACTATGAATTGTTGAAGTTATAATCCAATTCCACCCTTCTTGGCTTAATTTGTGGCTCTTGTACTTATTGAAATTAAATCTGAACCTGATGCTATTTTGATAAAGAATTTGTTGATTTTTACAGGTGAGAAACCAAGGTACAAGTGAAGCATCAAGAGAACAGTGATTAAGGACATGAGCAGTGTAGAACAAGCTTCAATGGATGACAATTCAGAGGAACCAGTACTGTTTCTTGCGCTTCACCTGCATTGAGCGCAGGCAAAGAGCATGAATGTCTGTTCAGTTACTGTTTCCTGCGCTTCACCTACACTGAGCGCAGGCAAAGCGTAGGAAACGTAAGCCTAGCGTTTAACGAGTCGTCAGACAGTTTTTAAGGGGGGGTTTTGCTGGTGTTGAAGGAAGTTTTACACACAGAAAGTTTTTGAGGAGGTAGAGAGTTGAAAAGAAGATTTTGACAGTCTCTGGAGACCATTTTGGAGCAAGAGGGAGATCACAACAGAGCTGGAAAGCTTTGCTTTTAATCTTCATAATTCAGTGGGTTGTAATGGCTACCATGAGTAGCTAATTTTCTTATTAGGATTGAACATAGTCAATTCAATCCCCAATTGTATTTTGGATCTTTGTTATTTAGGAATCCCTATTTTATTAATAAACTGGTGTTTTTATTTCTATTCTTAATGCTTAACTTCCTTCTTGTAACGGAGTTATGATTTGATTTCTTAAATTAGTTGGGAAGCAGTTTTCTAAATCTGATTTGGGTAAAAACACTCAATAGGTTGAATACCTAGGGATAGGGTTCAATTTATTGATAGCTTTCAACAACTGATCTTAAAGCTAGGCAATTTGTTAAACATCCAACGGATTGGTGTTTAGGGAATTGTTCTAAGAATTTCATACTTGAGGGATCAATGTGAAAGAATTTTATTTGTGCTTCAGTATTGATAATTATAAATTCCTAGATATCATTGATTTCCAAAATACAAGAGGGGTGCGATAGACGAAGTTCAATCCTAGTTTCTCTATATTGCTCAATTTCATCTATGTTTCTCTTTATCTCAATTCTTTTTATTGCATCTTTAATTTTATTTTTCACAAAACAATCTCAACAGTCACAATCTTTCTTACTCAGTAAGTGTGAATTCTAAGAATTTATTTTTCACTGTTCCTCGTGGGTACGACAACCCCTATTCTTACTATTATACTGCAGCGATATTGGTACACTTGCCACAATCTCAATAGTACTCGAATGTGCAACTTGTCATATGGTTCCTGATGGGTTTATGGCAAGCGAACCACAAATCCAGCAGTATAATAGTAAGAAAAGTATCGTATCCACAGGGAATGGTTAATTTATGTAGATTGTGATCTATTTATCAAGGGAAAAACACAGTTTAGAGAGTATTATTGCGGAATTGTAAATAAAAAGTAAATAATTAATTGGAATTAGAAAGGTATAGTTAGAGACACTTTACTTGGATCAGGATTGGACTTCATATCATCTCACCCCTTGTGCATGTAAAGACTATCTATTATTTTAGGTTTACTCTATAATACTGTAGACAAACTTTATTGCTAAGACCCCGAGTTACCAGTGGCCTCACACACTCAAAGATAATCCATTCGGGCTCTCCCAGGCGACAGACTTACCCTCGGCTTATTTCGCTCTTTTTTGTTCAGTTTGCAAAGGACTAATTGAAATACGCGGCCTACCAAATAAAGTATACCTTCGCTAGAGTATTGTCACTACCCATCGCTCATTAGATATACCCACCTCTCGCTTCCTGGATTCACAATCAACTAATCCTTTGCTATCGGTAATTCAAAAACCATGCCTAACATATTGGAACGCCCTTCATTAGAGTACTCATACTACCCATTAATCATAAGCAACGCCTCCGTAAAGGAACCCTGGCTACCGAGTCCTATTTATAGACTAAGGAAAGTCACAGCAAATTGGGGAGAAGTCTATCTAAAAATGGCAACAGGGACCAAATCAGCGTAACCTGCGCTATAGCGCAGGGTGAAGCGCAGGTAGCATCCTGCAACTCCAGCTTTCTCTTTTTAATCTTGATCTCTCCCCGAGACTGGTTTTGGCATATTTGTCTTTCCTTGTTTCCCTTTATTTGATGATATCCTTGCATTTATTGAGCAATCCTTGATTTATTTGGGAAGCTTGTCTGCAGAATCCTTGATTGATTGGCAATGATCTCCTCATTAATGATTTCAAATCTTCTTTAAATCTTCACGAAATATCTTCAATCAATCTCAAATCATGCAGATATCTCCCTCATTTAATGCTATCTATCCTTCAAATCAAATCTTTGCAATATCCTGCAAAAATCAGCAATATTTCTATCAAAATAGCATCAAATTCAAATCTCAAATTAATAAATACAATTTATCTAATATTTAATAAAAAGGGATTAAATTGGGGCAAAATTATCATTTTATCCTTGATAAGTGAACTAAAAAGTGTTCTAATTTATCAACTAATTTTCACTTATCAAAATGCCCCCAACTTAACTTCTTGCTTGTCCTCAAGCAAGAAACCTCCTTGCAATCATAAATCAATTCTATTCCCAGTGTATTCCTAATAACTAAAAACAAATTCAAGGAATTATTCCTCAACTCTTTCCTAAGTAGAAGTCACTTTCCAATCATAAGAAAAACTCAGGATGAAGGGATGTTACCATACATCAATCAGAATAGAAATACAAACATCAATTAAACTTTCTCAATAATGGCAATTAAAGCAGTAAGTGATAAACCAAGGAAATCTCTCATTCTCACGGGTAAGTGTTTCCCTCAATCATTTTCACCACTGTTGAACAACTAGAATTAATAGTCGTTTCCAAGATCTGAACCTGCAAGCAGTTAATATGGATCAAAAGGTCTTTATTAGGTTGTAATGAGGCTGGGCTATCAAGAAATCATGGTTTTTCTGGATATTCAAGGAACACTTTGAATAGAGAGAATCTTGTGATTGTGCTTGGGACATCTCTCAATTCACCTGGTCATTCTTGAATGGTCACCCCTTTTTAGCTTGGCCTCATTGTTTGAAGAAATTCTCCCCCCAACTTATTCAATCCACACTTTTGTGCAAAAATTTTTTTTTACAGACAACATAATATAGAACTTTTTGTGGGGGAGGATCCTTCTTTTGTGATTTCTTGTGCCTTCTCTTGAGTCTCTTGTGACCAACCTCTTGTCCCATTTTGTTGTGGTGCACCTTGCTCTCTATCCCAAGTGTTAAGGGACATGGTATGATCATTAATCATGGCTAGGGTGCATCAAAAGAAACATTAAAGGCTCAAATGGGCAATCAAGAATTGGAAATATTAAACCAGGGTTGGCTATTTGGCACTGAGCACAATAACAAAATCACAAGATGTGCCTTTATCACTTCCATACCATCTACTAGCAAGACAAAATTCAGAAACTCAAGCAATAACAGTTGACAAGCAGCGGTGAAAAGCTCTCAATATAAGTGTTTAGGCTCTCATCTCACCGATTATGGCTAAAATTTCCTTGATAAAGCACTTAATGGATTTAATTAACTACCTTGATAGGTTTTCTTGAGAAGTACCCTAATCTTAACTGATTATGGAATTAATCACAATACTCTAACATCTTTCCTAGATTGGTTAGTTAAACTACTTAATTACAGAGAATATGGAAAAAGTTACCTTAATTCCTAATCCTAAGGTCCTAAAAAATTAAAATTTTAAAAAATTTAACAGAAAAACACAAATAACAGATAAGTACTGCATAATATATAAGTATCAGTGAGAGTTAGATACAGTACATATCAAAAACAAAAAGAAAATAAAACAAGAAAAAGTAAGAAAATAAAAGAAAAAGGGAAGAAAAAGAAGGAAAAACACCAAATAGGAAAGAAAAATCAGTCCTCGTTGTCCTGATCCATGTGAGCCGCTCCATCCTCAGCTCCGGCTGCCCCATCCCCCTGGGGAAATAGGCCTGTCCCCAGGCCACTGTAGGTAGTCATGAAAGAAAGCGGGGAGAGTGGGGTCCATACCGGCCTGATAGTGAGTGTTCTGAAAGTGTACAGTGGCGCGGTAGAGAGTGGACATCTGAGCCATCATGTGAGTGTTCTGGGCCTCAAGTCGCTGGGCCCAGACTGGAGCTACTATGTCTGCTGCAGGTGGTGGTGGTGGCTGGTCTTCACCCTCTAACTCCTCTGGTGGGATGCAGTAGGCATCAATGTAAGCTCTGGTCATAGGTGGTAGGATGCGAACCCTAGGGTTCACCTCCACACCACTAGCTCTACAGAGTGAGGTGATGAAAGAAGGAAAACCAAGCCTGATCTTGGACGCAGGGGTCCTGTGGGAGACGACAGATGTAAAGTAGACTATCCTGCTGGTGATGACCCGCGAGATATCTACTGTGGCGCCAGTGAGGATGCAGTAAATGAGATGGGCCACTAGCATAGTAATGTCAGAGACGTGCCCGGTAGGACGTATGTTGGCCAGCGTCAGTACTGTCCACATCCTAGTAATTCTCCTCATGTCATGTCTGTGTATCCGGGCAGCCTCTCTCTACGCATTCCTCTCAAAGGAACGCCCTGGTAAGCACAATAGCTGAGCAGTCTCAAGGTCTAAGGGGTCATTGCCCTGCAATCCCACAACATCCATCCTCTCGTGGTATTGACACTCCACGAGGTCTCGATCAATAGGATCTCCTAAAAATGCGTTGATTGCATCGCAATAAAACCTAATAACCTGTCCTCGAACGTAGGACTCCCTCTGGGGGTTGACGTCGTGCTCCCCTATAGCGTTGGCGTAGAACTCCCTCACAATATCAGGATCGAAATAGTCGTCAGGGCGACTAAGGCGATCTCAGCCTCTCCTGTGGATCTCTGCAGCAAAGTCCTCATACTCTCCCTTCTCGAGCTGGACTGGCCTCTCCAGGATGAACTTACAATCAACAATATCAAAATACGCTTCAAAGGACTTGAGGTCCCTGAAGCGGTGAGGGTCAAAAGCAGGTGCCCTCTGGGAGGCCTTCTTCTTGGCACCCCCTGTGTTCTTCCTGGAGGAACTGGGAGCACTTACGTTCTTTGTGCAAACCATCTGCAAAAGAAAAATAAATCAAAATTATTTATGCATCATAGAATTTAATTACTCATAATTATGAAATAAATGGCCAATTTAATTTCAAAACTTAGAGCAATTAATCAAACAATTGTGCATAATTTTTTTTTATTTTAATTGTTACCCAATAACTGCCAATTAATTAATTGAGACATGATAAAGTGATCAGTTAAAGCAAGTCCTAAATAATCCTAATCTGGCAAAAGTGAGAACTGAGCTCATGCTCAAAACCATGTCATCAGTAACATGCAATAGGGCATAATTATTTTTGTAAGGGCATGCAAAAATATCGGAGTAATTAATCAATCATTCATGCACTAACAAAAATAATTTGCAGAAATTATTGAGCACTTTAAAAACTACCACCTAAGCAAACAGAAATGTTTCACAAAGGATCCTAACCACATGCAAACTATTTTTAAACATTTATGAACAATTATTTCTTTCCTAAAGGTCCTAAAACTCCTAATCTTCCTATCCTAAGGCTATGTTCAAATAAAATAAAAAACAAAATTCCAATCGGTTAGAAAGGAAGAAAAGCATAAAAACATACCTTGTGTGAAGTCGGAAACTGAAAATGAGGTTATATGAGTGAGAAACAGGCAAGGAAGGGGTTAAGAATATCAGAGAAAAGCGAGGGGAGGAATCGGAGGGAACTTTGAAATGAACTCCCTCGTTCCAAAATTCGAAATTTAAACAGCGTCCCCTGCGCTATAGCGCAGGGCTGAGCGCGCACTGCTTTAGAAGTTGAAGCGTGCCGCTACGCTTCACCCTGCGCTATAGCGCGAGGTGAAGCGCATAATCCAGAGAGTCCTTTATTTCCAGTAAATGATGCGCCTCATCCTGCGCTATAGCGCAGCCTGAAGCGCAGATGTGCAGTATTCTCTCTGCTTCTACTACTCCTACTTGATTCCATGCATTCCTTTTAAATTTATATCCCCAATTTAGCAATTTCCTAATTACACAGGAAAATCCTAAACAAAAATTGAAAATAAAATGAAAATAAAAACTCACAAACACTGGGTTGCCTCCCAGGAAGCGCTTGTTTAACGTCTTTTAGCTCGACGCCTGGTTACGCAACCTCATTATGGTGGCCTCAAGTGGAGGATGATGTTGGACTCCATACCAGTTCTACCTCTGAGTTCCCATCCTTCATGCCAATCTGTGACTCTTCCTTCATTGTCACTGTCCTCCTCAGTATCAGATGTTGATCTTTTTCTCCTTTTGAGCTTGAACTCCCAAGTTGACTCTGGGTGCTTTACCCTCATCCTAGGCTTCCTCAGAAATCCAGAGCCTGGAAAATGTGGAGAGTTTTTGGAAATAGCATCAATTTGATCTAATTTGGGTATACCCCTATCAATGTGAAACACAATGGTTTCATCCTTTGAGCTCAATGCATATTTTCCTTTATCAACATCAATGATCATTTTAGCAGCCTTCATGAATGGTCTTCCTAAAATGAGGGGTACTTCAGTATCCTCCTCTTCTGTCTCTGCAATGTAGAAATCTACCACATATGCAAATTTGTCTACTCTTATTTCAATGTCCTCTACTATTCCATGCAGGCTTTGAGTAGATTTATTTTCCAGAAGCAATCTCACATTAGCAAGCTTGACCTTCACATTACTCAACTTGTTAAAGTACGATAGCGGCATCAAATTGATGCTCGCTCCAAGATCTAATAAAGCATGAGTAGAGGGTAGATTACTAATAGAGATGGGTATAGTAAACCTACCTGGGTCAAATGACTTACCTGTAACCAAGACCTTCTCTTCATGAGGTTCCTCTTTTTGCTGGGCTGCTTTTTCTTCATCTTGATGAACCGCTTCCTCTTGAAGCAATTGTTCTTCGAAGATGATTTCTTCTTCCTCATCAGGTTCCTCCTCCTCCTCTGACTTGTTGCCATCAGTAGCAACCAAGTTGCATTGCTCCCTTGGATTAGTTTGGGTCACAGCAGAGAAGTGCTGCTGCCTATGCTCTGCCATCTCATTTGCTAATTGACCCACTTATGTCTCTAGAGTTTTGATTGATGCCTCAGTGGTTTTCTTAAATCCACTAAATCCTTGCACTAATTCATCAATCTTACCTTCCAAGGAGTTCAACTTATCATAAGTTGAAGGTTGTTGTTGGTACGGTGGTTGTCTTCCTCCATTCTGATTCCAACCAGAGTTGGTTTGGTTATTTCTCCAACCTTGATAGTACTGATTGTTGTTGTTGTTGGAGTAATTACCTTGCCTTCCCTTGTTGCCCATGTAGTTGACTTGCTCTTGCTGTATTTCCTGGGTAGCATATTGACCATTAAAGTGGTCACCTCCACAGAAATCACAAATCAATGGTTGGGCTTGGATGGGTTGTGAGTGGACAACTTTGAGTTGTTGAGGGGGTGCCTTCAATGTCTCAGTGAGTGCTTCTATTTGACGTTTGATGAGCTTGTTCTCTGCTAATAGAGCATCACTTTGATTAAGTTCCAGCATCCCTTTCTTTTGTACTTGTGCAAGCTGCCTTCCACTTTGAGCTTGTTGATCGTTCTGAGCAAAATTGTTAATGATTTGAAGTGCTTGATCAACATCTGCGGATAAGATTGTTCCTCCTGCTACAGCGTCTATGAATGATTTGGAGTCTGAACGCAGTCCCTTGCAAAACATATTAAGTTGGGCTATGTCTTCAAAGCCATGGTTGGGACACTTGCGCAGCAAAGATTTGAATCTCTCCCAAGCTTCACAAAGTGGTTCATCATTAGAGATGTCAAAAATACCCGCGCCCGCGGGTACCCGCGGGTAAAACCCGCTGCGGGTCGTGTTCGGGTAGTTAAATGGGTAGCCGCGGGTTGCTCTAAACGGGTATTTGTAAAACCCGCGTATAAATGGGGCGGGGGCGAGTATCGTGGTACCCGTGCCCGCGGGTACCTGTATATGTGAAATTACTAGCATACCCTTAATATAAATATATATACAAAAATTAAGATGAAAATCTCTAAACCTAACACAATTGTAAACCTAGCCGTCTTCCTGTCTGTGTGCGCCGCCTGGCCCTCTTCCCTTCGTTGAATTGTTGTCCCATTTCCTCTGTCGCGTCAGTTTCCTCCGTCTGCCGTCCGCCGCCGCGTCGCTGCTGTTCGACCTCAGCTCCGTTTGTCCGCCGCGTCTGTGCCTCCGTCAGCTGTCCCTCTCGCCTTTGTTCGCTGTGCGCTCGTCTCCGGCCACCACGTCTACTTCTGCTCCTGCCTCTGCTTCGAGTGCTTCTCAGGTATGTTTGCACTTTGCTATCTGTACAATGTATGTTTGTTGTCTGTACAATGTATTGGGTGCTGTCTTTAATTTACTAAACTGAGACTCTAACTAAATCCAATCCAAGAATTGATAAATTAAATCAAAGCAACTATCTTTAACTTAGGTGCAAAAGAAAGGAGAAGAATATATATGAACATATTGTTAAAAGGGCGAGCCCTTTAAAATTATTTTTAGGTAGATGATCTTAAGTCTAAATGGAGTAATCGAAGTGGTTTTTAGTTTCGAGGCAAGAACAGAGCAAGTTCCTGGAAAAAAATTAATCACAAATATTACTTGTCAAGGTTTGTAAATTCTGGGTGTATTATTAAACCTGAAATATAATAAAATTTCACATCTAAACTCTGAAATACTTAAATTCAGAAAATGTTTGTAAACCTGAAATATTATTCTGTGTGTATTTATATGCAAGGTTTGTAAATTCTGTGTGCATAAATACTTAAATTCAGAAAATGCAATCCGTGATTTTTGTAGGGAAAGAGTATGATAAAACACCATGATAGTTAACTTTATATCTATATTTCACTAATGTTGTGTAACAGAGTGCCAATTTTGAATCTAATAGTGAACTTTGAAATTAATTGTATGATTATTAATTTGTTTAATTTGTTTTATATTTAAAATTTGTTTAATCTGTTTAATATTTAAATTTTGTTTAACTTTGAAATTAATTTTGAATCTAATAGTGAACTATGATAGTTAATTTGTTTAATCTGTTTTATATTTACAATTTGTTTAGCTTTTGCCACTTTAATATTTATATATGGTTTCAAATTTAATTGTAGGATGTCTCATGAGCAAGACACTACTCCTATCCCTATGAGTGATGAGAAAGAGCAAGTTCCAACACCCAATATGGATGAATCAAATGTGGGTGAATCAAATGTGGGTGGATCCCAAGACATCTCTATGAATATTGAGTTAACTGCTAATCCAAATGAGTCTCAAAGCTCAATGCCAAATGAAATGGAGCTTAGTCGGAGAAAACAAACTTAAGATGTTTGGAACCATTTTAAGAGGCAAAAAATAGATGATAAATGGAAAGCTATTTGCAATTATTGTGGCTCAAAACTTTTGGGTGAAGCAAAGCAAGGAACAACACACTTGAGAAACCACTTCAAGACTTGCAAGCTTCGAACAACTCGAGATATAAGGCAAGCATTTCTCAAAACCGAGAAAAAAGGCAATGAAACAAATCTTGTTGGTTGTTTTGCATTTAATCAAGAGTTGGCAAGGAGTGCACTTGCAAAGATGATTGTTGCACATGAGTACCCGATGGCCATGGTTGAGCACAAGTTTTTCAAAGAATTTCTATCAATTGTTGCACCTTTATTTAAAGGAGTTACTCGTAACACTATCAGGAGTGACATCATGAAGATCTATAATGAAGAGAGGGAGAATACAATGAAGCTATTGTCAAGGAATCAAAGTCGGATTGCAATCACCACTGATATGTGGACTTCTAGCAATCAAAATTTAGGCTATATGACAGTCACATCTCACTTCATTGATGACTCATGGACCCTACAAAGTCGACTTGTCAGGTAACTTCCCTATATTCACATTGGTTGTGACAATTCTTATTCTTTATGTTATATATTTAGTGACCTTGTTATTGAATATTTTACATGATTGTTAGGTTCATTTATGTGCCTGCTCCCCATACAAGTGAAGTTCTTGCTAATGTCTTGATTCAATGCTTGTTGGATTGGAATTTAGATAGAAAGTTGTCCACATTGACTGTTGATAATTGCACCACCAATGATGCTATGATTGAGCTGCTTGTAGATAAGCTTTTGCCCAGGTCACTTATTTTGGGTGGTCAATTGTTTCACATGCATTGTTGTGCTCATATATTAAATCTAATTGTGAAGGATGGTTTGTCCTTAATATCTGATGCTATAGAAAAGGTTAGGGATAGTGTTAATTTTTTGACAGCCACACCTAAAAGGGAAGAGAAATTCAAAGAGACATGTGGGCAAGTGAACATTGTGTATGGTAAAAAGCTTGTTCTTGATTGCAAAACTAGGTGGAATTCTACGTATTTGATGCTTAATGTTGCTATACAATACAAGGATGTTTTTCTTCGATTGTCACAACGGGAGAGTCGATATAAAACCTTGCCTAGTGAAAATGAGTGGGAGATGGCAAGTGAAATTTGTCAAAAGTTGGAAAAATTTTATAATGTGACAAAGTTGTTTTCTGGTACCTCATATCCAACTTCAAATGTGTATTTTCCAAAAATATGTGCGATTAAATTGGCTTTGCGTGAGTGGCTTGATTCTCCTAGTCCTGTTATTCATAAAATGGCTTCATGCATGATTGCCAAATTTGACAAATATTGGGGTCTGATCAATAGGGTGATGGCTATAGGCACCGTGTTAGATCCTAGGTATAAGATTCACTTGTTGGATTATTTCTTTCCTCTCATTTATGGAGAGCAATCTGATCATGAAATTGAACGGGTGAAAGCTATTTGCCAAGATTTGGTGAAAGAGTATGATACAAGAGTCAAGGGTAAGGAAACTATTTCTTCCACTCCATCTGTTAACCTAAGTGTGGAAAATGTTGGTGTTGATACAATGAAAGAAGAGTGGAGGTCAGATTTTGCAAAGCATATGGATAAAAGGAATAAATCCAAGGTTACTTCTAAGTCAGAGCTAGACTTTTATTTAGAGGAGGATGCATTGCCTGATAAAGGAGAAGAATTTGACATCTTAAATTGGTGGAAGGTAAATGGCTTAAAATACCCAACATTGCAAATGGTTGCAAGAGATTTCCTAGCAATTCCTATCTCCACTGTTGCATCATAGTCTTCATTTAGCATTAGTGGTCGATTTGTCACTCCCCATCGTAGTTGATTGCGTGAAGATACTTTAGAGGCAATGATGTGTCTCCAAGATTGGATATGGAATGATGTGAAAGGTAACAGTTTTTTATTTTTAATTTATAGTCTATATTCATTCATTTAGTATTTAATATTTTGAATAAACTTGTTTCTCTTTTCATATTTCAGGTTCTTCAACTTCAAAGCTAGAAGACATTGAATTTTGTAATTCAATATTAGCAGATCTTGATGCTGACAATGTTAGTGAACTTTTTTAAGCTTTCATTTCAAATTTCATAAAATAAATGGGTGTTTGAATTCTTATTATTCTTATTTTTTGTTTTGTAGGAACCAAGTGAGAGGAGTGTTGTTATAGATATTACCAATCCAGATGGTTAAGGAAAATGGCTAAAGAAAATGATATATTTAATGTTGTTTGAACATTATTTGGATTTAAATGTTATGTAGTTGTTGTTATTTAGACATTTGGGGACTAAATGTACTAATTTATTTTTAAGTTTGTCTTTCGGTAAATGTATTACATTTATGTTTTTTTAAATTCCCTGGATTATTCACAATATTCATTTTTTTTAAGTTTTCTGAATTTTTTTACATTTTTAATAAGTACCCATGGATACCCATGGGTATCCGCGGGTATTAGATACCCGTTAAATACCCGTCAAACGGGTACCCGCAGCGGGCATGAGGCGGGCACGGGTAACATTATTACCCGCGGGGGCGGGTAGCGGGTAGCTACTATCCGTGCCCGCCCCGCCCCGTTGACATCCCTATTCATCATTCCCTTGTCTGAAGGTGGAAATATCTGCTTTGGCTTCAATTTGCTTCCCTGGTGGGAAGAATCTTGACAAGAACATCTCCTCAACCACACCCCAACTGGTCAGACTTTGATTTGGGTGTGATTGTAGCCATTCCTTAGCTTTACCTATCAAAGAGAAAGGAAACAAGCGTAAGTAAACAGATTCCAGAGTACCTTCCTCGAATCCCATAGTACCAATCAATTCATAAAAATTAGAGAGATGAGTATTTGGATTTTCATGATCAAATCCAGTGAATTAATTTGCACTAATGAGGTTGAGGTGTGAAGTCTTCAACTCCAAAGTTCTGGCATTGGGTGGTAACACAATGCTGGAGAAGTGACGTGGCCCTTGATGGGAGATGTAATCTCCTAATGTCCTCCTTCTTAGAGGTTCCTCTTCTGCCATGTTTTTGGTTTCTTCAAAAATTAATCTCCTTCTTCTCTTTCTCGAGTTTCTGTCTCTGTTCCTTTGCGACGTCCTTTCGATTTCCGGGTCGAACTGAAGTTGATAGGGAGACGCCTGACCTCTCAGAAGCATAAACAAGAAACTTGAAAAAGGGTAAGTGTTGAAGAAATTTTTATAATAAAATTAATATAAATAGAAATCCTAAAAAATTAAATTCCTAAGATAATAATAAAATAATAAGAAAAAACTTGATAACTAGACCGCCAAGGTCTACACACATTGAAAACCGTTCCCCGGCAACGGCGCCAAAAATACTTGATGGGTTTCTGGCAAGCGAACCACAAATCCAGCAGTATAATAGTAAGAAGAGTATCGTATCCACAGGGAATGGTTAATTTATGTAGATTGTGATCTATTTATCAAGGGAAAAACACAGTTTAGAGAGTATTATTGCGGAATTGTAAATAAAAAGTAAATAATTAATTGGAATTAGAAAGGTAGAGTTAGAGACACTTTACTTGGATCAGGATTGGACTTCATATCATCTCACCCCTTGTGCATGTAAAGACTATCTATTATTTTAAGTTTACTCTATAATACTGCAGACAAACTTTATTGCTAAGACCCCGAGTTACCAGCGGCCTCACACACTCAAAGATAATCCATGCGGGCTCTCCCAGGCGACAGACTTACCCTCGGCTTATTTCGCTCTTTTTTGTTCAGTTTGCAAAGGACTAATTGAAATACGCGGCCTACCAAATAAAGTATACCTTCGCTAGAGTACTGTCACTACCTATCGCTCATTAGATATACCCACCTCTCGCTTCCTGGATTCACAATCAACTAATCCTTTGCTATCGGTAATTCAAAAACCATGCCTAACATATTAGAACGCCCTTCATTAGAGTACTCACACTACCCATCAATCATAAGCAACGCCCCCGTAAAGGAACCCTGGCTACCGAGTCCTCTTATCCAATCAGAGAGTGAGTTTCTTCAGAATCCGCTCCCCCACTCTCAATCCTAGCCAAAACTAACTAAGTTAAAACTAGCCTATAACTCCAGAAGAAAGCGTGGGAATTAGGAATTAAGTACAAGATAAGATTACCAATATTATAGACAGAGAGCACAGAAATAATAATATAGAATTTACATACACTTAGGGATAGAATCAATTACATCTAATCCTAATGGAGAGTTAACTACTCGAGGCAGCCATACAAACCACTGAAGTTGCTGTCACCATCTTCAATCCTCGTGAAGCGCTCCTCTTCTCCTACTCTAAACTTAGCTTTGATACATAATCACTGAACTATAGACTAGATTACAATGATCGTGCCCCCCAGAATTGGTGCAAGAGGTTCCTATTTATAGACTAAGGAAAGACACAGCAAATTGGGGAGAAATCTATCTAAAAACGGCAACATGGACCAAATCAGCGTAACCTGTGCTCCAGGCTGCGCTATAGCGCAGGGTGAGGCGCAACTTCTAGAGAGTATGTGCTTCACCTGCGCTATCCTCATTAATGATTTCAAATCTTCTTTAAATCTTCACTAAATGTCTTCAATCAATCTCAAATCTTGCAGATATCTCCCTCATTTAATGTTATCTATCCTTCAAATCAAATCTTTGCAATATCCTGCAAAAATCAGCAATATTTCTATCAAAATAGCATCAAATTCAAATCTCAGATCAATAAATACAATTTATCTAATATTTAATAAAAAGAGATTAAATTGGGGCAAAATTATCATTTTATACTTGATAAGTGGACTAAAAAGTGTTCTAATTTATCAACTAATTTTCACTTATCAGTTCCACTATACCAATCCTTGGGATAACATAGAGCTTCTATGATTCTATTCTATGAACAAGAAAGCTATTTTTTATTTTTATTATGGTTATAAAGCTTATCCAAACCAACTTTGTTTTTTTTATTTCCTTGTCGGTACTAGGTGCGGTGATTGGCTGAGTTGCAACTTGCAACATTTTCGTTTCTTTGATCACCTGCTTTGTCTTTGTTTCAATCCTTACTTCACATTGGAGGGATGGCTGAGCAAATCCCTTACGGTGTTATTGTAAGTATAATCAACAAATTGTCTTCACCGGCTTGGCAGGAATTTAAACGAATTTATGGAGTAAAAGGATGAGCTGGAAAGTCTTTGCAAAACTCTTGAATCCACCAAAATTGTGTTGTCAGATGATGAACAGAGACAAGATCAGGATCCTACTATTGAGCATTGGATAAGAAGGTTCAAAGCATGAAGCTGATGACTTGCTCGACGATTTGGCTGTTAAAGACATGCGGCTCAAAGTCAATGGTCCTAGCAAGAGTAAGGTGCATGAGTTCTTTTCATCTGAAAATCCACTCGCTTTTTGTCATAAATTATATATCTCGTAAGGTTGATAAGATTCGAAAGAAATTCAGTGATGTTGCAGGAAGTTGAAACTGAACCCAGGTTTAGTAATCTAATGTAAACCTTTACAATCCTTTAAGTTTAAAGGTTTATTTTTCACTGTTCATAGGTTACCCACTAATATTGAAGTAATTTTTGTGTTAAAAATAAAAAATAATTGTACTAATTCGATTTGTGATGTGAACCTGTCGCAGAAAAGTGACACTCCTTTTAAAACATTCAGATGTAAAATTTTCCCGCTAAATGATTTTAAATTTATTCTATTTTTTTTCTTATCACCCTTATTTTATTGCTATTTTTTCTTTTACTTCGGGAAAACTGAAAAGTTTTTCGCCTTGCAGGCAACTTCTTTTTGCTCCGTCTCATTTACTTCTCCTTCTTTTGCTTTCTCTTTCAGTAGCATATTTTTCCTTCTCCTTCACTCTCCTCTGTATTGGTCTGGATTTTGTGAAGCAAGATGAAAATGTAAAGTCTTTTTGAGAATTTTTGCTTTTCCTTTCCTCACTTCCCTTCTCTCTGCTTGGATTTCCAGCTCAAGTCGGCTTCTCTCTAGCCAGAGTTGACAACTCTCGTGACCAGCTTCTTTCTCTTGCTGCTACCACTGACTCCTTCAGGTGAAGGGGTGATGTTCAGTTTCATCCCCTTTGCATTCATTTCGTCCTTCAATCCTTAAAAAGGTAAGGTTTTGGTTGCTTTGAAGATAATGATCTATGCTGTGTGAAATTAATACCTCTCCGTTCATAGGTTTTACCTGATAGTTAACTATAAAAAACTGGTCTTCCATTCTCTTTTCTACAAGCCACTGAAATGGTTAGAGCTCTCCGCATCATGCTCATCATTATGATTTTTCATTTGCACTCTACCACATCATAGTTTCATCACAAGAAGCTGGTGTACAAAAGGTAAATTCTACAAAACGTATGATTTTTCCTCACTCATTGATCTTCTGTTTCGGAGAATTGGAATTATGTTCGGTTGAAAAACTGAGAGCTTGTTTGATAACTATTTTTAAAAATAGTTTTTAGTTTTTTTAGATTTTAAAAATTAAAAAACAGTTTTACAAAATCTGTTTATAAAAACTAAAAAAAGAAAACACCTTTTACCTGTTTTGGTTTTCAAAAACTGTTTTAAGTTTTAAAAAAACAAAACACACGGAGAATTTGGAGTTTTCAGTAATGGCATATGGGTAATTTTAGTAAACTTTTTATTAGGGATTTGAAACCTAGACGATGTGTTACCTGTTACAGCTCCAAGCCTTCATTTCTTTCGTTCGATCGTGTCTTCCTTCTTCTCTGCGACGAGCTTCTTCTTCACTGCGGCGAGCTTCTTCTTCCCTCCGAGTGCAACAACCCAGCCACTCATTTACTCTCCTCAGCTTCCCTACTCAATCTCAGGTTTGTTTTCATTTTCTTTTTGAGATATATCTTCGTTGATTTCATTTTAGGGTTTATTATTATGATCTGTGAATCCCTTCCCTACTACCTGTTCTCACTCCTTGAGCTTTGATCGATTGGTTCTTCTGGTTGTGGCTTGTGGGTGACAAGCTTTTCCCAATTTGATTTTGATAATTTGCTCGAGAAGGATTGTATGGTTCTATTGACAATAAAGGAATTTTGTGAATGTGAGCTTTTTTTTTTAAAGTGATGGATTGGTGGTAGGGGCAGCTTATGCTGTATGACAAGCAAATGAAAATGAAACGATGGATTGTATGGTTCTGTTGACAACTCACTATGCTTTGAGAATGAAAAACCAAATGGTACTTATGCTGTATTTTCCTTTTATTTTTCCTTTTAGTGATAGAGGGCAAAAGTTACAACTTGGAGGACAGAGGGTGAGGTTTTAATTAGAAACCTCTCCTTTATGTGGTGAGAAAGTCAATACCACATCAGAATAATATTAGGTATATGGTAGGAGATGAAGCAAGATCTCCCTTGTTATTATTCTTTGGAAATTAACAATGAAATATATTAATGTTGTATATAAGGATTACTTAAACATGAAAAACTGACAAATGTCATTCATATTTGCAATCTACATACATGCCTTATGATTCAGCAAAAAGAAGGAAAGAAAAACCACTTCAGGTAAGGTACTAAGAGTTTTGTGTCAAAAGAAAACAAAGATGTTATAGTATATGACTGGAGAGGGGATCCGAGGGTAGTACACCTATTGTGGCTCTCAACAAATGTGAGCTTAAATATTTTCATGACTCATGATGACCCACATAACATACCCTTTAGAATAAGAAAGCAAATTGTTGTCTGTCCTGTTGAAAACATGTCATGTCAAATAATTCTGTGTGTGGCTATCAAGTTAGATTCATGAAGAGTTGTTATGTCCATAAACACGGGACATGTATTTGAAACAACACTAAAATGTCCCTCAATAATGATGCTCTAGGTGGAGGGTAGGCATTTGTTGACCCAACCCTTCAAGAGCATGATAAATTAAGTTATTCTTTTAATAGGATGTTACTGAGATTTTGCAGCTCAAAACACTTTATGCCTAACTGTCTATTACCTGGTTTACCTATTTCTCTTTGACTCTTGAGGTCTTGAATTGGACTTTCCTCTCTGTTCTTTTCTCTCTGATCTCTAATTCAATTGACTGAAACTGATAGCTCATAAATTTAGCCAGGTAGCATAGGACCAACTCTTAACTTATTTTACCTCCAAATAATGTCATTTTTATGTTAAATTAGCATGCAATGATTTCTTAACTGTTGGAGTTGAACAAACTCTAAAGATAGATTGAATATAGAATTTGACATGATCAAAAGTTTGTCCTTATTTTCTGTTTTGATAACAAACATGATGTAAATTTGAACTTAGAGGTAGCATCATGTGTAGTGTAGTGTTGCTGGTGATTTTCCTAAGATGAGGGTCTTTGTATTTGATAGTGTGTAGTGTACTAGTTTTCTTTGGGTCTTAATTATTTTCTGAATATATATAACTTAAAGCTGCAAAGGGTAGGACTTGGTAGTAGCATGCACTCTTCTTCCTGTTTCAAGCAAAGAGAAGGAAGAGAGAGAGAAGAAGGGGTTTTTAGTATAGTTTAGTTGTTTTTTTTGGCATTGGTGATTGTGCTTTGAGAAGTGGAAAGAAGAGAAGGAAAGAAAGAAGCAGTATTAGCGTCAGTGTGATGAGTGGTTTCACTGAAAGGTTGGTTTCTTTTCAAGATGGAAAGAAAAACAAAGTACTCTAAACTCAAACAAATCCAGTATCCTCATGATCAGTGATGGAAAGTCTAGGTTCTCTATTAATGGCAAACCCATAAACCACTTTCTTGGCACATCTACTTTTAGCCAATACACTGTTGTTCATTCAGGTTGTGTTGTGAAGATCAATCTAACAAAATTAGAGAAATTGTTTGATTGACTTTTGTTTTTTTATCATATACCCCATCATATACCAGATTAATTAATTATATACCCCATCATATACCAATATTAGGGTGACTTGAATCCTAATAGATCTGATTTTTTGAAATAGTGCAGCTAAAACCTGATTGCTTTTTATTATGTACCAATATTCCTCTTGCATTTCCTTTTCATCTTTTCACTTCTTATTTCTTCTTTTTGTACTGCACAACAAATATTGTTTGTAATTGTAACTGTTAACTTCACTCTCCCTTTGTTATAATCCAAAGGAAGAGTTGTTAAGGGGAAGGTCGGGCTATGAGCACCTGAATGAACCGCTGCATGTGTTGATTGAGGCTGGAAAAATAATATATTGTCAATTATATTATTTTTCTTTTCCAAGTTAGATTGAACCGCTGCAGGTGTTGTCAATTATATTATTTGGAATCATATTGTATTATGCATGCTGAAAAATTTAGTTTCAAAGTCCCCATATCCCTCAGCTTGTAAAACCAAGCATTTGGAATCATATCTGATAACTTAAATCTGTAATTCCCCATCCCCTTCTCTCTCTGTGTGCTTGTGTGTGTTTGTGAAGTTGCTGAATGCTTTCTAGTTCTCTATGTAATGTGTGGGAGATGAGACATCAAATAACACCAACAGTGTCTGATGACATGCATGTGATTTTGACAGAATGATTCTGCCAATAAACGGAGAAAATTAGGAGGATCCAAGATCGAAAATGACAGATTGAAAGTTGAAGCTGAAGCAAGTTCAACAGCTGGTAACAAGTCAGCTGAACAAAACACTAAACCTTCTGAGCCACCTAAGCAAGACTATATTCATGTGAGAGCAAGAAGGGGCCAAGCTACAAGAAAACGGTATGTAAGACCCATGTTCAAAAGAAAATAGGCCTTAAAAGGTTTTGTATAGAAAGGGTGGTTTCATAACTTGAAGACCAATGTTTTGAGGAAAGGAAAGCTCAAAGCTAGGTACCCAACCAGAGGGAAATTTTAGAGTTTAGAGACACTGAATTGTATGATAAGAGATAAAATATGAAGTTGCTAGTATTTAACTACGAATTGGCAGGGAAAAAGATAAAATATTGACTTTAAGCTTTAACTAGGAATTAGTGAAATAACTACAGATTAGCTGCAGATTAACTATGACAGTGTATATATAGCTAGAGAGTTAGAAAGTTGAGTGGAAAATTGTTTCAATTTTGATATGAATTAGCTGAGAAATTTATAAAATTCACTACAAATTAGCTACTATTTTGTAGCAAATTTGCTATTTGTTTTTTGCTACCATTAATTTTATAGCTAATTTATAGTTATTTTGAAGCTACATATCTTTGCTTGGAATTGCCTACAAATTAGCTACAATTTTCATTGTAGCACATGCACATCCCAAGGTTTCTTGTGGTGCAATATCATTAGACACCAAAAATAATTTTTAAAAAATTTGATTTCAAATCATTTATTTTAAAAAAAATGTAAGTACTAAAAATAATATAAGTTTTTTGATAAATTAGAAAAAATAAGTTTAATGTAAAAAATATAAATTTTTCAATAAATTAAAGAAATGCATAAAAATCTTCAATTGATATTTTTAGACATCAAAAACAGTTTTTTATAAAATACAGTTTCAAACGAGTTTTCTATTTTTTAGTTTTTAAAAACAGTTTTCAAAAATAACTTTACCAAGCAAGTTTTTTTGTTTTCTCATTTTAAAAATAATTTTCAAAACAAAATTGCCAAACAATTTTTTTTTTTAGTTTTCTTCTCAAAAACAGTTTTCAAAATGCATTTATAAAATTGTTTTTAAAAACTAAAAAACAAAATTAAATCCAACAAGCTTTAATAATCTTATTCTTCTTCTTTCTCGATTACACGTGCCATGGCTTGAACTAGGAAGGTGAGTGTTATTCGTGGGTGTTCAACCTTTTTTTAACAATACAGAAATTCTTGAATTGAGTTGCAAGTTGCAACATCAGAGGTATACTCAATTTTTTATTTGTTGGTTGGGGATAATGCGATGGAAAAGTCATTTATTGTTTGTTGACTTCCCATAATTTTGCATCCATGTGCTTATATGTCATCTGACTTTAAATTAGATTTAGATTTAAATCATATTTAAATCAATTTAATTTGGCAATTGGCAATTTGGATTGGAAAGTCAATTTCTCGCTATAGGGATAATCTTTGTTAGCAGTATCATTTCATTTGCCAATTGGCAAGTTCATTTATTGGTTTGGAGTAGTGAGCGTACTCTTGCTGCAGGTAGATTTTTTGCTAGGCGCACCTCCTTATTTCAACGCCTCTGATGCTTGCTTGCTTTCACATTGGTTAGTTTGTTATTTGGACATTTGCTTTTTAATGGTGCAGTGGTATTTTGCCTACTTAGGGGGCCTTTTCTTTTGGACATGCTTTAACTAGTGGTCATTTGACGTTTGTTTATGTATATTGATACTTCTAATTCTTTTGTATCTATAATTTGGGTTTGAACACCCTGTTGCTCTTTCAATGAATTTTTGCTTATAAAAAAAAATATTTAGATTTGCCCTTACTTAAAGGATGACCAATTAAAAATTATTTCATTGGTTTTTATGTAGCATTGTTAAATATATGATTTGATTGTCTTAAAATGATATGTGTAAAAAATTCTAGAACACATTATCTTTGGTCAATTTTTAGGTTGTTCAATATGTTTTACACAATTTGATACTCTACCCCCTTAGTCTTATTTTTTTTATCTCGATCTTACTCACATCTTTGTTTTCCGTTGCTGGTAGTACCCTCTCTCCTTTTGGTAAGATAATTTGACCCTTGAGTACCCTTTGCATTTTTACTGAGATGTCTTCTCTATTATATAAATAGAAGTGTTTGTATTTTCATACTTCAAACTTTGATTGAGTTGAATTTAGTCATTTATGATCTCAAGGTTGCAATTCTAAAAGGTTATAAAGCTATGACATCAAGTCTAAGCTCATTTCTTAACATGCAGTTATATAAGTTGTATGTGGATTATCAAGTTGGGCTCCTGTAAGAATTCATTTACATATTACTTCTTAGTGTTTTTATCAAAGACATAGCAAAGGTAAGCCCAGTGTATACTTATGTTGTCATTTTAGGCATTAATTTATTAACAATTTTTTAAAACTATATAGAAAAAATCAGGTTTGTCTGTATCTATTGATGTATTCACATTACCATTCCCTCTTTTTTTTCCCATTTGGATTTTATCCCCACTATGAGGTTTAGGAATAATGCAATTCAAGTTGAGTAATCATATTCATACATCAATACAGCATACACCAAAGATAGATGAAGAGAAAAAAAGAGAGAAGAGAGAGAAATATGAGATGTGATGGGTGATATGATGGAGAAATATAGAAAGAAAAAATGTGTTGTATGAGCTGTTGTATAATTTTTTGTATGAATTTATTAACTCATTCAAGTTTACATATTGATTTATCTAATTAATCTTAGTGATTGTATGACATTTTTATGCTCTCTTCCTTTGTTTGCAGTGGTGTGAGAGGTTTTCTTCTATGCTTAGGAGAGGGACTGCCTATTGATTTTGTAAACCCCATCAACCCTGTTCAAATTTTGGAAGGTGATGATAGACACGAAAGAGAACATGTAAAATATGTGGTCAATAGATATATATCCCATTTACGCATTTAACCTTCTACCTTGGTATGGATGATCTATTCTCTTTTGAAAAAAAAAATTTCACCTTTTGAGAAAGAATATCTAGAGTTCTGAAAGTTAAATATTTTTAATCTTTTTCTCTGTCAAGATTTACCTATCAAAGCCTTGAAATACTTGAAATGGATAAGGAGAGTGAGGACAATTTTGAGGTATCTATAAATTTGCAACACCCTCTGACTCTCTTTTAATCTTTGTATGTTAATCGGTTATATCTTTTTTCATAAACGTTAGATTCAACAAATCAGTATTGATTGGTGGCCCTTTTAAAATTAATATAGAGGAAAGAGTTACTGGTGTTATAGTAGCTAATATATGATTTCATATGATGTTTCTGGAAGTTATGTACTTCAGTGAATGCTTTAACTTGATAATTATTATCAATTACAAACACTTAGTTTTTTAATGATTTCTAAATGATCAAGTAGTCGTTATTCTAGCATATTGTTTTCCATAAGTCATTGCTATGCTTTAATTTAATGAATATTAAGGATACAATATTTGATTTGATGAATTAAAATTATTCCTCCTGTTTTATTTTTGTTCTAAAAGTTTTCTATATTGCGATGGTTAATGTGGATCAAGGAGCTTGAGGGGTGATTGACAATAGCCTTTTCTAGAGGAAGCTTCACGTGATATGTCTTCACCATTTGGTATTTTCTACCTCTGTTAATAGTTAAGCTACATACGAAACAGTATACGAAACAGTTACTGCAAATGACTTGAAGTTATGTTAATTGCTTTGGTGTTCTTTGCTATTCCTGTATCTCTTTGACAAGTTTCTGAGACCAAAGAAATTGGTTATTTATTTGGGAAATTCACAATTTCATTGAATCTTCCAGTCATGTTTGCTTTACTCATAGACAATTAAATGTGTCTGCTCATTCTTTGGCAACAACCGCAAGTATATTAGGTGATCATATATACTTGGTGGAATGAAATTCCCTCATGTATAAATTCCGCTGTATTTTCTGATATTCCTCATTAATGCAACTTTAAGAAAGAAATGGAAGTCGCTATGTATGATGATATCCAAGTTATAAGCATTTCTTTTATCCTGCTAAATAATTAAAGGAGAAAACAATCTGATTCCAATCGTAATATGATATTTTTTTAATACTAATATTTAATTGCAGACGCATGAAATATTGAGTGGAGTTTGAGTACTAATTCAATATTAAAGCTTTAACTGATTAGTCTAGGTAGTAAAAAAACATATTTGATAGTCTTTAAATATGCCTTCTTTTTCTGGCTAACATTTACAACCAAAATCTATTTTCATGTTTTAGCTCTTGGTTAAGAATGGGTTTGTTTACTAAATTATGTAATAAGTTAATAACTCATGTTAATGCACCAACAAAGAAAAGCTACAATGCTAATAACTAATAATAAGGAAAATTAAAGAAAATTAATTGTCAAAATAAAAGCAACTATCTTGACAAATAGATTTTCACTTTATCTATAATCTATATTAATTGTTATCAAAACCAGTTAATTAACATATATATAGCACAATATTCCTGCCAAGTACTGTCTTTTCCCCAATAATTTTACGTATTTCATTTTCTCAACTTTTTTTTTCTTAATTAGAAATGTTATTTACCACATTCTTTCTATAAAACTAATTTTATATTTTTCTTTTTCAAATCATGTCTTATATAAGAGATCGATAGTTTACAAATATTATATTAGTGTCTTGACGAAAACAAATTCTAAATTTATTGTTTAAAGATTTTTTTTATAATTTTTATGTATTTTTTGTGCAATGCGAATTCATTTTAATTTTGAGTTTTTATATTAACAAATTTTATATATCAATGTTTAATAATATGGTTGTCTTTTGCATATATATATATATATATTAATTCAATATAATTTCTATTATTTCACGGGCATAAAATTGCATGAAAACTTATTAATATCCAAAATATGCAAGTAATTATATTGTAAGAAAATTAACACTATAAAAAAGAAAAAAATTATTAGAGTAAATGTATACATGGTAAGAGGATGGAACTTAAATATAAGAGCATATAACAAGGTAAATGTTTATATTGTATATAAATAAAAACTTTTATATAAAAGTGTATTAATAATTAAATGATTATACGGGTAAATGTTTATATCATATACATAGAAAAACTACATAAGAGATTTATTAATATCAACATTAAACGAGGTAAATATATGCTATATGATGATAAATGTTTACATGAAAATATATTAAAAATTTTAATTATAAGGTTAAATATTTACATCAAATAGGAGTTTAATTTTCAAAGAATGTTATTTATACATTTTTAATAAATATATATTTTATTATATATATTTTTAAATAACAAAATATTTCTTAAAACTATTAATTTATTTAATTATAAATATTTTGTAGAAAGTGTGATATGCTTATAACACGTTTGATTTCCTTTTGGTATGGTTGTAAACCATGCTTAAAGATGAAGATAACCTCTGCAATATTGAATTGAAATATATAAAATATTTTGATCCAACTATATGACGATATATATAGTTGTGCAATATTATTTAAAATTTTATTAATGATTTAATAAATTTTCACTTTGTCATTAATAGTGGTAAATATTTTACCTCTTCTCTAATTCTTTAAGTAATATGAAAGTTTAAGTTGGCGGCTTGAGATCATTATTCCACCCAAAGCTTTCAAGCAGTGTTCAAAAATTCAACTCAATGGTTCAGGTGATTACTTATGAAGTCTATTTTAGCATCATGTTAATTCATGGCTTGAAGTTGAGAGGTCTTTTATCATTATTTCACATTAATTTGTTTGCATTTGAATTTTTTTTTAAGAAAACCATTGCTATATAACTTATACTTCTTGGAAAATAATAGTGTTGATCAAAACAATGAGACAAGACCAAATGAGTAAAAAAAAAATATAATGTTGGAAAATTCATCACAAAGCTCCTTTCACTACTCCCCCTCCTCCTTTGTTTCTCTTTGCTCGAGATGGTTAACATAGTTATTCATTGTGTGAATAGGAGTTTTTTAAGGTGTATGACCTCTTGAATCTTACAATTGTTCAGTGTTGCATGAGACGACCTTCTATGAGCTTATATATCAATTTGTTACTAAATGCATTGCCAAGTTAAGTATCAATGAGAACTTGAAGGTGTGGGCACAAAATTTTTAAGATCACTAAGACAGAAACTCAACAGATAGCATTGTTGGCTATGGCATATTGCTATTTCTAGTAGATGACCTACTCCCACGTGCTATTTTCAAGCTTTAATAAAACACCAAAGTTGATGACTCACAGAAAAGGACTGGCGTATTTTTTTCATGTAGCAGAAACCTTTGAAAGAACGAATTTACTCCAAAGAAACTTACACATTGGAAACTCAAAGAAGATTCACACATTAACAATAATCTTATATGTTGATTGAACAGAATAAGCATATTGTGGATCATGTTTCCATCTTGATCCTCAACTAGGCACATAGATTAAAGTTCAAACAAGAGCTGGAATAAAAGAGATAGCTTCCATTGAAATAACTCCCTACACCAACACCAATTCCGTGACACACCCCCTTCATTCCTAATTGACACATTAGCTAGAGACACTTGTTTATTACTAGCAATAGAAAAAAAAAATCCTTACATACCGATTGCATAATGCATCATAACCACACCATATATCATGCCAAAAAAGTGTATCTTTTCCATTACTCAATTCTTTGACACATCCACGAGAAAACCACTCCATGAAAATACAATCGCTATTTTTAATAGACCAAACATCATACCACCACCTAGATCCCATCTCCATAAATAGATGTTAGAATCCTATGTCATAATCTACCCATTTTCCAATAAGAACCTCTATCTCCGCTTTCCTAAAAAAGCAAGATTAAATGCACTCAAGTCACGAATCCCCAAACCCACATGTGTTTTATCTCTACACACACCTTTCCATGCCACCCAAGTTATTTTTGTTTTCTTCCTCACTCTCACCCCATAGAAAATATTTAAAATGAGGGTAAGTTGAGAGACAATATTTTTGGGAGCCTTGAAGAAATAAAGATAATAGATCGGAATGGAATGAAGGACTGATTGTAAAAGGACACAACGACCTCCAAAAGATATATAGAGTCTTACACTTCCACATGGATAACCATTGTTGCACCTTTTGTATGATTGGATTCCAAGTCACCTTATTTTTAGGATTAGCACCAATAGGAAGACCCAAATAGTAGAAGGGACAGTAACCCACTTTACAATTTAGAAATTGTGAAGCCAAATTCATTCATGTGTCATCAATATTGACATGGATGAGATTACTCTTATGGAAATTAAATTCCAGACTTGACACCAACTCAAAGATCTTTAAAATTGATTTAATGGCCCAAACATTAGAAGTAAAAGCCTCACCCATAATGATTGTGTCATTCGCATACTGCAAGTGTGATAACAACACATCATAACAACCAGCCATATAACCATGGAAAGTTTGAGAGTACAACTTTACACATCAAGGACTTAAAGCCTTATGCAATAATAAGAAAGAAGAAATGAGCTAAAGGGTCCTCTTGAGTGTGTTTGGCAAGGCCAATAATTTAGTTATTAACCTATTTGACTAGCTTATAAGACAGTTTAACCAACACAAAAGTGCTTGGTAAGGTACTTCAAAGGACCTTATTTTAGGAGCTTCTAGCTTACAAGTTGTAAGCTACTTCAGCTAGCTTCTAGCTTTTAGCTTGTATCATGTACCTTATTTAATTTCCTTCCATCTCTATCCCTTATATTTTAATATATTTTCCTTATTATCCTTAATTTCTTTTTACCTATTATTACCTATAAAGGAAAATATATTAACTATCCTTCAGACATAAAATAATAACATTATTACTTAATTATATATCATGTCTAAATTAATTTTAATTTATTAAAATAACAAATTAACATACATTCATAGTTTAGATATATATATATATATATAATAAGTAATTTTAAAAATATGAATTAATTAAATTGTTATTTTCTTTTTATTACTTATGAATTTTTTATATTATACTATTTATTTTATCAATTTCACTATTTATTTTAATTTTAATTAAATATTTTACCACTAAAAAATTTAATAAGAATTTAATTATTTTTTAAAAAATTTAAAATTATAATTACATAATAATATATTTTTGTTTAGAAAAGACAAATAAAATTTATATAATAAAACTTATGTAGTTATGTCATTTTATGTCATTTTAAATTTACCAACTAACTTATCAATTAGTTCTACCAAACACTTCTACCAACTAGCTTACCAGCTAGCTTATCAACTACCATCTAGGTTATCAACTAGTTTTAGCCAATTACACCCCTTGTCTCAACCCCCGAGCAATCACAAACTCACTTGTTGAGCTACCATCAATATCAATCAATATATTATATAAAACACAGTTGCTGTCAGGTCCTATTATGTGACGTGTCACTTTCTTATGATGTCATTTTCCCTCCAAAAACATCGTTATTAGAAGCAACCAATGAAAGATTTTTTCTTCTCATATATTTTAATTAAGATTTCTTTTATCATTATTCTCTACCTTTGTCATCATTAATTGAGCTTATTCATTCAAAAACGTTTTCCATTATTTAAGATGTATTATTTTTTTTCCCTTTTTTCATCGTTAAATATAGTTTCACGTTTTTCATACTGAAAATTTGAATTTAAATCATCTATTTTTAAACTTCTTTTCCGTTATAACTCTTTCCCTCTTTTTAATTTGACAATGATATTTTACATGTTATTTTTAATTTTTTTAACAATATTTTCATGAAAAATATTAATATGAAAACAAAATTTTAACTTTTATTCACTGTATGGTTTTTTCATATACATCCAAATTTATTTATAGATCAATAATATTTTACGTTTCAGTATTCTTTTAAAATGTCTCATTCTAAATTTGTTCTTATAAATCTTTATTATTTAATCAAATTTTTAAAATTAAATTCTATGATTTTGAAAACTAAATCTTATATTTAAAATGCCTCATTCTAAATTTATTTTTCTGAATATTATATAGGTGTGAATCATATTTAAAATTAATTTAAATTAATGTCTTTTCCCTTTTTAAAACTAATTAATACAGTTGCAGACAATAATAATTAAGCAATCATTAATTTAACCAATCACATTAAATACCTATGTGAATAATTAATAACTAAAAGGACAATTATGGTTGAGCACCTACTAATATGACCAATCAACTTGATTCACTCATTAATTTTTATTTTCAATTTTCGAATTTTAAAGTTTAAATTTTAAAATATGTTTATGTTTATTTGGCTTATCAATTAAATTATTACTTTCTTTAGTTTGGTTTCTGCAATAAAATACTTCAAATCAATATATTATATAAAACACAGTTGCTGTCAGGTCCTATTATGTGACGTATCACTCTCTTGTGATGTCATTTTCCCTCCAAAAACATCGTTATTAGAAACAACCAATGAAAGATTTTTTCTTCTCATATATTTTAATTAAGATTTCTTTTATCATTATTCTCTACATTCAAAATAGGGATGACAATTAGACCAAGACCCAGTGGCTACCCGCAAAAATTACCCACAATGGGTAGAGTAATTACCCACCAAATGGGTATGGGTAATTACCCGCACTTTTTAATGGGTACGGGTGCGGGTACGGGTACTATGGTACCCTACCCTACTCATACCTGCATTTATATAATATATATAATTAATGTAATTTATATACATATAATTAATTTAATATATATATATATGTTTATATTATTAATTAATATTTTTTCCAAAAAATAATTAATGTTAATATATATTATAGTCATAAAAAAATTAATATATATTACTAATTTAATTAATTTAAATGTTATAATTTTGTCCTACACACTAAAAATAACAAAACATGAACTAATTTCCATTTTCCCTCCCATTGTTTTAATCTCTAATCCACTTCCACATATGATAGTTGTTTTATAGGTTAAACTTGGATGATCTATGAATTATTTTTCATTTACTTTTTAATTAATTTTTATTTTCTAATCAATTTATTTTTTTATAGTTAACAAAAGTGCGGGTAATGGGTACGGGTACAGGTACTTGAGTACCCAGCGGGTAAGGGTACGAGTACTAGAATCACTACCCACGCGGGTATGGGTCCGTGTACAGATATTTTTTTAAAGCGCGAATATGGGGACAGGTACTATAGTACCCTACCCAAACCCTACCCATTGTCATCCCTAATTCAAAAACGTTTTCCATTATTTAAGATGTATTATTTTTTCCCCTTTTTTTCATCATTAAATTTAGTTTCACGTTTTTCATACTGAAAATTTGAATTTAAATCATCTATTTTTAAACTTCTTTTCCGTTATAACTCTTTCTCTCTTTTTAATTTGATAATGATATTTTACATGTTATTTTCAATTTTTTTAACAATATTTTCATAAAAATTATTATTATGAAAACAAAATTTTAACTTTTATTCACTGTATGGTTTTTTTCATATATATCCAAATTTATTTATAGATCAATAATATTTTACGTTTAAGTATTCTTTTAAAATGTCTCATTCTAAATTTGTTTTTATAAATCTTTATTATTTAATCAATTTTTTAAAATTAAATTCTATGATTTTGAAAACTAAATCTTATATTTAAAATGCCTCATTCTAAATTTATTTTTCTGAATATTATATAGGTGTGAATCATATTTAAAATTAATTTAAATTAATGTCTTTTCCCTTTTCAAAACTAATTAATACAGTTGCAGACAATAATAATTAAGCAACCATTAATTTTTCAACTTGGTGTTTATTAGACCAAAAAAAAACTTGGTGTTTATTCAATCATCTTTAATTTAAGGATATGTGCCATTTGAAAATTATTATAACAAATTTGATAAACTTTAAGGATCACTTAGAAAATATTTCACCAAATGAAACAAGTAAATGATTACTGGAAAGCTATTTTAAATCTATACCATTAAATATAAAAGTATTATATCTCAAAGTCCATATTATTTGTGTAGAGCTACACAAGTTTTTAACCTGCATAGCTTAGACTCCACCTATTTTGAAATTTAAAATTGATAGATTAAATGTTGATGGATTGGAATTAGGGATGTCAAAAAAACCCGCACCCGCGGATATACCCGCAATGGGTACCCGCATATTTATTAAATAGGTGGGGACAAATATTATACTACCCGCCCCGCGGGTACCCGCATACTCGTTAAAACATATTTTTTTATTAAATATATTTGAATATTAAGATTTTTTATTATTTTATGATGAGATATAATTTATTTTATATTAATTTTTGATAATATTTTTAATATATTAATATGTAATGGTATTATATAATGATTGTTTATATATATAGTATGATATTATAATTTATTATATAACATATCCTTTATTTTTTTTAATAAAATTTAAATTCTTAAACATTAATAGGTACCCGTGAATACTCGCGAATACCCATTACCTGCGTGAGTACCCGTTAACGGATACCTATAGTAGGTACTACCCGCCCGCTGACATCCTAATTGGAATCCGCTGTGTAGAATAAATGCTTATATTTTATTATGAGAATGGCTTCTACACTTTCCCCATTCGGTCCTCTCTATTTGCACCAAAAAGAACAAGCTTCCTGCCTACTCTTCGCAAAATACAAAACAAAACAAAACACAACTATTTTGCATTTCTTTTATTCTCAAAATTTTCCATCAAAGATGCTTGAATGGTGGAATTGTTGCAGTAGAAACACAGTAAAATAATCATGTGATTCCTTCTCCCCTTTTTCTATGTTGAAGAATAAGGTAATGGCTTCTACAACGGCCATGGCTCCAGTCGCATGGCTGACGGGTGCAACTGTGTTGGCAACACTGCGGGGCGTGGCATGCGATTGAGGCAGAGCCTGATGGTACAGCGGTCGGGGTCTAGATGCGATATGGTGGTGGTAAGTTGTTCTTTTTTCCTTTCTGTCTCTGATTCTCCTTCTTCTTTGTCTCCTTTGTTGAAGGTATGATCTTTTTTTCTTATTTGGAATTTCGTCTATTGGCTCTCTTATAGCGCATATGGTGATCTTGAACATGTGCATTTTAGTTGCTTGGTGGACTTGATATGCTGACTGCAGGACAGGTTGGTTAGAAAATGTAATATTTTATTTCTTTATCTTTTGCTTATAAAAAGTCATTTCTTTTTCTATCTGTTTCTTTCAACCATTCCTATTTTTTATGCAACTGTTTATCTTTTTTTAAAAAAATTGCATTTGATGATGTTGGGTTGCTTTTTATGATTGTGTGAATTGTTAAACATTTGGTTCAGTTCGACTTCTAACCCATATTGGACATTGTTTTGTGACTATTTGTGATTGCGGTGGTTCAGATTAAAATAATGATTATTTGTTTTAAGTGGTTGTCTTTATGTATGAATTTTTAAATTTTATATGTTGCATCAACTCTTTTTTGTCCTTTTCTGAATTTCTGCCATGGTTTATCTTCTAAAAAGGTTCTTCATTTTCTATTTTTTGACACGTTGGGGCCATGACCTGTAGAGAGGCGATGGTCGGTAGTACGGTGAAAAGGAAACAACAATCATGGTGAAGAGATGTCCACTATTCTCTGCAGAGTGTTGGTGTCGTGGTGGCACCACAATTGGGTGTGGCCGTAAGATTGAAGGCGGTGGTGGTTGCGGTTGGTGGATTCAGTCTAAGATTTTTCTCTTACAGAGAGATGTTTGAGGTAGGAAGAGGTGGTTGTGGAGCGCTACTTGCAGAAAGGTTGTGGCTTGGTGGTGCGGGAGAGGGTGGGTGGGCATGAGATTGATGCAAGTATTTTACATGTTGCTATATTCTCTTATTCTATCTTTATTTCTTTGTTTTTTCATGCATGATTCTTCATTTGCATGTTTTTTAACTCTAATTTTATTTTAATTTTGTGATTTTAGCAGATTTTATAATTACGTTATGAATATTAATTCTTTCTTTATCTCTCTCATGTATCTATAATATTCCCCTCCCTGTTATTTTGATGTTGTTCTTGGTGGGAATGTTATTGTTACCAATGTAGTAGTTAAGGACAACCTAAATTCAATTAGTTATTAATCAACTACAATTCATTTCAATAAATAATTTAACTAACAGGTATAAACAATTGATTTGTATTATTTATAACATTAAAATAATTTGTCATGGTTATTAAATAAGTTAAAAACTTTTTTAAAATATTTTTTTATTTTCTAACAAGTATAATGTATTCTAAAAATCATGCATTTATATACTTTTATTAAATAGAAAATAATTTATAATCAATTATTTATAACGTAAATCTCTTCAATGAAATTGATTTATAATTTACAAACTTTTAATTTTATTAAATATTTTTCAAATTAAAAATTATGAAAAGTAAAATTCATTCATTAATTTTTTTTAATCGAAGGACATTTTTTTACTTAGATTAAATTTTTCAATGACCTTTTAAATTTTAAGGTAGATTACTTTTTAGTTATTTTTTACTTATAATGATAGTAATTAAAAATTAGGGGAAATTTTTATTTATTGTCATTAATTTATAGTTCATGGGGTAAAAGAAAATTACGCAAGAATGAAATTATTACAAGAAAACTATTGATAGTAGAATTGTAGGATTGTTTCTTATTGTTATTTTAATTTTAATGATAATAAATAAAAATTAGGGGTAATTAATCAAATTACATGTTAGAAATACATGAAAAGACTTAATGATAATTAATTTATAGAGGTAAAACCAAATATTACGAGAATGAAAGTTTTGCAAAAAAATTATTAAAAATTATATAATAGAATAAAAGTAAATTATACATGAAAACTTTTCATGAAAAAACCGTTAAAATTATTTTAAATTATACTTATAAAATTTTTACTCTCTAATTTTACCGTGCATCACACGGGTTCTACACTAGTTGATTAATTAAAACTGAGATTCTAGAGGTAATCAGACATTTGAAAATCCATTTTCTCCACCTTTCTGGGAACCCATTCTCCTCCATTACATATTATAGAAAGTCCCATGTTAACCGAGTCATAAGCCTTCTCAAAATCAACTTTAAAGAAAAAACACTTGATAAACTTGAAAATTATTTCAAGCTCAAAGAAAAGACATTTTCTCTACCTTTTTGGGAATCCCATTTTCCTCATCACTGTATTTATAAACTTGAAAATTATTTCAAGCTCAAAGAAAAGAAATTTTCTCCACGAAACTGAGGGGCTAGTTTTTTATACTTTGTTAATAGATATGAAAATTTAAGGGATTTTTTTTCAATATCATTTCAAACGTACATATCATTAATGGAGTTTTTGATGAACTTTTAAGGGAACTAAATTTGTTGGATGAAATTTTATATTAATTTCTTTCCTTGAACTAATAGTACATTAGTTGTCATTTTACTATTTGAATTGTTAGTGTTAGTCCGTGATATTGTAACGTTCTAATTTCTCAATTCAAGAATAAGTGTCCGTTGGAAATACTACTCCGAATTTCTGAAATTATTTCGCGTCATTTCGTGTATCGGCACACAAGCACAATTTGCCCAAACAGTCCAACGTATGCTTAGGCTATCTCAACATTCAATAACACAATTCTAAAACATTCTCTTAAGAAAGAAAGGGAGGAACCCACACTTGGCGTGTTAAAGGTTCATAAAACTCCTACCGGAAATCCGGCAGTGTAACATCCCGCAAATTAGGAGCTTTAATAATTCATTAGATTATAAGCATATAAATATGTGTTAGTAATTGAGGAAAGGTAGGTTGAGGGATTAAGGGTTAAAACTTAGCTATAAAACCAAGTTTTAGGATTTTGTCTAAGTAAAATTAGTAAGTTTGGGTTGCTGGTAATCGATTACAGAGAGTTTGTAATCGATTACCAGAGAGTTGAGTTTCTGGTAATCGATTACAAGGAGTATCTGTAATCGATTACCCGAGAGTTGTATTTTGAGTAATCGATTACTCACAGGGTGGTAATCGATTACCTGAGGACTGAGTTTTTGGTAATCGATTACCAAGGACTGTAATCGATTACCAGATTCCCAGAAACGTTTTCCAGTGTAAATTCTACCTCTGGTAATCGATTACAGCACTACTGTAATTGATTACCAACGGTCCAGTATAAAAGCTGGACATGCAGAAAATAAAAAACTCACATTTTCTTTCACCCTTCTTCAAGCCCTAGAGAGAGAAAGTGAGAATCCTAGAGAGAGGAACTTATTTTTGGAGCCTTGGAAGGAGATTGAAGCTAGAATCAACAATTGGATTACTTCAAGCTCTCAATTCCTCCCTTAATTTCATAGATTGGTGAGTATAACTCACTTTTATGGTAGAATCTATTGGTCTCAATGCATGCTCTCACCCCTTTCTCTTCCCTTTCTTGATGCTGGTTAGACGATTGATAGAATTGGTAAATACTTGTTGTTTGGATTGGTTATCGATAGATTGAGCATATGAATATAGAATCGAGTGTCGGAATCTTTAGTTTCGAAATTGTCGAAACTATCGAAACTTACGAAACTATCGAAACTATTGAAACTATCGAATTCCCTCATTGTAACTCATACTGTTCTTCGAATCAGTTATTGTTCTTCATTTAATGCCACTTCGTAGATTGATATGATTGTTTTAGAGTTTGAATTGAAAATGTGGGATCATTATTTATAAAGTCAAAACTAGCGAGATTTACGAAACTGTCGATATGCTCAATGTATGAACCCAACCCCTTGATCTCCCTTTCTATTTAGTTATTTTGAATGATTTAGTGACGATTGCTTAAGATTGAGTGATTGATGTTAGGATTTGCCTGAAAAACCTATGGATGTCAAAGTTTACTACAATTGAAAACTTACGAAAAGTGTTATCATGTGCATTTGAATGATGTAAGCCGGTTTCGACCGTGAGTTAATTAAGCCAGCCTTTGCGCTGTGAGTTAAAAATTAAGTAATTAAGTAAAACACGACTTCGGTCCAGTTTGGGTGGGATTCGTCCCCGGGAAAGCCGGTTCCCGTAGTCTGAGCTCAGGTCTAACTCTAGAAAGTGATAAGATCATGCCTGCTGGGCACAGCAGTGAGTGCATCATGAGCATCATATCTTGCATTACTCAGCAAATCATGTTAAGTGAATTACTTATTGCTCCTAATTTGTTATTAATCAATGGTAACCATGCTTTATGTAATTGGATTTATGAATGAGTAAGATATGAAGTTCGTTGAGTTGTGAAGTTGTCATTGATATCTGCTCCCTGCATTCATGCATGCGGTTGTATTCACTGAGATTATTATTTCACCCCACGTTTCGGGGACATATTTTAGTGGTGCAGGTACCTCCAGTGAGGTTGAGGCAGTTCAAGTGTGGGTGGAGCTGAGTCTTATTTCAGCAGGGAGATTAGTTTAATAGGAGTAGTTATTGGAGTATTTGTATTTGTTAATTGGTTATTTACTGAATTATATTGATGTAGATTGTATAAGTGTATATATCTCTGAATTGGCCACTGAGGCCTAGTTTTAATGTTATGATATGCATGTTATTAAACTATACTGGCTTTTGCTGAGTTTCGGGTTAAGCTGAACTATGGTAATTGTCCAGTATTAAGGGGAGACCCTGCCGGATTTCCGGTATGAGTTCATTGAAACACACTTATCTAAGTGTGAATCTTTCCCTGAACTTAAGTAGGTTTAATACTTATTAAGGTCTTTAATGTTTGTCTTGTTTTGGCTTAAGCTAATAGTTGGAAAGTTTAAGCAAATTTATGACGATATCGAAAATTTAACGGAATGATTTCAAGGAATTCAGGAATAGTGTCTCCAACGGGAATTATTTCTGAGACCAGAAATTAGGGCGTTACAGGCAGAGTCTCCCCTGAAAACTGGACGTTTTCCAATTTTTAAATTCACCTGAAAACCAGCAAAACACCAGTACAATTCATATTATATCATATCTAATCCAATTCTACAACAAAAAGGGCCTCCATGGCCAAAATGAGACATTCTGATCAATATTCACAATAGTTCCATTCAACACATTACATTTACAAATATCAACCTTCTCAATACGTTAGTAACAAAGGAAACTAAATGTTCCACGACTAACTGGCAGCTGAGGAGGCGGAAGTATCTGCCATCGGACTCCGGCTTTTCATCCAACGCTAAGAAACCCTAACCTGCACAACTGAAGTGATGCCCCGTAACGTGGGGTGAGACTACGTCCCAGTGAGTGAGGTAACAGTGTGTGCGGTGTGGGGAGGCAAAGCACAAGATTTAAAACAATATAAATCACTTGATAAATAAAGAAAACATTCATAATGACAATTAGAGACATGTAATGTTAGTCATCCAATCACAGTCATAAATGCAGGGTCAGTCATGAAGTGTTTTACCCAACACCCAAGGGGTCTTTCCACTTATCTGTGAGGCTAGACTGAGCTCAGACTAACAAAGATCGTCGTTCCTGAAGGCCATAAGGCCTTAACCCATTAACTGTGATAGATTCAAACAAGAATTTATTTAATTCTTTAACATGAGTCCATGGGCCAAGCAAGGCCTTAAAACATGAGTCCGTGGACCAAATCTTGCTTAATTAACATGAGTACAAGGACCAGAGACAGAGTCTCAAAAACATGAGTCCAGGGACCAAAACATGATTATTTACATGAGGTCTAAAGACCCAAAACAATTTCATGAGGTCATGAGACCCAAATCCATTTCCGTGAGGTACAAAGACCCAAATAATTTTCCTTTACCATTATCATGAGGTCGAAGACCCAAAACACTTCCTTTTAAAGAAACATGAGGTCCTAAGACCCAAAACATTTTCCATGAACATGATGGGGGTTAGAAACATGTACAAACATCCATATAATGAACAAACATGATGAAATACATAAATATGAGCAATTATAAGCCTAATCAACATGCCAAACTTTCAATTTCATGTAACCCCCAAATTCTCTAACCAAGCGCTTTATCCCAAAATCAAGCAATCCAAGGCAATCCAAAGCAATTCATACATAAATCCTATTTTTAACCTCCAATAATCACATAATCAAGGCTCAATCATCCATCATACAAGAAAATCCACAAATCCCCAATTCCTCTAACCTAGGGCTTGAGCATTTCAATCACACATTCAATCAATCCAATAATCCACCCTAGGTTTGCATAAAACCAATCCTAATCAACAATAGTAGCAAGGGGAGAAAGAATACGGAGCATGCAATGGAATAGCAATCAATAATATAGTGAGTGAGAACCATACTCACATTGATAGAGAAGATTTGGGGAAGGATAATGGAGGAACAAGCAAAATCCTTAGCTCCAAGGTTGAAGGTGATGATGAGGAACCCAAATCCAAGCCCTCCTTAACTCTCCCTTAGCTTCTCTCTAAGTTGTCTGCCTTTTCTCTAGCTCTCTCTGGGAAGAAAGGGACGAACGAATGAAATAAAATGAGGGGTGTGAGAGCCGGAGGCTGATGAGGTCGGGGAGTGATCGTCGGTGCAAAGAGGCACGGACAAGGAGCGACTCCTGGCAGACTTCTAAGCACACTTGGATAAACCGAACCCACACCCGAATGAGAGAGATCCAGAGGCTCTGTAGGTATGGGACTGTACAGTTGAGGATAGCTTAAAGGAAATTGTTGTGGAGAACTATACCAACAAGGTGCATCTTCTTTTCCGAAGCCCATAACATAAGAACTCCGTAGTTAAGCGTGCTTGGCTTGGAGCAATTATGGGATGGGTGACCTTTCGGGAAGTTTCCCGGAAAGTGTGCAAGTGAGGACAACGCATACTGGAAAGACTAGTGTTAGTTTGTGGGGACCCTCATCACTCCTGCAAGTGGCTTGGGGTGTTACAAGGGGAGCACGCACTTTGGGTGTATAACCCGTAAGTGTGCGCTGCAGCCCACTAAAAGGGCGCTGGAGCGCACCTCACATGGCCAAGGTGAGTTAACGCACAAGGAATGGAAAAAGTGCGCTGCAGCCTCCAAAAAGGGTGTTGTAGCCCCCTCCACCTAATGCCCAGACGAGTTAGCACAAGGAGGAAAAGGTAGAGTGCATTGCAGCCTCCAAAAAGGGCGTTGTAGCCCCCTCCACACGATGCCCAAAGTGTGTTAGCGCACAAGGGGTAGAGTGTGCTGAAGCCCCAAGGTGTGCTGCAGCCCCCAAAGGTGCGCTGAAGCCTCGGAGCGTGTTGAAGCCTCCGGAGCGTGCTGAAGCGCACTCCCTCACAACCAAAACTCCTCTCTTTCTCCACTTAGTTCTCCTTCTAAATTTCCCTTCTAACTTAGTCCTTCTTCTCCTGATCGAATCCATAACTTAAGACTTCCACTATGTCCTTTTAGGTTCTAATCTCGGGATGTTACAATTCTACCCCCTTAACTAAATTTTGTC